>JARHVA010000101.1:1835000-2435000 GCA_037957365.1 Torreya grandis
ATAAATGTCTTAGAAGTGGTATATGTGTATTCTCTTTTTAGAATCATTCATCACCCTCCTAAATGTCAAATACTTACCTGAATCTAACTTATGAAATATTGATCCAGCAATGTCTTTGTTGTGACTTTGTGTGAAACACCCTTGTTTATCTTTAAGTAGTGGTTTTAGTCTTAAGAGGATATCAAATATTGGTTCATCACCACTTGTTTTCCCAGTTGTTTTCCTTCTCCCTTTTCATTCACAATAGTTAGTTTAGAAAGAGTTTCAAGGTGAATCAAGGGGAGCTAGCCCCTAATCTAGAGACTCATCTCAATAGAATTTTCACCCACAATAAAAGAGATGATTCCATTATACCGCTTGGATGAGTAAAATTGAGCATTTCCTCAAGGATGCAAATCCAAGCGTCATCAAATTCTTCATAGAATTAGCATAAGCATCGATATCCAAAATGGGTAAAAATCACCATCAGGGAATCACACCTAAACTCCAATCTAGATACTATAGTAGGAGTTTAGATTAGAAGGCAAGAAAGACATGAATTTAATCTTGCACTAATGAGTTCAGTAGTTGACAACACTGAACAAGAGATAGTTTGAGAGGATTAATGTCAACCTCAGTGGAATAAGGCCATGGATAATTAGAAAAAAAGGGATGGAGGCTTCAACAGATGGACGTGAAAATTGCATTCTTAAATGGTGATTATTGGCATCAAATTATGCACCCTAGGACACTCTATTCAACTCGTATAATTTGATGCAACATTGAATCATCTCAAATGTTGTGGGGAATTTGTAAGAGAGATGAATCTCTATGATTGAAAGGGCTAGCTCCCTAGATTCTTCTTTAAGATGGCTATAACCTAATCTAATGCTTGTTCATGGAAAAGGGATAGAAGTTTTGCATGAAATGGAAACTATACTAAAGAGGTGATACACCAAATTATATCCCACAGACTATCACACTCCTACTAAGCAACAAAGATTTCCAAGACCAATTCTAGGCATTGAATAACTCTAATATAATTGATTCAATATGAAGGTAGCATACTAAGGACAATCAATAAGATAACTAATCTAGGGATAGATTATACACCATAAAGACAATTGCTTTCTTGAAGAAGAGTCTAGTACAATCACTACACTTCACATGACTGTTAAAATCAGAGCTCTTGCTTAAACATGAAAGATAAATGGAAGTAAGGATGATACTATCACTTGGCTCCATTACTCATCACTCACACACTTACACAAAATGTTCATAACTCAAAATTAGACTTGTATTCAATGTTCAAAGACAAAATTTAATGTGATACCAATAGGGCTTCACCATACTAGATATGGTCTCCCTTACAATGGCTAAAATGGCTCACATTTATAGAACTTGGAAGAAGAGAGAGAAAAGAGAAGTTCAAGAGGAACAAGGACAAGTGTCCATAGATTAAATTAGTTATAATACATAGAAGTGAAGTCAAAAAGGATTCATGAAACTTATTTTCACATGATCACATCCCAAATAAGCCTCCTCTCTAAATGTGGCATAACATCTTCTCAATCATTCTCTCTTAGAAATTACCTTCATCATGGGCTTTCTTGATCATTCCAAAGTAAATTAGGGACAAGTGTCTCATGTGTGCTAAGGAGAGGGAGTTACAAAGAGGCCTCCACCTACATTGGAATTTTTCTTAGTCATGGATATTCTCTTACACAAGTCCAATCATCATCTACAACCATGATCACTCTCTAATAGGATTTTCTTAACAATTGACACTAGTATCTCTTATCTTCCCTAAATAATCTATAATAGGGGTCTCATGAAACATGGTATGACACTTTATACACTTGGCACTATCAGTCATACCTTAAAAGGTCTCCAAATTCAGGTTACCATGCTTTTCACTATGTCACTTTAGAGACTGGCTAAAGTGAGAGGCCTAATAGGGGCACTTGTGAAATTTACAAGCTCTACAAATGGCATAGGGAGTCAGTTCAAGTCCCAAGCTATCATCCCAAGTGATGGTATCCTATGATCATCTTTAGGTTCTAGAAAACATAAAAAACTATCAAAGAAACCTATTTTTTACTTGACCTTTATGGATTTCATATAATCTATCTCCATATATCTAATCCTCATGAAGTTTTCAACAACTTATCTTTTACACTCATGGTCAAATTCATTCATTTGGATTTACTTTGAGCCTCATTTCTTCCATCAAGTAACAAAATAGGGTTTCAAGGGTTTTGAGGTTACTTGGACTCTTAGCCTTTGTTCATAAATCTTTGACATTAGAATTTTGAAATAACACCATAATTTTATTTCTTGAGACCTCCTTCATCTTCCTATAACTTCTTATAATCTGATGCAATGTCTCCAAGTAGGTGTGAGTGTTTGAATTTGACCTCTCGATTGCACCCCTTCAATTTGCACACCCTATCATGGTGTTGGGTCCAAAAGTGATCAATTTATAACCTTTTATTCATACTAAAATATCAATCACCTCTAATGGGCCCCCAAAACCATATTTCACACCATTATAATGATCACTTCATGCTACAAGAGTGACTGATATATCAATCTGCCTTAGATCTAAACCTTGTTTCACAAGGTTGCCCACATCTTAAGACTCAACTTAACTCTCCAATGGTTTATCCTACCTATCTATGGCTTAAAAACTTTCACTATACCTCTAAAATCATTAATTATCCAATTTTAACTCTTTGAAAAGGTTGAAAATGCATATGACCCTCAACTTGGCTTCTCAGCCTAAGGGTTTCCCTCACACATGATTGTAACCTTTGTTGCTCAGGGCACCCTATTTGCTTTCAAAGTTACTAGGAAATTTTTTTGAACATTTTTGTAGGTTTTTTTAAATTTTATATGGATTATCCAACCATAATTTTAGCACCCGCTTTCTTCTAGTTAGCTACTCATCACTTTTCCCTTAAATTTATCTCTTCATGCATGGGAAAATTGCCCCTCCTCTGAGACAAGATAGAGAGGCTTTACCTTACCTTATTATAAAATAAAAATATTTGAAAGTGTCTCATAGGTAATAAATATGATGTGTACCAAATTTTAGCTTCTAAATTTGAGGATAAGCCCCCAAACTTTACACATTTGCTAGGCAGACTTATGAATATGGTAGACTGTAAGAGTAGGCAGGGTATAGGTTATGTTTTATGACAAATAGAGGTTATTTCCATGCTCTATGCTCACTTATAAGACTCATATAGGTTTAAACACCATAAAATATTCCTCTAA
Organism: Torreya grandis; assembly: GCA_037957365.1. Taxonomy (NCBI): domain Eukaryota; kingdom Viridiplantae; phylum Streptophyta; class Pinopsida; order Cupressales; family Taxaceae; genus Torreya; species Torreya grandis. Next base: position 1,838,259 of record JARHVA010000101.1, read on the forward strand.
AATATTTATCTAACAATTTGACCTCTTGGACCATTACTATGCTCTTTTAAGCACAAAACTGTCTACAAAACCCTAATTGAGACAATTTCTCTTTTGACTGTGTTTGGAGGTTTTATGGATTATTTTGAGATTTTTTATGACATTTAGGGATACATAATACCTCCCATAACATTTAAATTATGTAATATGTTCACAATATCAAAATTAATGACTTCTAAACCTCACTTAAGGTCCTTCTCCTCTCATTCCCTAAATTGACTAAGACAACTTGTCCTGATTGTAGATAACCATTTTATCCTCTATACAGATAGGGAGTAAGCTTGGGGAGGTCTCAAAACATCCATAACTTCTTAATTATTATATATTTGAGCTTATATACATTTATTTTTCATCATCCAAGTCATTCAAGCATGGAAACAGGCCTTAGGAAGTGTTATGAGTGAAGGGCTTATTAGAATCTCAGTCCCTTTGGATGGTTGTAGGTGGTCATTTCCAAGAATGAGGGTGTGAATTAGGTCTTGAATGATGCTTTATATCCTTCTTGTAAGTTATAAAATCACAAATCCATCTATTCACCTTGAAATATAATGTCCAAACTCAACCTTCTACCTCACTGCCAATATACCCTACATGATTGTGTTTCATAGATCTTAGATCTACCTGTAGGTCCATTTGAGATCTTTTAGGTCATGTGGTTGATAGGAAACATATTTACTTTAGGCCTAGTTCTCTACAAGTATCAGTTTTCACCCTAAACCCTTAATTTAGTCATTATCTTCCCAACTGAGACAAAATATTGCTAAAGCCTATTGTAGGTGATCCTTCCCAGGCCTGTGTGTGGACAGGGTGGTTGCTTAGGAGTCAAAATAAGATATACCACCCTTTTCTCTGGAATCTTGACTCAAGATTACCTTTTGAACCATATGGGATTTTTCAAACTTGATGGCATAATCTAAGACCATCAATATGAAGGGTAATGTTTCTTTTGATCAACATCCTGTAGACTCCACTACCTTGTTTTAGTGGTTTCTTAGGCAACTTTAGACTCCAATTGTTCACCCTTCACTCACCTTTTGACCATCAAAATTGGCATAAGAATTGTATGTGGATAGAGATATAAGGTATACATATGAGGATCATTCAAATCCATCATAATCTCATTTCATGAAAACCACAAAAACACTTAGGAGCTCTATTTTGTCCATTTAGGGACTGTAAGACAAATATAGTCTGATCATCCTTTTGAAGGAAAACTCTACTTTGCATAGCATCCTAGCCTTTATTAAATGTATGTCATTACCCTTTGGGTATATTATAACCTCAAAATTAATTCCATCATGTGTTTCACCATTCACACCTCCGTACAAACCTTCTGAAGCTCTTGTATAAGGCAATTGTAAGTGCTATTCTACAGACAAGGTAGTGAACAAGAAAAATGGACAATTTGATTTGAAGGGGGATTGATCTAATCTCTCACAAGGTCATTGAATTAAATAAACTTGATAACATTAATCCAAGAGTGTTAAACATCTCCATGGAGCATTTTCCACGTTGAAAAAACATAAGTTATAGATCTATGGTGCAAAATTGAGAAACAAGCATAATTTGGGAATTCTCCCTCAAGGAAATTAAGGGAGAGAGTTTTGGGTGATGAAAAAATCATGAATAAGGCATATTATAACCTTAAAATACTCCATGAAAATCATATAGCTCCATAGATTTCTAAAAACAAAAAATAGATGCAAACCTATACCCCTCTTGAATGTAAGTGCATAAAAAGTTGTCTAAGGTGTAATTGATTGTTCATAAAGGATGAGGTAAAAAATTGAAATATATTTCTATTAAAGTGAGGTAAACCCATATTAATTTCTATCCCCAAGACCATTCTTCCCAACTCCACCTATATGGCCCATACCAAGTGTTTGAGACTGCTCCTTTTTGGCTTGCCAAGATAAGAAGGAAGGAAAATAAGTAAGAAAAGAATATTTTTATGAACTATATATAAAAAAAAATCATGGAAACAGGTTTGGGGAGGTTAATAATCACTAAACCCATATTTTTAGCTGCAAGTGAACTCAAGAAGTCCGTACAAGTGTTCAATGGGGCCTATTTTTAAGTAAAAACTACCATTTATGACATACAACTAACTTTTTAACTACCACCTGACTGATCTTGACATAATTTTACCCCGTCCCCCCCTCACCCCACCCCCCCCCCCCCCCCCCCCTCCCTCCACATTGAGATTCACTTTGGTGATAAATATTGTAACTCCACCATTTGTACAAGTCATTAATTAGGCTAGAAAAGTAGCCAAATGACCCTTTTTGCACATGAAACCTAGAAAGTGGCCAATTTATGACTTGAAGACACATTTAAAGATATAAAATACCCTATTAGAAATTTTTAAAAATAATTTGTCACTTTTACTAAGTTTGACCATGATTGACCAACTTTGACTTTGGTTTACTAGGTCAGTACAAGGAGGATGGGCTTCAACAAGGACTAGACAAGTGAGACATATAGGATAATAAGAGACCCAATAGGACACATAAAACCTTATTCAAAAGTTTAAAATAGTATGGGTTGATCCAGTTTGACTAGAAGTCAAATTTGGTCAATATAGATCTCAAAGACGAAGTGTATATGACCCAGCCAGAAGGTTTAATTGATGAACAACATACACATAAGGTATGTCATCTAATTAAATAACTTTATGGACATAAGCAAGCACCAAAGGCATGGTAAAATAATATTGATGATCATCTTTTATATCATAGATTAATTTGTATCCCATCAAATATAAATTGTATATCAAGAAGGTAGGCACAAAGATTGTCATTCTGGTTTTGTATGTAGATGATCTCGTTATCACAAGAAGTTCAGATGAACTTGTTGAAGAATTAAAGAATGACTTGAAAAAATAATTTGACATGATATATTTGGGGATACATCATTATTGTCCTGGCTTGGAGATATGGCAAAAGCATAACCATATTTTTGTCTCATAGATGAAATATGCCAAGATGCTCCTTGAGAAATATGGGATGACAGACTATAAACCAATGTCAACTCCAAAGGAGAAAGGTTTACAACTATCCCAATTTCAAGAGTCACCTCAAATAGATGAAATTCATTATAGGAAGCTTGTTTGGAGTCTCATTTACTTGACTTATACCAGACCAGATATATGGTTTGATGTCAGCTATCTTTCAAGATTCATGTAAGAGCCAAAGAAGTGTCATTGGGTTGTAGCAAAGTATGTTTTGATATATGTCTAAGTTATAGTTTATCATGGTATAGAATATAATAAGAACGTAAATTTATTATTTTTATGATTACACAAACTCAGACTATGTTGGATTTGTTGATGACAGGAAATCAATCTCAGGGTGTATTTTTCATCTCAGATCTAGACCAATTTTGTGGATTAATAAGAAGTAATCTATTATTTCTCTCTCATCCATAGAAGCAGAATACCATGCCACATGAGGAGCTATGTGTGAGACAATTTGGTTACTTCACATTCTATCTAACATAGACATTTTTAAAGATGAGACACCAATCCTTTTTTGTGACAATCAGGGTATGTTAAAGCTTTTCAAGAATCCAGTATTTCATGAGAGGACCAAACACATTGAGGTCTAGTGCCACTATATTTTATAATAAGTCTTGAACAACCACATTCATCTCTAGTACTACCCAACGAATTCAAAAGTATTAGATATACTCACCAAGTCACTTGGCAAGGTGAAATTTGATCTTTTTTAGGGTACATTTGTAAAAACAATGTAATAAAGGGGGGAATGTTAGCATAGCTAATATTGTATTACATTATTAGTTTACAAATATCAGTTATGTGTCATCAGTTATATGCTTACCAACTAGGTAGTTGGAGCCACGTAACAAACTTTACATTGTATATAATCACATCTTCCCTTTGTAATAAATTAATCAAGCTTTCCATTAGCTATCAACAAGATAATACTTATAGATTTATGTTATATTTGGTAAACATCTCAAAACTATTTACTCTACATCAACATTTTAATACATGACTTAATATACTACTATGATCAATGTCATACTTAAAGGTAACGGGATGGTCATTTTTGAATTCACATTTAACATTCAAATTGTAGTGACATACTTGTGACAACTTGTAATCAAACTAAGAAAATTATTTTCATGTATATTTGATTACATGTTTTATTAAAACACTAATTATGCATTGTTTACTATATTTTATAATAATTAATTTGAGGGAGGTGTATTTATATGAATAAATTTTATTCAACCCCAATTATCTTACTCTTACCATAAATTCATTTTTAGGAACCCAATTTTTGCATGTTTCTAAGTGGGTAAAGCATAACAATGTTTACCATTTTTAGGAACCCAATTTTTGCATGTTTCTAGGTGGGGTAAAGCATAAAAATGTGTATCATTCAATTATGGGGTGGTATTGGACTAATAGTTGGGACCTTTAATATCAGGGTCTCATAATTTTAAAAAAATATTATGTTAAATTTTTATAATTTTAGATTTATGTAGTTTAACTAGTTATTAGTTTAAATGAGTTGTCTTATAAGTTTTATAATGTTCGTAAATTAATACGATAATTTTTTACTAGGCATGTCATTTTTTATCATTTATTAAATGTAATCAATAGTTGGGACCCAAATGTCTAATTATTTTTATAAATTTAACCAATAATAATATCAAAAAAACTTTTTTTTACATTGGCCTTAAAATTGTGCACTTAAGTATGTCGTCAAGTGACAATGGGTCATTAATAGAAAGTGAAGGGACATGTTAGAAGACACATGGGTGATTAATATGCAATGATAAACCATGTTTAATGATACTTGATAGGGTTTATTTCCATTAATGTTTCTAGTAAATGCCATCATGCGTGCCATCAATAACCTATTTGTCATGGATTTTGAAGACTCTTCTCCACAAACATTCATGGAACCCTTACACCTCTTCTACCATCTACAACATTTCATAGATCTTGTAGTTTCAACAATTCAAAGGGGTGAAATGTTGTTTCAAGTTATGTACCTTATTCCTTTAATTAAACCTATGACAGTCTTTGATTCTTTTTTGTGTGCCTATAATACATTACTTTCATTGTCATTTTAATGGTTCTTATATGTTCATGGTGTGGACTCAAGGTTTTCATTCACATAGCACTAAATATTATTTTTTCATATCAAATGATATCATTTTCTGAATTCATTGGCCATGTTGGGGCACTCTTATGACATTAATATGCAACTAAGGGCCATGTTTGAAGACACTTGGGGTTTTTGAGTTTCATTGTTAATCCTTCCATTAGGAAATTGGAGTTTACGGCCCCATTTTTAAAATGAAATTAGACATCAACTCATGGATATGTAAGATAGTGTTGCACAGAATGAGAATCCAGTGCTTTTGAATTCATTATCAGAGCATATATATACAAAATTATTTAATAGAATAAGGTAAAAAACCTATCGAAAAGGGAGGAAACTAAAAGATATACTACCTAAATCAGAGATACTAGTGTAAAAGAAATGGCTACACCAAACATTATTTTTACAAATATACACCCTAAACAACTTAAATTTCACCTTTCCAAGGGATTTGGTGAGTATGTCAGCTATTTGTGCATCTTTTGGGTAGTACTAGAGCTAGATGTGGTGGTTTAAGACTTTCTCTCAAATGTAGTGACATTCAACCTCAATGTGTTTGGTTCTTTCATAAAAAATAAGATTCTTCTAAGCTTCAACACACCCTAATTTTTGTGATGAAAGATAAGTGGCTTCTCTTCACTAATGCCCATATCATCTAGAATGTGATGTAACCATATCACTTCACACATAGCTCTATGTGTGGTGTAATACTCTACCTCAATGGATGAGAGAGCAATAACAATTTTCTTTTTAATGATCCATGAGATCAGTCTAGATCTAAGACGAAATATGTATCTTGACATTGACTTTCTATCATCAACAAATCTAGTGTAGTCTGAGTCGATGTATCCTTGTAAGAAGAATTGATTATTCTTATTATATTCCAGACCATACTCAAGTGTACCTTAGACATATCTCAAAACATGCTTTACTCTAACCCAGTGACATTTCTTTGGCTCCTACATGAATATGGAGAGATAGCTAACAACAAAACATATATCTGGTCTGGTGTAGGTTAAGTAGATGAGGCTCCCAACAAGCTATTTGTAGAGAGTTGCATCTACTTGAGGTGAGTCCTAGAATTGAGAGAGTTGTAAACCTTTCTCCATTGGTGTGGAAAGAGGTTTAAAATCTAACATTCTTTACATTTCTAGGAGTGTCTTGGTATATTTTATCTAGGAGATAAAAATGTGATTTTTTTTCTTCCATATCTCCAAGCCAAGACATTAATGGAGTAGCCCCAAATCAATCATGTCAAAGGATCTTTTGAGGTAATATTTCACAATATCAACCTAATCTTCTAAGCTTCCAGTGATCACAAAATCATCTATATAAAAAATAGGAATGATGATTTCTATCCCTACCTTCTTTATATACAAGTTAGAATCCAAGGGGCTATGAGTGACATCATGATACAAAAATTGATCATATATCTTAATGTACTATGCCCTAGGATCTTGTTTAAGTATATACAGTGATTTGATGAGATGACATACCTTTTTAGGATCATTTTCATCAACAAATCCTTCTAGTTGGGTCATGTGCACTTCTTCTTTGAGATCATGATTTTAGGAAAGCACTCTTGACGTCCATCTATTAAACTTTCCATCCATTATGTGTTGCCAGTGTGCAAATAACTCTAATGGTTTTTATCTTCACAGTGGGTGTAAAGGTCTCTTCATAGTCAATGCCTTCTTTTTGAGCATACCCCTTTGCTACAAGTTGTGCTTTGTTCTTGTCAATGGATATGGCTACCTTGTATTTAGTTTTGAAAACCCATTTGTAGCCTATGTGTTTCTTTCTTGTAGGTAGATCGACAAGTTCCCAATTCCAATTCTATATGAGTGAGTCATACTTAGCATCCATGGCTTTCTTCCACTTAGGTTAACTCAGTGCTTCTCAAACATTATCCGGTTCAGATCTATCAACTACTATAATCATAAGTGCAAAATTTACCTCATTTCTTGCCTGACTCCTCATTCTAACTCCAAATGAAGTATTCTAGACAGATTGCACATGGGAGTCTTTAATGGTGCTTTGTACCCAATTCGAATGGGAACTCTATTGCTCATGTGAAAAACTGCTTTGTTGTTGTATAGTAACATTTTCTAATTCTTTAAGATCAACATACAGCTCCCCTTGTAGCTTATCTTCTATGTGAGAAGTCTCTTCATCATCTGAATCGAAGAGTAATTGGTGAGAGGTGGTTGGTGTTGATTCTTCTTTCTACATCACTGAGTCAAAGGATGACTTGTCACAAACCACATCTCTACTTTCATAGATTTTCTTCATCTTAGGATCCTTGAGATGGTATGCTTTAGAGGTAGTGTTATAGCCTAATAGGATGCATGGGAGTGTTTTTGGCTAGAGTTTCTTCCTCTTTTGAGTTGGGATATGCATATATGTTGTAAAACCAAACACTCATAGATGAGAAATCAATGGCTTTTTACCACTCCATACCTCTTTTGGAGTTTTATCCTGTAGAATATTTGTTGGTGCCCTATCAATAAGATAAATAGCTATTCGGACTACTTCTACCCAATATTATTTCTCCAACTTTGTTGTTGATAGCATGCAGTGAGCCATTTCCATTCTTGTGTGATTACATTGCTCAATAATGCTATTCTATTAGGGTGTGTAGGGAGTAGTCAATTTCTATTTGATGCCATATTGGTTTAGGAATGCCAAGAACTTATTTGATGTGAATTCCCCCTTGATATGAGTAGAGTAGAAGAGGTTATCTGATCTCCTTCACAACATGTTGATAGAAGACTTGAAAATGATGAAGGGCCTCACTCTTTTGTTTTAGGTTAAACACCCATGTCTTCTGAGAGTAGTCATCCACAAATAGTTGGAAGTACTTGTATCCTAAAAATGAAGCAGGTAACAATCCATTTAGGTTGGTATGAACAACCTCCAAATGTTTCTTGGCACAAAAGGTGCTTCCCTTGAATAGATCCCTATGTTGTTTACCTTCAATACATCCAGGGCAAACGAGAAAGGAATTAGACGACTTGGGAAGTCTATGTACCATCCCCTTTGAACTTAACTAGTACAAAGATCCAATAGATAGGTGACCATACCAGTAGTGTTAGAGAGTAGTAGATTCTACTGTAGAGGCAGATAGAGCAACTGTAGAACATGAAATAACATCTAAAGAAAATAATTTATCTTTAAATAATGCTCTAGAAAGAACCATACCTTATCGTGAGATCAAGAAATATTTGATGCCATTATCAAAAAGACACTCCACCTTTAGATGATGATTCAAAAGATGGCTGACTGATAAGAGGTTGGATGTCAATCTAGGAAAATATAGTACCTTTGAGAGTGTACATTTTTGTGTTTTGAGAGGAATGGTGACTTGGCCTATTCCTTTTGTAACATGCTCTTTATCATCAGCGATCCTAACCAAATATCTAGTGGGTTGGTCTATTAGTGAATCAAATAGCTTCCTATCACCTGACATGTGTTTAGTGGTGGTTGAGTCTATCAACCATATATTCCTCATGGGTTGCAAGGTCTATGACACTAGCACTAAGTTCTCATTGGCTTCTTCAGGTGTCTCCTCATCAAATCCATCATCTTTTTGAGATATGAGATGTCACATTTGCTTCCACTAGCGGGGATGTCTTTTTAACTTCTGAGAATCATCGCACACTGATGTACTTTCTTGACTGGAAGACCCTTGTTTCAGGCTACTATACCAGCAATTGTCTATGTCGTGAGTGTTGGTTCGATAGATGTGACACCACCTCTTCAATTTTTGTGATTTATGATGATGTGGAAATTGTTGTTGCTGATGTTTCTATGGTTTCTTCTCTAGAGGTCCCTTGCAAGACTTTTGACCTCATTGCTACTTTAATATAAGAGCTTTGTCTTGCAACTCATCTTGGACTGAGTTGATGGCTTCTTGCTATAGCAGGTTTATGAACTCTTTCAATGACACTTTATGATTGGAGACATTTAGCATCATGACAAACACTCTGAATCGGGAAGGGATATCCCTCAAGTGATTAAGACCAACATTTGGTCCTCTACCATCTCACCGAGTGTTAATAGTTTCATTTACAGCTCAGCCACCCAATGTAAGAATTATTTAACTTTCTCATCGGACCCCATAGAGAGTGTGTGAAGTATTGACTACAGATGGAAGATTTTTGTCTTATTTCTCACCTCATAGATGGTCACTAATTTATCCCATGTTGTCTTTGCTCTGTCTACATCCTTGATATGCGACTACACATCATCAGTGATGCTTAACATAATCAACATCACGGTTTTGGCATTAGGCATTTCATATTTCATGAGCACATCAAGATCATTAAGAACCTTCACAATCTCTATCACAATGCCCCAGAGTCATTCAAATTGAAGGATGGTGCTCATCTTCATTTTCCAAGAAGCATAGTTTAACCCTTTGAGAAGTTAGGCATTGGAGAGAAGCAATTTTAGAGCAGATATCTTCTAAAAAATTTGCAATTAAAGCAGTATGAATTTACTTCAAAATTATGTATAAAAAGTTCTATGTACCTTGCAAGACATGTTATCTTCTTCCTCCGCTTTGCTTGCTTCTCTTGTCCGCAAATTCTAGGTGCTTCTACTGTGTTGAATTTTCCATGTTTTTCTTTTTTGCTAGTTTCCACGCTCAGGTAGGCTGTAGGTGTCTACTGATTTGGATAGCTATAGGCTTATTCAAATGCTACCAAGTTTTTTCTTGCAATGGGATCTGCCTTCTTAAGAGGCTTTACTTTGGCCATTACAGATTTCATTGTTCTACTCCAGCCATGCTTCTTCAAGTTGACGCTTGACTACTCTCTTGTCTTGATCCGAGTTATATCAACAAAATCATTTGAGAGTTTTCTGGGGCTCTACGCTTCACCTAGATGATACGACATCTTCTCTGGCAGGCTTTTACTAGACTTGTAGACTTAGCTTCGAACAGGTAATTCATCTAGCAGTTCGCAAGTTTTTTTCTATTGTACATCAACCAGATTTGGAGGAGTGTTATTGTGCTGCAGACTTGTTTAGTCAGCTTCCATCTGCATGTGTCCTCCCAAGATTCATACACTCTTTAGCAGAGTTTTATGTCAGTAGATCTTCATGAATTTTTGTTGTGCATCATTGATTCCAGGCTTTGGCCAATTCTAGGCTTTATCGTCACGCTTCTCATGTCCACTGCTACATTTTAATTTTTGTTGTGCAGATCCTAAGGTATCGGCTCAGGCTATGCTTCTCTGATACCAGATTGTTGTGCAGATTGAGAATGTAGTGCTTTTGAATTCATTATCAAAGCATATATATACAAAACCATTTACCAGAATAAGGTAACAAACCTGCTGGGAAGGGAGGAAACTAAAAGATAGACTACCTAAATCAGAGATACTGGTGCAACAGAAATGATTACACCAAACAATCTAAAAATAATGTAAAACATAACATATTCGTTATGCTAACAGATAGAAGGTAAGTCAGATGTTAAAAGCTTGAACGTACTTTCTAAGCCAAGCAATGAAATCCAAACTCTAGATGAGATAAGATCTCTAAAAGTGGTAATGCATATAAAAGCTAAAGGAATCTTATACCTGGCATTTCAAAAAGATAAAGGTTGGCATTTGTCATGATAGCTAACCACCATAAATTATGTTCATTGAAGGAAAGACAAGTTTTGAATTCATCACCAATCCATTTTAGGTGAGGCTTGACAACTTCAAAGGCTTTCCAAATTCATCTTGTCACAAAGGACCCCTTAATTTTGACTGGGATGTAAGTGACGAGGGGAATTTGAAACCTTATTTTTTAAATATTTTTTTTTCATATGGAGAACTTGCAAAAATGTAGTATCTCAAAAGGATTTTTCAAGCCTCATTCCATTCAATATCCCTCACTACCCACTTGGCATAAAGAGCTCTGATTTTCCTTTAAATATTTATATTGCCCATACTCCCTTTATCTTGAGGAAAGAAACAAATATCCTAAGCAACCTTGTGAAATGCCCTAGTCTATTTAACATGGGGTAAAATAAATTCCTTGACAACTTAGTTGAATTATCATATGAGGCTCTCTTCTAAGGCTTCCAACTGGAGGATTAGTAAACATGAGTAGGGAAAAAATATTTCATGCAGACGTAAAACTTTCCTACTAATGAAATGGATTAGTTATCTAATATGTTATTATTTTTCCAATCTTTCAATCACATAGTACCACAATTCAATTGGAGAGCTATCCATTTCTATTGAATTTTTTTGGGCCAATCTTAAAAGGGCATCACACTTTGTTTGAAGCATTGCATTTTGGCCCACTACAAATTAGATCTAGAATCTTTTTTAAAAAATCAACCCATCGTGATGCCTCTTTAATTTAGGATTCATGCTCAGTAAGTGTGAGGAAAGAACTTTCTAGTAAGTGAAAAATTATTAATTTAGTGGTGCAATTGGGAGGGTTAATTCCCAAAATAAGGCCATGCTCAACTCTTTGGAAAATTAGATAGCTAAAATCTTCGGTCATAAGAACATATAGTGGTAAAGTGAGAGGGTTTTTATTTTAATATGGAATGAAATAGCCTAAAACTATCAAAATTATGGCCATTAATATTCAAACAACCTAAGGCATCATATAAGAGAGTTTGTATAGCCAAAATAAAAATTTACCAAACCCTAAAGTATGAAATATGGCAAGGATAAAGTTCCACTTAATACATTTAAAGTATTTTTCAAAATCAAGCATGAAGAATATGGTCCTCTATCGAGAGGCATGAAACCACTCTGTTCCTTCCTATAAAATAATGATATCTTCCTAAATTTACTAACTTTTGATAAACTCTATTTGCTTTGAACTGATAATTTTAGGTAATATGTCACAAACACACATTGATAGTGCTTTAAAAATGATTTTGTAGGAGACAGTGAGGAGAGTGATTAGCTCTAGATGTCATTCTATAGGGATGAATTTAATTTTTACTTCGTTAATTAATGCCCCATAAATTTTATTATGTAAGGCTTCTATATAAACCCAAAACAAGTCTAGCCCAAAAAATTGCCATGTTAATTTTAAACATTCACAAGGGAAACTGAAAAACACTAAGATATTATCAATATCCATGCTCTAAAAAATAGTAGAAAGTTTATCCTAGGAGTGAGGGATGCATCACAAATATTTTGAACCAAATGGCTTAAATTGTGAGAAACCATATCTAAACATTCATGCAATGTGTAAGCTTTTTCTACCATGTTTTCCTCAACTTGGAACAGCAACTTAAAGTGGTATAGAAAATGTGAGGAAAATTTAGGTAGACTAGTTAGGTGATTATGTGCAATCTGAATAGTTTTAATTTTATCTTTGGACTAGATATCCTATATATTTTTTAAATAGTATATAGAGGCATGGTCAATGACTTTTGATCCAACATAAATGGTCCCAAATTTGAGTTCCCATGATAATGTTATTTTCCAAATCTTTATATCAATCAATGCTAGACTGAAAATTTGACTAATTAAACCAATATTATAACATAAAGAGCACTGCCACAAATGAACGTTTTCCAAACCCTAAAAAAAATTAACATAAAATTAGGTCTCATGTTTTCCCATATAACACCGCATAGGAAAATATCCCTTTTTATCATTGAGGGATTCAACATATTAAGGTCTCCAAAAATCAGATAGTTAGAGAAAGGCAAATTATCAACCAATCATTGCCATAAATTCATTTTATCAAGGTCATCATTAGGGGCATACACATTATTAATCCTTATAGAATTAATCCCAACATCAAGGGCAACTAGAATAAATTGAGTATATAGAGGCATGGTCAATGACTTTTGATCCAACATAAATGGTCCCAAATTTGAGTTCCCATGATAATGTTATTTTCCAAATCTTTATATCGATCAATGCTAGAATGAAAACTTGACTAATTAAACCAATATTATAACATAAAGAGCATTGCCACAAATGAATGTATTCCAAACCCCAAAAAACTTTAACATAAAATTAGGGCTCATGTTTTCCCATATAACACCGCATAGGAAAATATCCCTTTTTATCATTGAGGGATTCAACATATTAAGGTCTCCAAAAATGAGATAGTTAGAGAAAGGCAAGTTATCAACCAATCGTTGTCATAAATTCATTTTATCAAGGTCATCATTAGGGGCATACACATTATTAATCCCAATATCAAGGGCAACTAGAAAAAATTGATGTGATGGGCCTTCTCTCAAAGTGATGATTAATGTGGAAAATTTTCAGGAAGTAAAAATATTAGCATCACCATATCCATCCACATGTGAAATGGAAAATTGTGTTGCATCTAAAAAAATACATTTTTGAGAAGTGTATAGAAGATATCTTGAATTTTAACTTCTTTTATTTATACATAAAATTTGAGGCACTAAATTGTTGACAAGTGAATGGCATGGACATTTTTTAGAGGAGTTTGTAAGACGTCAAACATTTTAGGAGATATTATTCAACAAGAATATTCCATGAGGTGTTTGATGAATTATTAGATTTTTTTAATAGACACCCCCAAAGAAAACTTTAACATTGTAGATAGGGAAATTTAAATCATTATAGGGGGACAATAATCAAGTTACATATTTAAGACATAAGGAAACAAGAGGAAGATAATATTTATAGATTTATGTTATATTTGGAAAACATCTCAAGACTATATAGTCCATATCAACATTGTAGACATGAGCTTATAGACTACCATGATATTTTTTATACTTAAAGGTGATATGTTGGTCATTTTTTAATTCACATTTAATATATAGATTATGATGACATATTTTCAACAACCTGTAAACAATTTAGTAAAAAAAGTTTCCATATATTTGATTACATGTTTTATTAAACAACTAATTATGCATTATTTAGAATATTTTACATATTTTATAATACTTAATCTGAGGTAGGTGTATTTATATAAATACATTTTAGTCAACCCCAATTATCTTACTCCTACTATAAATTTATCTTTAGGAACCAAATTTTTGTATGTTTCTGGGTGTGGCAAAGCATAACAAAGTGTACCATTTGGTGGTGAATTTTTTTTAAAAAAATTAAGTGTGAAATTTTGCATGATAAAATTCATATTTAAATTTTCCTTTATATTACCTTAATTCTAAAGTAACCCATTAAATTCAGATTTTAAGTCATGTATATAGCCTCGTTTGACTTATGTATGCTCTATAAAAAGATAGGCTAAAGTCCACCTACAATTAACTTAATAGGGTGACTTTAAAGAAACATTAAAGTGGATTTGTAAATATGATGTTAGGGTGACTTTGAAATCCATAAGTTTATTGAGAGTAACTACAAATGTAAACACATGGGCAGCTTGAATTAATTTATAATTGAAATCATTCTTTTGTTCTCTCCCAACGTCCAATTTCAAAACATCTTACATCAAAAAAAATCCAACACACATTTAAAAATGGTTCTTGTGTTCCATTTTGGCCATTATCTATAAAAATGATTGTTATAGTTTTGTTGGGAACCATTTATAAATTCTTAGGCAGGGTAAAGATCAAATTCAATTCAATCAGGTCTTAAAAATTCCATAGAATAAGGTTAATATAGAACTTTACAAGACAACTAAATGTAAGATAGACATGTAATAAACCCTATGAGATAAGATATAACATAAAACCTAAGTATTAATATTCACTTAACATTCATTCTATTTTAAAACATTGATAATAATGTGTAGACACCTAAAAATGGATCCTTAGCATTTAGTTATTGTCAATTTATATATGTTTAGTGAATTTGTTTATTATGGGTGATTAGCTTACATTAGATGTCATTTAATTATTATGTTGACTTCTTTGGCTTGAAATTAGTTTTAATTATCCTCATGCAATCTTCCTTATTTATTTTATGTTTTTATTGTTATGTATGAGGTTATTCATCCAATTTTATTAGATGGGCCCATATACTCCTTTTCACCTTTTATTTTTTTAATTGTTGGAAGTCTATATGTAGAAAAATATTTCTAAATGTTTAAATAAATTCACTTATAATTAGAGAAAGGTTTAAGTTCATTTGATAATAAAAAAAGATCAAGCATAATCAAGTAGATTGGATACTTTATGAATTCTAAGGTAGCATTGTATCATGGAACACTTTTAGCGTACATATATAAGTTCGTTATTATTATTTTTTGTAATTTATATTTATTTACATATTTTATCCAATTTTAGGTGTCTAGACTTAAAAATTTAATTCATTACAGAAGGACAATTGTCAAGTTATGTATTTAGGACAACAGGCAGCAAGAGGGAGACAATATTTATGTATTTATGTTATGTTTGGAATACATATCAAGACTATATAGTCCCTATCAATATTGTAGGACATTCCCTGATATACTAATCTAATCAACTCCATAATTTAAGGTGATAGGTCGTACATTTATTCACATTTAACATATAGATTACAGTGACATATTTGTAACAACTTGTTAACAAGCCAAGAATATTATTTTTCCATATATTTGATTACATGATTTATCGAACAGTTACTTAGGTATTTCTTGTTATAATTTACATATTTTATAATACTTAATATGAGGTAGGTGTATTTATATGAATACATTTTAGTGAACCCCAATTGGCATACTACTATTAGAAATTAATTTTTAAGAGCCCAATTTTTACATGTTACTAAGTGGGGCAAAGCATAATAAGGTGCAACATTTAGGGGTCAAAGTTGTTTTAAAAATTAAGTACAAACATTTGTATGGTTAAATTTAGATTTAAATGTGCCTTTAATTAATCTTAAATCCAAATTAACCCATTAAATTCACATTTCAAGTCATACATATAACTTAGTTTTATTTCAATTTACACTTTATACAAAGATAGGCTAAAGTCCCCCTAAAGTTTCCTTAATAGGGTGACTTTGGAGTGGTGTTTGGGTAGCTTTGAAAAGTTGACATTAGGATGAATTTTGAGTCCATAAGCTTATCGTAAATCAACTACAAATGTAAACACAAGGGCAGCTTACATTAATTTATAATTGGAATTATTATTTTGTTCTTCGTAGGAGTATAATTTTAGAAGAACTTGCATCACATCAAATCCAACAAAGTGTTTTATCTTAAAATTTATTTAATGTTATTTTATAGATGTTTTGTGCACTTGTTTATATATAAGAGGTTATTTTAAATTAGTAATCATTTAACCATTATATTGATGTCCCTAGCTTGAAACCATATTTTGGCTATTCTCATGCTATTATCTTGATCTATTTTATGTTTTCCTTGTCTTGTGTTGGGACTGTTTATATGGTCTTGGCTTTGTTGTTTTTTCCTTCCTTTTTATTATATGGGCCCATTCATTCTTTCCACATTTTCTTGTTTTAACAATAGGAAGTCAATATGTTGACAAATCTTTCCATGTTTTGAAATCAAATAAACTAGAAATAGAGAAATGACTAGGTTCATTTGATAATATAATCAAGCATTATCAAGTATATTGAGGAACTTATCAATTCTAAGCTAGCATTATATTGTGGAGCACTTTTGGTGCATGTACTAAATTTTTTTAATTTATCTTTTGTAATTTATGTTTGTCAAAATCTTTGTTCCAATTTGAGGTGGTTGATGAAATAATAGATTTATCTAATACACATTCCCAAATAAATGATGCATTTGTAGCCTAAAAAATTAAAATCATTACAAGAGGATGAGAGACAAGTTGTGTGTCTAAGATAGAAGGAAAAAAGAAGGAGATAATACTTACAAATTTATGTTGCATTTGTAAAACCTCTCAACACTATATAGGACCTATCAATACTATACAGAAGGTCCTTATATACTAATATGTTTGAATTCACATTTAACATACATATTGTGTTTATCTATTTACAAACAAGTGGAAACAAACTAAGAAAATTCAATCCCCATCTATTAGATTACATGTTCTATATAATAACCAATTAAACAATGTTTACTCTATTATATATGTTGTAAAATATTTAATTAAGGTAAGTGTATATATAAGAATATATTTTGGTGAACCCCGATTTTCTTATTCATTTTTATGAACCTAATTTTTACTTGATGCTAGGTGGGATAAAGTTTAATAGTGTGTCCATTTTGGGACCAAAGCAGTTTTAAAAATTATAATAAAAAATTCTACCATATGTAAGTTAGATTTAAATTTGCCTCTCGAATAAATGTTGCAAACTTGCACACCAACAAAGATTTCTTCACCCCTATTTTAGATTTTATCCTCCCCAAACACAAATCTACCCTTTGCTCTTAGATATTCATAACTATTTCTCGCTATTCTTAAAATGGTCCAAGGGGAGGAGAATAACTAAGAAAAATTGTCTAAAAAATAATTAATCTACCATGACATACACTTGTAGAAGATTTTAATAAAATTTATGTCTACACACCAAATCATTGCCATCACAAACATAGAACCACTATTTACTTATAATTTTTTAGGTATTCATTTTAATCATTTGATAGGCATCACTATTAAATGTAATATAGATGTTATATGACTTCTTTATTACAGATGTTTGTTCCTTTATTAACCTACCCAAGGCATATTACATAGGTTTCAAATTGGTTATCAGTGGATTTTCATCATTCAATTATGGGGTTGTAGTTGTCAAATGTGGGGAAGGGGTCCCTAACTTTTTAAAAATTCTACGTTATAATTTATTGCTTTGGATTTATGTAGTTTAATTAGTTATTAGTTAAAATAAATTTTTTTAGAGGTTTTTTAGTGTTCTATGAAGCCATACAACAAATTTATGCACTTAGGATCATCGTCGACTTGTAATGGGTCATTAATAAAAAGCAAAAGGACATGTTGGAATATGTGTGAGTGGTTAATATGAAATGATAGGATATGTTTAATAACACTTAATAAGTTTTATTTCCATTAATTTTGCCAATATAAGACACCATAAGCACCATCAACCACCCATTCAACATGGAATTTCTAGACTCTTCTTCCCAAATAGTCATGGAACCCTTACACCTATTCCACCATCTGCAACATTTCATAGATATGATAGCATTAGCAATTAAAAAGGATGAAATTTTATTTCAACATGTGTGTCTTGTTCTTATAAATAAAACCATGATAATCTTTGGGTTTTTTTTTGTACCTATAATACAACATTTTTATTGTTATTTTAATGGTTTATTGGTGTTCCTTTACAACTAAGTCAACTTTTACTTGTATGTTCATGGCATGGCCTCAAGGTTTTTATTCACATAGTAGAAAATATTATTGTTTTTGTATCAAAAAATATAATTTTTTGAATTCACTAGCCATGTTGGGACATGCTTGTGACAATAATATGCAACAAAGGGCCATTTTAGAAGATGCTTGGGTTTTTAATATGCAATAAATATTTTTAAAGATGCCTATTGGCCTATTAATGTTGTCATGTGTGCCATCTTTAACTTGTTTGACATGGCTTATTCATGTCACTCTCCCAAAAATATAATGTAACCCAAATTCCTATTATTGTCATTGTAATTATTTTTCCTTAGTGACTTTTATTGGTATGTGAATGAAAATATCAAGGGTTTAATTCACATAACAGTAAATGTTATCATTTTTTAAAAATTTAATAAGCAACAAAGTGACATGTTTGAAGATGTTTGGTGATCATTATTTCCATTCATTTGATCAGTTAATGCCATCAATGATAAACTTTATAACCTATTCAATGTGTCTCATTCAAGTCACTTTCACCTCATAGTCATGGAACCCAAATGCCTATTTTATAGAATGCATCATTCCATAAAGATCATAGTGTAACCATGTTGGAGGGATGAAACTTTTTTGTCATGTTTTCATTCACATCTAACTCAACATTTCCTGGGGTTTGGATAGAAGCCCTCACATTTATATCCATACTTGCCACATGTAGATGATATAATGATTTCAAAATTAAAGCCAAGGTTTGTTGTTCACTCTTTTAACCAATCTAGTGGGCTTACCTGAGAATGCATACTTAAACAACCTAGTATGTCATTTTAAGTTGTTTTATAGGTGTGATAATAGTTGGGACCCAAATTAACAATGACATTTTTTAAAATTGTCCAATAATAATATACAAACAATGTTTTTTACATTGGCTTAAAAAGTGTACACTTAGGCACCCCATCACATTTTTATATAAGAATTCATGTTGTTATGTTATTTATATTTGTGACACATTTGTATTTCCATAAATTAAACTATCATGTTATTCCTTTTCAATGTTCCAAGTTAAATTATCACTCACTCATAGTAAATGTGAGATGAATATCAATTTAATCCAATGGCCTTTTATGCAAAATGCATAGTTTAACAAAGATTGTAACTTCAACATGTTAAAGGGATGAAATGTTACATGAATTGAACAACTTACAAACTAAACATGTACTAGTGAACATTAGTTGGTATGTGGATGGAAGCCCTGAATGTTTTCATTCACATACTGATACATATTATTGTCTTTGTATCAAATTTAGGATTATCATTCACATACCAATAAATATCAAGTTAGATTTATCAAACCATATCCTTTTATGAATTAATATTATTTTGCTATTGATATGTTGTTGTCATTAATGTTTTAGATTAAGGTAAAAGCAGGTTTTGAAGGGACCCTGAAACCCTTTAACAGAAATAAAAAAGATAAAGCAATTACGTCCACCAGGAAGAGCATTCCTAAATCCTACTGAAGATCAGCATCAAAATCAGGTTTTACAGGGACCTGAAACCACAAACCTAAACCAATAAAAGTACCTAGGTTTTACAGAGACTTGGAAACTCAAAATAAGTTTAAGACTAAGAACCAAGTATCATGATAAAAAACAAGAACCAGTTATAACATCCAGTAATAAGGACCTGAATAAGAACAAAATCAACAAAGAAGACCCTAGTCTTATATTACAATTCCAGGATCATCTTAACAGCCTCCTTTCCAATCGTAGCAGTATCCTGTATGGAGATAGCAGCCGAAGTAGCAGCATCTTGCAGGGCTTTCTTCCTCAAACTCTACCCGGTCCTCTTACTTAGACCCTCTAAGGATATTATTTCTTCATTTGCTCTTTTTCCAAGGCTAGCTGCAGCGGCACAAATGCTTGATGTTACCTGCTCCATCTTAGTTCTGTTTTCCTTGATGAGCATTCTAAGATTATTCTCATAATATTTAAGTTTATTTGGGATTTCTCTCATTTGCATCTCCAAATGGTTGATTTTGGTCTGATCAACTTCTTGATTGTGTTGCATTATTTCCACTTTCTTCTTCATCCCCATTATTTCATTATAGATCCACGAATCAACTTGGAGAATAGAATCAGCTTTGAATTTGGCAAAATGTAGGAAGGAAAGCTTAGTGTCCCTCTGTCGAGAGTCATGAATTTCTTCTGCATTATCATGTGGAGGGGAATCAACCTTTTCAATTTGTTCCTCCCTTTCCATCGGTTCCTCCTCTTTAGTCTCAATAGGGTCTTCATGCTGAACATGGTCCTCCTTTTCTTGTTCCCCAATCTCCATAGCAGGAGTAGAAACCAAAACCATATGTTCCTCCTCTCTCATAGATGTTGTTGTCATTAATGTTGTTTTGTTATTCATTCACATTTTCAACATTCCAAGTATTTTTTACCTTAGTTATTGTTGATATGTTATCCTTTCATGTTATTATGATTTTATATCTAAGATGCATTTATCTTTCCTTACCTCCAACTTTGCATGGCTTCTACAAGAACCCAATAAGTGTTCCCACACAAAAATGATTGTTTGGATGGAAAGAGATTTGAAATTAGGTTGGAATACTAAAAATTAATTGGTATACACACAAATCTTGTTTGGATGGAATAGTTAGTTAAAATTGGGATGGAAGAATTATGAAAGTATTGGTGTACACAAAAATGATATTATAATGATTATTATGCATATTCAATTATGCATTTGATTTATTCACACATATTATAACACATTATAGAATTCAATAGTCATAAAATTATTGCTTCCTTGGATGGATATGGATTTGAACTTGGGATAGAAGAATGAACATTTATTGGTATGTGGATGGATCCACTAATTGTAACACTATGTTGTATTTCTATGTAATGACTACCATTAGCATTGATGTTGTGATCACTAACACTATAAACATGCACACTAATAAAGCTTTCTACACACCCCCATTTTATTCTCCCTAAACACACATCTATCCTTTGCTCTCAGATGTTTGGGATTATTTCTCAATATTATTAAAATGGTATAAGGGTAGGATTATATATAGGAAATGTTATCCTAAAAATAATTAATCTACCATGACTAGCACATGTAGAAAGCTGTAACAAAATTAATGACTACAAAACAACACATGGCCATCAGTGACATAGATCCACTACATGCAGTTAAGTTCAAGGGTTTCAAATTGATTGTAATTTCCTCCAACATTAAAATAATTGACTCGTTCATTCATTTTTTAATGAAACGAGGCCTAGTTTAACCCTAAATCATGTTCTTTTTGTGGTAGTGTATATCATGACACATTAGACTTTAAAATATAAATATAAATTTTATAAATTTGAAATAAATAAGTATAAACGTGTATAAATTTGAACTAACTATGTTTAAACATGAACCAAATAAGTATAAATAAGTGTATATCATGATACATAGATAAGTATAAACACATAATAATATTTAAAAAAATTGATGCTATGGAAACATAATGTATATATGTTATAGCATGTATGCACTATGTTCAATTTGAATTAAAAAATCAAACCTTTTGGATAAAAAATGGTATAAAAACCTGAGCCAAAGGCTTGGACCTATCAACACATAACTGAATCTGAGAGTTTTGATAGAAAACAAAAAAATTCAATTTCCACTGCCAAATACACTATGAAATTCAATGAAAAAATTCATAAAATTACTAACACAATGATGAACATGCTCTCGTCTTTACAAATATATTATTTTTATAATTTTTGAACTATTTTAAGGTTTCAATCTATGTTGATTTCTAACTATAGTGTTTTTAGGCCACTACATGCCACAAATATACATGCCTATATATGTTTGTGTATCTTTTTTCCATTGATCCAAATGCAAAAATAATTATATGGTTACAAACTATGCCTAATTTTACACACATTAAAAAAAAATAGTTTTTTTTGAGGTAGTTAGGAGCCGTACTATCAGCCATCCACTTTTTATTAGTTTTCAAGATCTATTATTATTATTATTATTATTATTCATTTAAAAAGTATAAAAAATATAGGTTAAAAAATAGATAATCTTATCTAAAGTTTCACCAAATATTTCTAAACAATATTAAATGATGCTCAAAAAATGAGGGGCCACATGACTGAATATCTACTCTATTTTCCTTAAAAATAAGATTTCCTATTCAAATTTTAGATATTTGACCTAGTTATACTTAACCATTTTTAAAAAAATAATAATGTCTTAGAAACTAGACTCAAAATGATACAATTCATTTCTTACACCATCCTCTATTTTAAGTGAAGCCATCTCAAATTATCTACAAAAGTTCATATTTCTCAATTTTTTAGGAAAAACATGTCCATGGGTTGGCCCCTTTTTTCCACCCAAATTTATGCACTTACCCCAAGGCCACTATGAAATCAAGGCAATTAGATTGTGACATATGTGTAACCACTATTCTCAATGAATTCAAGGAGTTTGTCGAAGATATCCTAAGAACAAAATAGAGACCCCTCAGTTCCATCACCATGCATCCCCATGATTATTTCCATGCATTTTATTACAATACTAAATGGGATTTCACAATTAATATGTGACTACAATATACCAAAAATAAATTTATTCAGGTTTAGAGAAAGATAAAACATGAGTTTTGTAATGATGTGGCCTTTATGACATCAAGGGCACTAGATTGTAATAGGGATTTGGTCAAGATTATCAACTATATTAGTAGTAAAAAACCACTAAACAAAAATGATGATTCATTAAAAATAATAAGATAGGTTGTTCTCATAAACACTAAACAAATAAAACATGTATAGTTCATTGTAAATAAATTAGTTTTTGTGCCAGATAATAAATAGGTAGGAACACCATTCTCACTATAACACTCTTTTAAATCTAATTAAATAGTGTAAAAAAAATTTAAAAAAAATATGTAGAATCAACACAAGTGAAGCCCACACAAAACTAAAAACACATACTAATTAAAACAATGGCCACCTGAAATGGGACCTTCTTTGATTTCAATGAAAATTATAGTCAATATATTTAAAGATGTGTAGTCTACAATCCAATCACAACAAACAAAATAAAAATAAACAAAATGAAAATTAGGAAGAGTAAAACCTTTGAATAGTATTCACTATAAAAATAAACAAAATAAAAATTGTTTAAACTATTGAACCCAACTATATTGATCTTTGTAAAATTCAATCTTATGGTGGAAAGGATATTATTACCTCTTAAACTACACTTTTAAATCGAGTTAATGTGAGTGAGACATAAGATAATGCTCTCATGAATATGGGATAATTAAATCTAATCATTACGTCACATTTAATATGTTAGAGTCATTAATAGGATAAATCCACATCAATATACCCAACAATAAGTTTTCACTACAGCTAAGGACGAATACTCCTATTACTCTTGAAAACAATGGCATAATTATTTTTCAAAAACTATAATCTAATGATTTTTTTATTATGTAGTAGGTCTTGATTGGACAAAATTAAAAATTACCTAATTTTATTTAATTGAAAATAGATATGCATGGTTAGGAAACTATTTTTTAACCTATAAAATAAAAGTTTTTTTTAATAAGAAAAATTAAGTTTATTTTTCAACCAAATCATACCCCAAACTTTACATTTGAAAAATGCCACGCCATGATTAGATGATAAAAATCCACTAATATAAAGATTTAAATGTGTATAATCTACTTTTTGTAGGATTATATAAAAATGAAAATGAATTATAAATAACTCGTAAATCATTCACTTTTGAATTCACATTTAGCATATAGATTGTGTTGGTATAGTAATAGATTATGTGGAGGTTAGACATTTTTGAATTCAAATTTAATGTAAATCTTAATAGTGTGTCCCATTTTGGGGTCAAAGTGGTCTTAAAAATTACAATACAAGCTTTTACAACATTTAAGTCAGATTTAAAAATTATAATACAATAATTTACAATTTTATAACACGTAATTTGAGGTAGTTTTATTTATATGAATAAATCTTAGTGAACCCCCACTTTATTACTAATGGGTTTAGTGATACAATAGGCTATTATTTTTCCACTCTTTCAATCACATAGTACCACTATTTAGAGGGAAAGCTATTAAATAAAAAAGGATTCCTAAGAGTTCAAATTTCCCCCATTTTTGATCCATTTCCATTGAAGATTCTTGATTGAATCTGAAAAGGGAATCATGCCTTGTCTAAAGTATTTTTTTTGGCCCAATGTAGATTAGATCTAGAAGCTTTAAAAAAACAAATCAAGCCATTGTGGTGACTCTTCGATGTGCCCTCATGCTATATAAGTGTGAGGAAATAATCATATATGAAGTACACATTTTTTAACTAAGTGAGCCAATTTAGATGGATAATTTCTTAAATCAAGCCATGCTCATGTATTTGGGAAAGTAAATAGACAAAATATTCAATCGCAAGAACATATTGTGGTAAAGTGAGAGGGAAACATTTCTAAATGGAATGAAATAGCCTAGAACTATCAAAATTATGGCCATTAATAATTTAAAAAACATGAGGCATTAGATAAGAACTCATCTCTATAGCCAAAATAAAAAAATACCAAACCCTAAAGTATTAAGCATGGTAAGAATAAATTTACAATCACAGTTACAAACTTTTCCAAAATCAAGCATGAATAATATGGTCCTCTAGCAAGAGGCATGAAAACACTTTATTCCTTGTTATAAAACAATGATATCTTCCTAAATGTATTAAATTTTGATAAACCCTTTTTGTTTTGGTCTATAATTCCAAGTAATATGTGGCAGAGACGTAGCACTAGTGCTAGTATTTTGTAGGAGACATTGAGGAGAATGATTGACATCCAACCAGTAAGTAGCTCTAGATCTCCCTCTATAGCAAATAATTTGAGTTTCATTTGTAAATTAATGCTACTTAATATTTATTTCATAATTATTTTATATAAACCTAAATCAAGTCTGGCCCCAAAAACTACCATGTTAATTTTTAAAATTCATAATGGAAATTGAAAACTTTTGATGCATATCAATAGCCATGCTATGAGAAACAATAGAACATTTTTCTCAAGTGAGGGATTCATCATAGATATTTTGAGCCAAAATTATTAATTTATTATAATCCACATCTAAACATTCTTTCAATGATTTATCTCTTTCTACCATGTTTTCCCCAGCTTAACACCAGTTTAAAGTGGTCCAAAAAAATTGAAGAAATTTTAGGTAGACTAGTGAGGTGATTGTGTGTATTCTAGATAGTTTTTCATTATATATTTAACCTAAATTGCCTTTATATATTTGAAATAATATTTGGGGGAATGGTCAATGAATTTTGATCCAACGTAAATGAGCCCAAATTTTAGTGCCTTTGGAAATATATATTTCTAAAGGTTTAACACAATCAACGTTAGATTGTAAATTTGACTAAGTAAACCATGATTTTTAATTTAATGAAAACTACCAAAAAATAATGTAAGAAAAACACCAATAGTTTTTAACATAAAATTAGGTATTACATTTTCACATTTAGCATTGCATAGGAAAAGTTCCCTCCTTATACTTGAGTGATTCTACCATATTAAGGTCTCCACAATTCAAAAAGTTAGAGAAAGGTTGATTATCAGATAAACATCACCATAAATTCATTTTATCAAGGCCATCACTAGTGGCATAAAGATTATTAATCCTTGTAAAATTACTCCCAATATCAAGTGTAACCAAAATAACCTGATGTGATGGGTCTTCTCTTGAAGTGATGATTAATGTGGAGTCTTTTGGTAAAAACATGAAATATGAAGCACTAAATTGTTGACAAGTGGATTGCACTTTTTTTAAAATAGGATTCTATGAGACCTCAAACATTACTGGAGAGAATATTCAAAAATAATATTTTAGGAGATGTCTAATGAATTAGTAGATTTATTCAATAGACATCCCCACAGAAAACTTTAACATTGTGGATTGGAATATTTAAATCATTGCAACATGAAAATATTCAAGTTATGTATTTAGGACAAAAGGTAACAAGAGGGAGACAATGCTTATACATTTATGTTATATTTACTAGACATCTCAAAACTATTTATTCTATATCAACATTGCAATACATGACCTGATAGACTACTCTGATCAAATCCATAATTAAAGGTGATAGGACAGTCATTTTTGAATTCACATTTAACATACAGATTATGGTAACATACTTGAAACAACTTATAAATAAACTAAGAAAATTATTTCCCTAGATATTTGATTATATGTTTTATTGAACACTAAATTATGTATTGTTTACTATATTTTATAATACTTAATTTAAGGTTTTTGTATTTATATGAATACATGTTATTTAACTCCAATTATCTTAATCTTACTATAAATTCAAGTTTAGCAACTCAATTTTTTACATGTTTCTACATGGGGTAAAGCATAACAATGCATACCATTACCATGGGATTTTTTTTAATTAAGTACAAAATTTTTGCATGATTAAAGTTATATTTAAAATTTACTTTATGTTACCTTAATTACAAATTAACCCATTAAAGTCAGATTTAAATTCATGCATATAACTTAGTTTGACTTATGTATACTCTATATAAAGATAGGCTAAAATCCACTGATAGTTACCTTAATAGGGTGTCTTTGGAGTGACATTAGGGTGGATTTACAAAGATGATGTTAGGGTGACTTCAGAATCCATAAATTTATTGAAGACAAACCAAGAATTTAAACATAAAGGCAACTTGAATCATTATTATGTTCTCTACCAGTGTCCAATTTAAGAATAGCTTACATTACAGAAATTCTAACAGACATTTACAATGGGTGATTTATTTCCAATCTACCTACTCTTTGCAATGGTGGTCGATGCATGAAATTTGAGAGCCATTTGTAAATTTTTGGGTGAGATTAAAACCAAATTAAATACAATTAGATCTTAGAAATCCCATAAAATCAGGTTCATACAGAGCTTGACAAGACAACTAGACATAAGATAAACATGCAATAAAACCTAGGAAAGAAGGTTTCTTAGAAAATCTAAAGTATTAATATTGCATTAATATTAATTTTAATTTAAAACATTGATAAAAATGTGTATACACATAAAAAATTGACCCTTAGCATTTAGTTATTGTCATTTTATATACATTTAGTGAATTTTTTAATGTATGGGTGATTAGATTAATATATGTGTCAATTAATCATTATGTTGACTTCCCTAGCTTGAAATTAGTTTATATTATCCTTGTCCAAGCTTCCCTATCTTTTTTTTTCACTTGTTCCATGTCAGGACCATCTCAATGGTCTTGGCTTTATTATTTGTTCCCCTAATTTTATTAAATGGATGTATTCACTCTTTTCCACCTTTTCTAAAAATTTAATGATTAGAATTTGATATGTGGAAAATTTTGACAAAATGTTCAAATAAAGTCACTTATAAATAGAGAAAGGATTAGGTTCATTTGATAATCAAATAGAATCAAGCATGTTATCAAGTAGTCTAGATAATTTATCAATTCTAGGGTAGAATTGTATTGTGGATCGCTTTTGGCATACATACTGAAGTTCTTTATTTATTTTTTTATAAATTCTATTTATTTACATATTTGTTCCAATTTAAGGTGTATATTGAATTAATAGATTTATTTAATATAAAACCCCAAATAAAACTTGAACATTGTAGACTGGAGATTTTAAATCATTACAGGGAGACATTAGTCATGTATTTAACATAAAAGGCAAAAAGAGGGAGACAATGTTTATATATTTATGTTATATTTGGAATACATCTCAACATTATATAGTCCTTCTCACCATTGTAGGACATGCTCTAATAGACTACTCTGATCAACTCTATACTTTAAATTAATAGGATGGTCATTTTTTAATCACATTTAAGTTTATATTGTGGTGACATAGTTGCAGCAACTTATAAACAAGCTAAGAATATTATGTTCCCTATATTGGATTACATGTTTTATTAAACACATAATTAGGTATTGTTTATTATAGTTACATATTTTATAATACTTAATTTTGGGTAGGTTTATTTATATGAATACATTTTAGTGAACTCAAATTTTCTTACTCTTACTAAAAATTGAATTTTATGAGCCCTGTTTTTGCATGTTGCTAGATGGGGCAAATCATAATAATATGCAGTATTTAGGGGTCAAAGTTCTTTTAAAAATTAAATAATTTTTTTTCCATGATTAAATTTAGAATTAAATTTTCCTTTAAGTTATCTTAAATCTAAATGAAGCCATTAAAGTCATATTTAATGTTGTACATATAACTTAGTTTGACTTTAGTTTACACTCTATATTATATATGTTTAATGATTTTTTTATGTATGGGTGATTAGCATAAATTAGGTGTCATATAACCATTATCTCGACTTCCCTAGTTTGAAATTGGATTCTATTATCCTCGTGCATTCTTCATTATCTATTTTATGTTTTCTTGGTTTTGTGTCGATACCATCTCAATGGTCTTGGCTTTATTGTTTGTTCCCCAATTTTATTTGATGGATCCATTCACTCCTTCCCACCTTCTCTATTTTCAATCATTGGAATTCTATATGTAGATAAATCTGTCCAAATGTTGAAATAAAATCACTTATAAATAGAGAAAGGATTAGATTCATTTGATAATAAAATAGAATCAAGCATTAACAAGTAGATTGGATAATTTATCAATTCTAAGGTAGCATTGTATTGTGGAATAGTTTTGACATACACACTAAATTTCTTTATTTATTTTTTTACAATTTATATTTGTTTACATATTTGTTCCAATTTGAGGTGTCTGATGAGTTAGTAGATTTATTTAATAGACACCCCCAAAGAAAACTTGATCATTGTAAACTAGAAATTTTAAATCATTATAGAAAGAAAATAATCATGTATTTAGGACAAAAGGAAACAAGAGGAAGATAATGTTTATATATTTATGTCATATTTGGAATATACATCTGAAAACTATATACTCCTTATTAGCAATGTAAGGAATGCCCCAATGGACTGCTCTGATTAACTCCATATTTTAAGTTAATAAGTTGGTCATTTTTGAATTCATATTTAACTTTATATTGTGGTGACATCTTTGTGACAACTTGTAAACAAGATAAGAATATTATGTTCCTGTATATTTGATTACGTATTTTTTTGAAAAATTAATTAGGTATTATTTATTTAGTTTACATATTTTACAATACTTAATTTGAGGTAGGTTTATTTATATGAATATATTTTAGTGAACCCTAATTGTCTTAATCCTACTAGAAATTCATTTTTATGAACCCAGTTTTTGCATGTTGCTAGATAGGACAAAACATAATAATATGCAATATTTAGGGTTCAAAGTTTTTTTAAAAATTAAGTACAAAATTTTGTATGATTAAAGTTAGAATTAAATTTTCCTTAAAATTATCTTAAATCTAAATTAACCCATTGACAATAGATTTAAAGTCATACATATAAATTAGTTTGAATTTAATATACAATCTATACAAAGATAGGCTAAAGTCCCCTAAGGTTGTCTTAATAGGGTTACTTTGGAGCAACATTTGGGTGGATTTATAAATATGATGTTATAATGACTTGATAAACTACTCTAATCAACTCCATTCTTTAAGATGATAGGATGGTAATTTTTAATTAACATTTAGCATATAGATTGCAGTGACATACTTGCAACAACTTGTAAATAAACTAAGAAAATTATTTTCCTGGATATTTGATTACATGTTTTATTGAACAACTAATTATGCATTGTTTACTATAATTTATAATATCTAATTTGAGGTAGGTGTATTTATATAAATACATTTTATTCAACTACAATTGTCTTACTCTTACTATTTAAAATTCATTTTTAGTAACCCAATTTTTGCCTATTTCTCGGTGGGATAAAGCATAACAATGTGTACCATTTTGGGACCAAAATTGTTTTAAAAAATAACTAAAATTTTTTGCACATAAGTCATATTTAAGTTTGCTTTTAATTTACTTGAATTCCAAATTAACCCATTAAATTCGAATTTAAATTTGTACATATAACTTAGTTTGTCTTATGTCCACTCTATACAAATATAGGCTAAAGTCCACTTATACTTGCCTTAATAAGGTGTCTTTAGAGTAAAATTAGCGCAGTCTTGTAAAGATAATTAATGAACCATAATACTATCAAGACAATAAAATATAAAAGGCTAAAATTCTAAATAATAATATGTATTTATTCTTGTTGAATGATTCAAATAATTAAAAATATGAATAAATAAGCCTCAACTCATAATTGCAGTTGACATGTAAAATTTAGAACTATAAAAATAAATAAAAATTGACTTTCTATTTTTAGTAACAGCTATTTTTATTAAGTTTTGCATGCAAGTGCACATAGCTCTAAAAATATCCAAAAATAAACTAAACTCTAAAATTAACCTATCTGATGAATTTCAACTGAAGTTCAAGTCTAGTTACAAAAATAGACAATTCTTAAATTTATTAAAAAAAAACCCAAAAATAAAATTAATCTAAAATTTCAAACCCTCAGATGGTCACATATGGCCTCCAAAAAATATAGGAAACATCCCATGGACTCAAACAAAGCCAGTTATTTTGGGGAAAGGATGGGTTCAAATGGAGCTACAGAACAAAAGTTATGGTCTCCAAAAGTTTAGCCTCTTTTTATGCATCAAATTTATTAGAGTGAATTTTGAATCCATAATTTTATTGAAGATAAACCATTAATATAATTATAGATACAAATTGAATTAATTTATAACTGGAGTCATTATTCTATTCTCTGCTAGCATCTAATTTAAGAACAGCTTGCATTAAAAATAAACCAACAAACATTTATAAAGGGTGCTTTGGTTCCATTCTACTTAATATTTACAACAATGGTTGATTCTTTTGGCATAGCATTAATATCACATTATTTTTTATAATTTTTAGTAGTTAGTGATAAATGGTCATATTGCAGTTGATGGATTATGATTTTGTTAATCATATTGAGTTTAATTGTGTACTATATAAATTTCCCCTTTTGTTCATCAATAAAACATCAAATCTTATTCACTCCTACAATATGGTATTAGAGTATCCTTTTCCTAATCAAAAGTTTGTCATAGCAAAAAAAACCAAGATGTTGAACACTAGACTAGCAACCTATGACATGTACAACGTAGCAACAAAGTAGTAGATCAAAAAAGTAGCAGATCAAAAAAGTAGTAGAAAAAAACATAGCATAAAAAATGTAGTGAGGATAAGACATAACAAGGAAAAAATGTAGCAAGGATAAAACATAACAAGGAAAAAATGTAGCAAGGATAAAACATCACAAGAACAAAACATAATAAAGGATGCACTCACACAGAAGATGACACAACTTTCAACTAAAGGTCCAAACTCACAAAATCACATTTTCCTCTATTATTTTTCTTGTAAATTTGGTGCATTACTTTTCCACCATAACATGTTAACTACTATCACCAAAATAAACTAGACAATAAATAAACAATGTGATAATCACCAAAATGTCCCAATTATGCTCTTCATGACATTTTTACGACATTACTAATAGCATTACATTTTTTACTCACTATGTTTTATCCTAATGACATTTTTTTCATACTACATTTTTATTATACTAAATTTTTACTGCTACATTTTTTACCACTATGTTTTTGTTTGATATGTTATCACATAAAGCCATAACTTGTATATCATAGTGAATAAGATATGGATAGAAAGGAAAAATTGCACGATGACATGCAACCAAAAGACTTGAATCTAAGTGGTGATGCCTAGAGATAATAGAAGCATTAAATTCTAATAGCACAGTTGTGGAAGGATCATTGCATCAAAGCATTTCTATTTACTTCATTCTGGTCATGATAGTCAAAAAAGAATGATACAAAAGTTGGTCAAAACAACCATAGTGTGGTAGTCTAATAGACACATGATAAAAAAAGAAGATTGAAGAAAAAACATTGCAAGGTACATACATTTTTTAACAAAATTTGAAGCATAAAATACTGCTTTAATTATAATATTTTATATAAATAAAGTAGAAGTAAAAAATTAAAAAATAAAAAAAATCTACACCTAATCTCCTCTTGTCCAATGCCTAACTTCTTAAAGGGTTGAATTTAAGTAAGTGGAAGATGAAGATGTTAATGATTCTTCACTTCAAAGAATTATAGGGCATCATCACTAGTGCAGTAACCCATCTTGCCAAATTTGATGAGCAAGTGTATTATGACAAGTTAAATGCATAAGCCATGATGTTTATCAAATTTAGTGTCACTGATGAGGTTCAACCTCATATTCAGGATGCATCGACATCAAAAGAGGCTTGGGAAATTTTTTCCACCATTTAGGAGGTAAAAAATAAGATGAATATACTCCATCTCCAGTCAAAGATTCATACTCTTAGTATGAAAGAAGGTGAGAAAGTTGAGGAATTCTTATGTCGAGTAGCAAAATTATGAGTTGAATTAATTGCACTTGGAGAAACAATCAAGGAAAAGCTATTAGTTTTGATCTTGCTGAGAGCTCTCCACTCTCAATTTCACATATTCATCATGACACTGAACATCACAAAGCAAGCAATGTCTTTCAAAGAACTAGTGAATTTGTGTCAACAAGAAGTCATCTAGTCGATGCAAGAAGAGTTTGAGGATAAAGCCCTAATTTATAAGAAGTGTGGTTCAAAGTTCTCAAAAGGACCACCAAAGTAAACACAATAATAGTATAAATCTGAAAAGGCAAAAATATGGTGTCATATTTATTGCACCAATATGCATGATACTTATAGATGCTATTATAATGCCTTAACACAATGATCATTTAGTCAAGAGGGCACATCGACCAGAGATGAGTCAAATAAATCCAAAAGACATCCTCAATGACAAAAGCAACATGGACATGTAATGGTACAACATCAATAGGATGATGGATCTAAAGAGGAAGTACCTAAAAAATTAGAATGTAACAATGCATGTAAGGATGTTGTTCTTGTCTCCCATACTTTGACACACACAAGAAAAGTTTGGTTGATCGACTCTAGCACTAGCAAGCATATGACAGGATGCAAGGACCTATTTGATTCATTGATAACTCAACCCATTTAAGATAGAGTTTGATTGAAGATGATAAAGAGTATGTTACAGAAGGAATTAAAGATGTCACTATTCTTCTCAGGATGCGAACCTTTACTCTCGTAAAGGTATTATTTGTCCCTGGCTTGATAATAAATCTCTTGTCCCTAAGTCAACTCTTGAATCATAAGGTTGACTTCATGATCAAGAATGGCACAAAATCCTATCTCCTCTCATCGAATGTTTAGTTCATTACTAGATATTTTTTGAAGGATCGATAATTTGCCTTAGATGCAGTTTCATATGATGTTGTTACTCTCTCCACATCTACAGTAAAAGCTACATCATTATGGCATTATTAATATGGGCACCTTTTTGTTGGTTCTTTGTACCAGCTCATCTCTGAGGCCATGGTCTGTGGACTTCCTCAGTTGTCTCATTCTTTGCCTATATGCCCTGGATGCCTTATCGGCAAACAACACAAGGTTTTGTTTGAGCTGAGTTCCTTACAAGCTAAGGATCATCTCGATGTTTTTCATGTCAATCTGTGTAAACCCCTGCCTACTTCTTTCTAAGGATTCAATAACTTTTAGTTGTTTATTGATGATTTCTCTCACAAGACAAGGATTTTATTCATAAACAAGAAGAGTGAATCCTTAACTCATTTTAAGGTCTTATACCAGCGTGTTATCACCCAATCAAGGAGACCTTTTTGACTCATCCACTCAGATCAAGGGGGGTAATTCACATCAAAGGAATGATTGGCATTCTTGAAGCAATACAACATCAAACTTCCCCTGACCACTCCCTATATGCCACAACAAAATGGAATAGTAGAGCAATGAAATTATTCAGTCATGGAGATGGCTCATTGCATGCTTTCCACTATGAAGTTGGACATGCCATTCTGAGTAGAAGTAGTTCAAACAATTGTATATCTTCTCAATAGGGCACCTACAAAGATATTGCATGATAAGACACCAGAAGAGGGATGGAGTGGTCATAAACCATTATTTAGTATTGTTTAGTATATGTTTTGTGTAGTTATTTATATATGGATGGTTAGCTTAAATTATGCATCATTTAACCATTATGTTTACTTCCCTAGATAGAAACCATCTTTCAATTATCCTCATGGTATCTCCATGATCTATTTTATGTGTTTCTTGTCTCGTGTTTGGACTGTGTATACGGTTTGTGATTTGTTGTGCATCTAGGATAGAAGGCAACAAGGAGGAGATAAAAATTAAGTACAATAATTTGTATGGTTAAATTTAAATTTACATTTGCCTTAAGTTAATATAAATCTAAATTAACCTATTAAACTCAAATTTAAAGTCGTACATATAACTTAGTTGGACTTCATTTTACACTCTATATAAAGATAGGCTAAAGTCCCCCTACAGTTGCCTTAATGGGGTGACTTTGGAGTAGCATTAGGGTGGCTTTGCAAAGATGACATTAGGATGACTTTGGAGTCCATAAGCTTATTGAAGAGTAACAACAAATGTAAACACAAGGGTAGCTTGCATTAATTTATAATTGGAATCATTAATTTGTTCTCTACTAGAGTACAGTTTTAGAAGAACTTGCATCACATAAAATCGAACGGAGTATGTTCTCTTAGAATGCAAGTAATTTTATTTAATATATGTTTTGTGCACTTGTTTATATACGGGTGGTTAGCTTAAATTAGGAATCATTTAACCATTATGTTAACATCTCTAGCTTGAAAACATCTTTTGATTATTCTGGTGCTATCTTCCTAGTTTATTTTATGTTTTCCTAATCCAATATATGGATTGTCTGTTTGGTTTTGGGTTTGTTGTTTTTGCTTTTTTTTTCATTGGATAGGTCCATTAACCCATTTCAACATTCTCTAGTTTTAATAGTTGGAAGTTGATATGTAGACAAATCGTTTCAAATTTTGACATCAAATTTACTAGAAATAGACAAATGAATAGTTTCATTTGATAGTCAAATAGAATCAAACATTATCAAATGGATTGGGGAACTTATCATTTTTAAACTAGCATTCTGTTATGGAGTATTTTTAGTATACATATAAAAGTTTTTTATTTATCTTTTGTAATTTATGTTTATTGAAATCTTTGTTCTAATTTGAAACATTTGATGAATTAATAGATTTCTCTAATATACATTTCCAAATAAATTGTGAATATTGTAAAATGAAAATCAAAAGCAACAGGGCAAGAGACAAGTTGTGCGTCTAAGAAAGAAGGCAACAAGGAGACAAATAAATTGTGAATATTGTAAAATGAAAAATCAAAGTCATTGCAGGAGGACAAGAGACAAGTTGTGCATCTAAGAGAGAAGGCAACAAGGAGAATTTTTGTTATATTTGCAAAACATCTCAACATTGTGTAGTACCTATCAACACTGTACAGACGGTCCTTAGAAACTAATATGTTTATCTCCATACTTTCTGGTAATAGGTTAGATATTTTTGAAATCACATTTAATGTGTGTTGATGTATTTACAATAATATGTAAACAAACTAGGAAAATTCTATCCCCGTCTATTAAATTACATGTTTTATTTAATAACTAATTAAACAATTTTTAATCTAATAAATTGTTTAATTGAGATAGGTGTATTTATATGAATATGTTTTTGGTATATTTATCTTATTAGTACTAAAAATTTTTTTTTTTTAAACCAATTTTCACATGATGCTAGGTGGAATAAAGTTTAATAGTGTGTCCCATATTAAGGCCAAAGCAGTTTTAAAAATTACAGTACATAAAGATTTAAATTCGCCTCTCAAGTCAACTTATGTTCGATTCCAAAATTTAAATAGAAAAACAAGAATTTTACCAATTTCAAACCAATCCATTAAAATAGTTGACTCAATGCCATTGAAATTAGGGTGACTTTGCAGCTATTTTAGAAGTTGACATTAAACGCAGGGGCAGCTCGAATTAATTTAAAAATGGAATCAGTAATTTGTTCTCTGCCAGCGTCCAATTTCAAAACAGCTTGCATCACAGAAAATCCAACAGACATTTACAAAAGAGTGCAATTAATATTGAGATGTTTATTGTTACTGTGGCTTGATGTGTCTCTGCAGTTAATATCGGTTGTTAGAGGACAATAAAACTGCAACGATAATAATAATAATAATCATTGAACTGAAGATAATACATTTAGATTAAGCAGCAAAAGATGCATGGTGAGAATGAGATGTTATTTAATCGATGATATAATAATAATAGTAGCAGGTGCTCCACCATTTTACAACCTGCACAGTACCCACAAATTGTGAATTAGCTAAAACAAATAGAAAGGACAAAAAAGGAAAATTGTGATTGTGATTCTTACGTGTTGCAGTTGGTGGTCTTGCTGACTTTAAAGCCAACGGCGGTGTTGCATTTGGTAGGAAGATTATTGACTGCAGTTTCGGTGACTTTGGGAAAATTGTTAATCTGCGATTTGAAACATGTGCAGATCTGTCGCTTGGCAGGTGAGGATGTGGCCATTCCAGCCAGCTTCTTCACACCACTGCAGCACTGCGCCGAGGGCTGACTATTCCCACCGGCCTGTAAATATGATAAACACGGAGCCACTGATTGTAACACTATATTGCAGTTCTGTGCAACGGCTGCCATTGGCATTGACGTTGTCATCACCAGCGCTGCAAATGCGCACACCAACAAAACTTTCTGCACACCCCCCATTTGAGATTTTAATCTCCCCAAACACAAATCTACCCTTTGCTTTTGCTCTCAGATATTCTTAAAATGGTCCAAGGGGAGGAATATAAATAGGAAAAGTTGTCCGAAATACAATTAATCTACCATGGCCTGCACCTGTAGAAGGCTATAATAAAATTAATGGCTACACAACCACTAATCGCCATCACCGACATAGATCCACTTTTTGCTTGTACCATTTTAGTTATCGTTTTTATCATTTGGGAGGCATCGCTGTTAATGAAATACAGATGTTGTACGACTTCTTTATTACGGACGTTCGTTCTTTTATTAACCTGCCCAAGGCGGATAATATAGGTTTCAAATTTGTTATTGGGGGCTTTTTATTATTCAATTATGGGGTAGTATTGGACCAGTACTTGGGACTCTTAATTTCAGTCTCATAATTTTTTAAAAATATTAAGATTTTAGATTTATGTAGTATAATTAGTTATTAGTTAAAATAACTTGTTTTATAAGTTTTATAACATTTTATAAAGTGTAGTACAATTATTCACTAGACATAATATTCAATTATTTTTATAAATTTGACTAATAATAATGTCAAATAAACTTTCTTTTACATTGGCTTTAAAATTTGTGCATTTAGGCATGCCATCAAGTTGTAATAGGTCATTAATAGAAAATGAAGGAAAATGTTAGAAGACGTATGGGTGATTAATATGCAACGATGGACCATGTTTAATGACACTTGGCAGGGTTTATTTCCATTAATATTGCCAATAAATGCCATCATATGTGCCATCAACCACCTATTTGGCATGGCTTTTGAAGACTCTTTTTCACAAAGAGTCTTGGAACCCTTACACCTCTTCTACCATCTACAACGTTTCACAGAGCTTGTAGTGTCAGCAATTCAAAGTGAAAAAAATTTGTTTCAAGGCGTGTACCTTGTTCTTGTAATTGAATCCATGACAATCTTCGATTCTTTTTTGTGTGCCTATAATATATTATTTTTGTTGTCATTTTAATGGTTTTTGTGTGCCTTTACAACTGAGTCAACTTTTACTTGTATGTTCATGGCGTGACCTCAAGGTTTTTATTCACATAACACTAAATATTATTTTTTCTATTAAATGATACCATTTTCTAAATTTATTGGCAATGTTGGGACACCCCTATGACATTAATATACAACAAAGTGCCATGTTGGAAGATTCTTGGGTTTTTTGAATTCCACTACTAATCCTTCCATTAGGAAATTGGAGGTTACAGTCCCATTTTTAAAATGAAATCGGACATCAACCCTTGGATATGTAAGATAGAAGGTAAGTCAGGGCTACAAGCTTGAACTTACTTTCTAAGCCAAGTAATGAAATCCAAACTCTAGATGAGATAAGATCTCTAAAAGTGGTAATGCCTATAAAAGCTAGTTTATACCTGGCCTTTAAACAAGACAAAGGTTGCAATTTGTCATGATATCTAACCACCATAAATTATGATCATTGAACGAAAGACAAGTTCTGAATCTATCACCAATCCATTTTAAGTGACGTTTGACAACTTCAAAGGCTTTCCAAATTCATCTCACCACAAAGGATCCTTGGTGGAAGTACAACTATTGAGGGGGGGTGAATCAGTTGCCTTAAAAAAATCCTTTAATTTTACTTATCATCCATGAAGCATTCATTCACATACATACATTAACCAATGCATAAACAAGCATATATAAAAGAAAACAACATAAGAACATAGGAGATATGTGAGAAACCCTCTTGGGATAAAACTCACTGAAACACAGCTTGGACTATAGTCCTATAAGCAATGGATCAAGATTTAGTGAGGCACCAACCACACAAGGAGCACCAACCCCTCACTAGTCAAGTATTAAGTCAACTAATCCTTTAGCAAGCACCAACTTGTAAGGAGGTACCAATAAGTGTTCCCACACTAAAATGATTGTTTGGATGGAAAGAGATTTGAAATTAGGTTAGAATACTAAAAATTTATTGGTATACACACAAATCTTGTTTGGATGGAAAAGTTAGTTAAAATTGGGATGGAAGAATTATGAAAGTATTGGTGTACACAAAAATGATATTATAATGATTATTATGCATATTAAATTATGCATTTGATTTATTCACACATATTATAACACATTATAGAATTCAATAGTCATAAAATTATTGCTTCCTTGGATGGATCTGGATTTGAACTTGGGATAGAAGAATGAACATTTATTGGTATGTGGATGGATCCACTAATTGTAACACTATGTTGTATTTCTATGTAATGACTACCATTAGCATTGATGTTGTGATCACTAACACTATAAACATGCACACTAATAAAGCTTTCTACACACCCCCATTTTATTCTCCCTAAACACACATCTATCCTTTGCTCTCAGATGTTTGGGATTATTTCTCAATATTATTAAAATGGTAGAAGGATAGGATTATATATAGGAAATGTTATCCTAAAAATAATTAATCTACCATGACCTACACATGTAGAAAGATGTTACAAAATTAATGTCTACAAAACAACCCATGGCCATCAGTGACATAGATCCACTACATGCAGTTATGTTCAAGGGTTTCAAATTGATTTTAATTTCCTCCAACATTAAAATAATTGACTCGTTCATTCATTTTGTAATGAAACGAGGCCTAGTTTACCTCTAAATCATGTTCTTTTTGTGGTAGTGTATATCATGACACATTTCACTTTAAAATATAAATATAAATGTTATAAATGTGAAATAAATAAGTATAAACATGTATAAATTTGAACTAACTATGTTTAAACATGAACCAAATAAGTATAAATAAGTGTATATCATGATACATAGATAAGTATAAACACATAATAATATTTAAAAAAATTGATGCTATGGAAACATAATGTATATATGTTATAGCATGTATGCACTATGTTCAATTTGAATTAAAAAATCAAACCTTTTGGATTAAAAACGGTATGGAAACCTGAGCCAAAGGCTTGGACCTATCAACACATAACTGAATCTGAGAGTTTTGATAGAAAACAAAAAAAATCAATTTTCATTGCCAAATACACTATGAAATTCAATGAGAAAATTCATAAAATTACTAACACAATGATGAACATGCTCTCCTCTTTACAAATATATTATTTTTTATAATTTTTGAACTATTTTAAGGTTTCAATCTATGTTGATTTCTAACTATAGTGTTTTTAGGCCACTACATGCCACAAATATACATGCCTATATATGTTTGTGTATCTTTTTTCCATTGATCCAAATGCAAAAATAATTATATGGTTACAAACTATGCCTAATTTTCCACACATTAAAAAAAAATAGTTTTTTTTGAGGTAGTTAGGAGCCGTACTATCAGCCATCCACTTTTTATTAGTTTTCAAGATCTATTATTATTATTATTATTATTATTATTATTATTATTATTATTATTATTATTATTATTATTCATTTAATAATTATAAACAAATATAGGTTAAAAAATAGATAATCTTATCTAAAGTTTCACCAAATATTTCTAAACAATATTAAATGATGCTAAAAAAATGAGGGGCCACATGACTAGCTATCTACTCTCTTTTCCTTAAAAATAAGAGTTCCTATTCAAATTTTAGATATTTTACCTAGTTATACTTAACCATTTAAAAAATAATAATAATGTCTTAGAAACTAGACTCAAAATGATACAATTCATTTCTTACACCATCCTCTATTTTAAGTGAAGCCATCCCAAATTATCTACAAAAGTTCATATTTCTCAATTTTTTAGGAAAAACATGTCCATGGGTTGGCCCCTTTTTTCCACCCAAATTTATGCACTTACCCCAAGGCCACTATGAAATCAAGGCAATTAGATTGTGACATATGTGTAACCACTATTCTCAATGAATTCAAGGAGTTTGTCGAAGATATCCTAAGAACAAAATAGAGACCCCTCAGTTCCATCACCATGAGTCCCCATGATTATTTCCATGCATTTTATTACAAAACTAAATGGGATTTCACAGTTAATATGTGACTACAATATACCAAAAATAAATTTATTCAGGTTTAGAGAAAGATAAAACATGAGTTTTGTAACTATGTGGCCTTTATGACATCAAGGGCACCAGATTGTAATAGGCATTTGGTCAAGATTATCAACTATATTAATAGTAAAAAACCACTAATAAAAAATGATGATTCATTAAAAATAATAAGATAGGTTGTTCTCATAAACACTAAACAAATAAAACATGTATAATTCATTGTAAATAAATTAATTTTTGTGGTAGATAATAAATAGGTAGGAACACCATTCTCAATATAACACTCTTTTAAGTCTAATTAAATAGTGTAAAATAAAATAAAAATAAAATGTAGAATCAACACAAGTGAAGCCCACACAACACTAAAAACACATACTAATTAAAACAATGGCCCCTTGAAATGGGACCTTCTTTGATTTCAATGAAAATTATAGTCTATATATTTAAAGATGTGCAGTCTACAATCCAATCACAACAAACAAAATAAAAATAAACAAAATGAAAATTAGGAAGAGTAAAACCCTTGAATAGTATCCACGATAAAAATAAACAAAATAAAAATTGTTTAAACCATTGAACCCACCTATATTGATCTTTATAAAATTCAATCTTATGGTGGAAAGGATATTATTACCTCTTAAACTACACTTTTAAATTGAGTTAATGTGAGTGAGACATAGGATAATGCTCTCATGAATATGGGATAATTAAATCTAATCATTACGTCAAATTTAATATGTTAGACTCATTAATAGGATAAATCCACATCAATATACCCAACAATAAATTTTCACTATAGCTAAGGACCAATACTCCTATTACTCTTGAAAACAATGGCATAATTATTTTTCAAAAACTATAATCTAATGATTTTTTTATTATGTAGTAGGTCTTGATTGGACAAAATTAAAAATTGCCTAATTTTATTTAATTGAAAATAGATATGCATGGTTAGGAAACTATTTTTTAACCTATAAAATAAAAGTTTTTTTTTAATAAGAAAAATTAAGTTTATTTTTCAACCAAATCATACCCCAAACTTTACATTTGAAAAATGCCACACCATGATTAGATGATAAAAATCCACTAATATAAAGATTTAAATGTGTATAATCTACTTTTTGTAGGATTATATAGAAATGAAAATGAATTATAAATAACTCGTAAATCATTCACTTTTGAATTCACATTTAACAAACAGATTGTGTTGGTATAGTAATAGATTATATGGAGGTTAGACATTTTTGAATTCAAATTTAATGTAAATCTTAATAGTGTGTCCCATTTTGGGGTCAAAGTGGTCTTAAAAATTACAATACAAGCTTTTACAACATTTAAGTCAGATTTAAAAATTATAATACAATAATTTACAATTTTATAACACTTAATTTGAGGTAGTTTTATTTATATGAATAAATCTTAGTGAATCCCCACTTTATTACTAATGGGTTTAGTGATACAATAGGCTATTATTTTTCCACTCTTTCAATCACATAGTACCACTATTTAGAGGGAAAGCTATTAAATAAAAAGGGATTCCTACGAGTTCAAATTTCCCCCATTTTTGATCCATTTCCATTGAAGATTCTTGATTGAATCTGAAAAGGGAATCATGATTTGTCTAAAGTATTTTTTTTAGCCCATTGT
Source organism: Torreya grandis (assembly GCA_037957365.1). Taxonomy (NCBI): domain Eukaryota; kingdom Viridiplantae; phylum Streptophyta; class Pinopsida; order Cupressales; family Taxaceae; genus Torreya; species Torreya grandis. The sequence continues at coordinate 1,881,158 of JARHVA010000101.1, forward strand.
AGATTAGATCTAGAAGCTTTAAAAAAACAAATCAAGCCATTGTGGTGACTCTTCGATGTGCCCTCATGCTATATAAGTGTGAGGAAATAATCATATATGAAGTACACATTTTTTAACTAAGTGAGTCAATTTGGATGGATAATTTCCTAAATCAAGCCATGCTCATGTATTAGGGAAAGTAGTTAGCCAAAATATTTAGTCACAAGAACATATTGCGGTAAAGTGAGAGGGAAACATTTCTAAATGGAATGAAATAGCCTAGAACTATCAAAATTATGGCCATTAATAATTTAAAAAACATGAGGCATTAGATAAGAACTCATCTCTAGAGCCAAAATAAAAAATTATCAAAACCTAAAGTATTAAGCATGGTAAGAATAAATTTACAATCACAGTTAAAAAATTTTCCAAAATCAAGCATGAATAATATGGTCCTCTAGCAAGAGGCATGAAAACACTTTATTCCTTCTTATAAAACAATGATATATTCCTAAATGTATTAAATTTTGATAAACCCTCTTTGTTATGGTCTATAATTGCAAGTAATATGTGGCAGAGACGTAGTGCTAGTGCTAGTATTTTGTAGGAGACATTGAGGAGAGTCATTGACATCCAACTAGTAAGTAGCTCTAGATCTCCCTCTATAGCAAATAATTTGAGTTTCATTTGTAAATTAATGCCTCTTAATATTTATTTCATAATTATTTTATATTAACCTAAATCAAGTCTGGCCCCAAAAACTACCATGTTAATTTTTAAAATTCATAATGGAAATTGAAAACTTTTGATGCATATCAATAGCCATGCTATGAGCAACAATAAAACATTTTTCCTACGTGAGGGATTCATCATAGATATTTTGAGCCAAAATTATTAATTGATTATAATCCACATCTAAACATTCTTTCAATGATTTATCTCTTTCTACGATGTTTTCCCCAGCTTAACACCAATTTAAAGTGGTCTAAAAAAATTGAAGAAATTTTAGGTAGACTAGTGAGGTGATTGTGTGTATTCTAGATAGTTTTTCATTATATATTTAACCTAAATTGCCTTTATATATTTGAAATAATATTTGGAGGCATGTTCAATGACTTTTGATCCAACGTAAATGAGCACAAATTTTAGTGCCTTTGGAAATCTATATTTCTAAAGGTTTAACACAACCAACGTTAGATTGTAAATTTGACTAACTAAACCATGATTTTTAACTTAATGAAAACTACCAAAAAAGAATGTAAGAAAAACACCAATAGTTTTTAACATAAAATTAGGTATCACATTTTCACATTTAGCATTGCATAGGAAAAGCTTCCTCCTTATACTTGAGTGATTATGCCATATTAAGGTCTCCACAAATTAGATAGTTAGAGAAAGGTTGATTATCATATAAACATCACCATAAATTAATTTTATCAAGGCCATCACTAGTGGCATGAACATTATTAATCCTTGTAAAATTACTCCCAATATCAAGTGTAACCATAATAACCCGATGTGATCGGTCTTCTCTTGAAGTGATGATTAATGTGGAGATTTTTGGTAAAAACATGAGATATGAAGCACTAAATTGTTGACAAGTGGATTTCACTTTTTTTTTAATAGGATTCTATGAGACCTCAAACATTACAGGAGAGAATATTCAAAAATAATATTTTAGGAGATGTCTAACGAATTAGTAGATTTATTCAATAGACATCCATACAGAAAACTTTAACATTGTGGATTGGAATATTTAAATCATTTCAACATGAAAATATTCAAGTTATGTATTTAGGACAAAAGGCAACAAGAGGGAGACAATGCTTATACATTTATGTTATATTTGCTAGACATCTCAAAACTATTTATTCTATATCAACATTGCAATACATGACCTGATAGACTACTCTAATCAAATCCATAATTAAAGGTGATAGGATGGTCATTTTTGAATTCATATTTAACATACAAATTATGGTAACATACTTGAAACAACTTATAAATAAACTAAGAAAATTATTTCCCTGGATATTTGATTATATGTTTTACTGAATAGTAAAATATGTATTGTTTACTATATTTTGTAATACTTAATTTAAGGTTGGTGTATTTATATGAATACATTTTATTTAACTCCAATTATCTTAATCTTACTATAAATTCATTTTAAACAACTCAATTTTTTACATGTTTCTACATGGGGTAAAGCATAACAATGCATACCATTACCATGGGATTTTTTTTAACTAAGTACAAAATTTTTGCATGATTAAAGTTGTATTTAAAATTTACTTTATGTTACCTTAATTAAAAATTAACCCATTAAAGTCAGATTTAAATTCATGCATATAACTTAGTTTGACTTATGTATACTCTATATAAAGATAGGCTAAAATCCACTGATAGTTACCTTAATAGGGTGTCTTTGGAGTGACATTAGGGTGGATTTACAAAGATGATGTTAGGGTGTCTTCAGAATCCGTAAATTTATTGAAGACAAACTAGGAATTTAAACATAGAGGCAACTTGAATCATTATTATGTTCTCTACCAATGTCCAATTTAAGAATAGCTTACATTACAAAAATTCTAACAGACATTTGCAATGGGTGATTTATTTCCAATCTACCTACTCTTTGCAATGGTGGTCGATGCATGAAATTTGAGGGCCATTTGTAAATTTTTGGGTGAGATTAAAACCAAATTAAATACAATTAGATCTTAGAAATCCCATAAAATCAAGTTCATACAGAGCTTGACAAGACAACTAGACATAAGATAAACATGCAATAAAACCTAGGAGAGAAGGTTTCTTAGAAAATCTAAAGTATTAATATTGCATTAATATTAATTTTAATTTAAAACATTGATAAAAATGTATATACACATAAAAATTGACCCTTAGCATTTTGTTATTGTCATTTTATATACATTTAGTGAATTTTTTAATGTATGGGTGATTAGTTTAATATATGTGTCAATTAATCATTATGTTGACTTCCCTAGCTTGAAATTAGTTTATATTGTCCTTGTCCAAGCTTCCTTATCTTTTTTTTTCACTTGTTCCATGTCAGGACAATCTCAATGGTCTTGGCTTTATTATTTGTTCCCCCAATTTTATTAAATGGATGTATTCACTCTTTTCCACCTTTTCTAAAATTTTAATGATTAGAATTTGATATGTGGAAAATTTTGTCCAAATGTTGAAATAAAGTCACTTATAAATAGAAAAAGGATTAGGTTCATTTGATAATCAAATAGAATCAAGCATGTTATCAAGTAGTCTAGATAATTTATCAATTCTAGGGTAGAATTGTATTGTGTATCGCTTTTGGCATACACACTGAAGTTCTTTATTTTATTATTTATAAATTCTATTTATTTACATATTTGTTCCAATTTAAGGTGTATATTGAATTAATAGATTTATTTAATATAAAACCCCAAATAAAACTTGAACATTGTAGACTGGAGATTTTAAATCATTACAGGGAGACATTAGCCATGTATTTAGGATAAAAGGCAAAAAGAGGGAGACAATGTTTATATATTTATGTTATATTTGGAATACACTCAACATTATATAGTCCTTCTCACCATTGTAGGACATGCTCTAATAGACTACTCTGATCAACTCTGTACTTTAAATTAATAGGATGGTCATTTTTTAATCACATTTAAGTTTATATTGTGGTGACATAGTTGCAGCAACTTATAAACAAGCTAAGAATATTATGTTCCCTATATTGGATTACATGTTTTATTAAACACATAATTAGGTATTGTTTATTATAGTTACATATTTTATAATACTTAATTTTGGGTAGGTTTATTTATATGAATACATTTTAGTGAACTCAAATTTTCTTACTCTTACTAAAAATTGAATTTTATGAGCCCTGTTTTTGCATGTTGCTAGATGGGGCAAATCATAATAATATGCAGTATTTAGGGGTCAAAGTTCTTTTAAAAATTAATTTTTTTTTCCATGATTAAATTTAGAATTAAATTTTCCTTTAAGTTATTTTAAATTTAAATGAAGCCATTAAAGTCATATTTAATGTTGTACATATAACTTCGTTTGACTTTAGTTTGCACCCTATATCATATATGTTAAATGATTTTTTTATGTATGGGTGATTAGCATAAATTAGGTGTCATATAACCATTATGTCAACTTCCCTAGTTTGAAATTAGATTCTATTATCCTCGTGCATTCTTCCTTATCTATTTTATGTTTTCTTGGTTTTGTGTTGAGACCATCTCAATGGTCTTGGCTTTATTGTTTGTTCCCCAATTTTATTTGATGGATCCATTCACTCCTTCCCACCTTCTCTATTTTCAATCATTGGAAGTCTATATGTAGATAAATCTGTCCAAATGTTGAAATAAAATCACTTATAAATAGAGAAAGGATTAGATTCATTTGATAATAAAATAGAATCAAGCATTAACAAGTAGATTGGATAATTTATCAATTCTAAGGTAGCATTGTATTGTGGAATAGTTTTGACATACACACTAAATTTATTTATTTATTTTCTTACAATTTATATTTGTTTATATATTTGTTCCAATTTGAGGTGTCTGATGAGTTAGTAGATTTATTTAATAGACACCCTCAAAGAAAACTTGATCATTGTAAACTAGAAATTTTAAATCATTATAGTAAGACAATAATCATGTATTTAGGACAAAAGGAAGCAAGAGGAAGATAATGTTTATATATTTATGTCATATTTGGAATATACATCTGAAAACTATATAGTCCTTATTAGCAATGTAAGGAATGCCCTAATGGACTGCTCTGATTAACTCCATACTTTAAGTTAATAAGTTGGTCATTTTTGAATTCATATTTAACTTTATATTGTGGTGACATCTTTGTGACAACTTGTAAACAAGATAAGAATATTATGTTCCTGTATATTTGATTACGTATTTTTTTGAAAAATTAATTAGGTATTATTTATTTAGTTTACATATTTTATAATACTTAATTTGAGGTAGGTTTATTTATATGAATATATTTTAGTGAACCCTAATTGTCTTAATCCTACTAGAAATTCATTTTTATGAACCCAATTTTTGCATGTTGCTAGATAGGACAAAACATAATAATATGCAATATTTAGGGTTCAAAGTTGTTTTAAAAATTAAGTACAAAATTTTGTATGATTAAAGTTAGAATTAAAATTTCCTTAAAATTATCTTAAATCTAAATTAACCCATTGACATTAAATTTACAGTCATACATATAAATTAGTTTGAATTTAATATACAATCTATACAAAGATAGGCTAAAGTCCCCTAAGGTTGTCTTAATAGGGTTACTTTGGAGCAACATTTGGGTGGATTTATAAATATGATGGTATAATGACTTGATAAACTACTCTAATCAACTCCATTCTTTAAGATGATAGGATGGTAATTTTTAATTAACATTTAGCATATAGCTTGCAGTGACATACTTGCAACAACTTGTAAATAAACTAAGAAAATTATTTTCTAGGATATTTGATTACATTTTTTATTGAACAACTAATTATGCATTGTTTACTATAATTTATAATATTTAATTTGACGTAGGTGTATTTATATAAATACATTTTATTCAACCCCAATTGTCTTACTCTTACTATTTAAAATTCATTTTTAGTAACCCAATTTTTGCATATTTCTAGGTGGGGTAAATCATAACAATGTGTACCAATTTAGCACCAAAATTGTTTTAAAAAATAACTAAAATTTTTCGCACATAAGTCATATTTAAGTTTGCCTTTAATTTACTTGAATTCCAAATTAACCCATTGAATTTGAATTTAAATTTGTACATATAACTTAGTTTGACTTATGTCCACTCTATACAAATATAGGCTAAAGTCCACTTATACTTGCCTTAATAAGGTGTCTTTAGAGTAAAATTAGGGCGGTCTTGTAAAGATGATTAATGAACCGTAATACTATCAAGACAAAAAAATATAAAAGGCTAAAATTCTAAATTATAATATGTATTTATTCTTGGTGAATGATTCAAATAATTAAAAACTATGCATAAATAAGCTTCAACTCATAATTGCAGTTGACATGCAAAATTTAGAACTACAAAAATTAATAAAAATTAATTGTCTATTTTTAGTAACAACTATTTTTATTAAGTTTTGCATGCAAGTGGACATAGCTCTAAAAATCTCCAAAAATAAACTAAACTCTAAAATTAACCTATCTGATGAATTTCAACTGAAGTTCAAGTCTAGTTACAAAAATAGACAATTCTTAAATTTATTAAAAAAAACCCAAAAATAAAATTAATCTACAATTTTAAACCCTCAGATGGTCACATATGGCCTCCAAAAAATATAGGAAACATCCCATGGGCTCAAACAAAGCCAGTTATTTTGGGGAAAGGATGGGTTCAAATGGAGCTACAGAATAAAAGTTATGGTCTCCAAAATTTTAGCCTCTTTTTATGCATCAAATTTATTAGAGTGAATTTTGAATCCATAATTTTATTGAAGATAAACCATGAATATAAATATAGATATAAATTGAATTAATTTATAACTAGAGTCATTATTCTATTCTTTGCTAGCATCTAATTTAAGAACAACTTGCATTAAAAATAAACCAACAAACATTTACAAAGGGTGCTTTTGTTCCATTCTACTTAATATTTACAACAATGGTTGATTCTTTTGGCATAGCATTAATATCACATTATTTTTTATAATGTTTAGTAGTTAGTGATAAATGGTTATATTGCAGTTGATGGATTATGGTTTTGTTAATCATATTGAGTTGAATTGTGTACTATTTAAATCTCCCCTTTTGTTCATCAATAAAACATCGAATCTTATTCACTCCTACAATATGGTATTAGAGTATCCTTTTCCTAATCAAAAGTTTGTCATAGCAAAAAAAACCAAGATGTGGAACACTAGACCAGCAACCTACAACATGTACAACGTAGTAGCAAAGTAGTAGATCAAAAAAGTAGCAGATCAAAAAAGTAGTAGACAAAAACAAAGCATAAAAAATGTATTGAGGATAAGACATAACAAGGAAAAAATGTAGCGAGGATAAAACATAACAAAGAAAAAATGTAGCAAGGATAAAACATCACAAGAACAAAACATAATAAAGGGTGCACTCACACAGAAGATGACACAACTTTCAACTAAAGGTCCAAACTCACAAAATCACATTTTCCTCTATTATTTTTCTTGTAAATTTGGTGCATTACTTTTCCACCATGAAATGTTAACTACTATCACCAAATTAAACTAGACTGTAAATAAACAATGTGATAATCACTAAAATGTCCCAATTATGCTCTTCATGACATTTTTATGACATTACTAATAGAGTTACATTTTTTACTCACTATGTTTTATCCTAATGACATTTTTTTCATACTACATTTTTATTATACTAAATTTTTACTGCTACATTTTTTACCACTATGTTTTTGTTTGATATGTTATCACATAAAGCCATAACATGTATATCATAGTAGCAAATATATGGATAGAAAGGAAAAAGTGCATGATGACCTACAACCAAAAGACTTGAATCTAAGTGGTGATGCCTAGAAATAATAGAAGCATTAAATTATAACACCACAGTTGTGGAAGGATCATTGCATCAAAGCATTTCTATTTACTTCATTTTGGTCATGATAGTCAGAAAAGAATGATACAAAAGCTGGTCAAAACAACCATAGTGTGGTAGTCTAATCGACAAATGATAAAAAAAAGAAGATTGAAGAAAAAACCTTGCAAGGTACATACATTTTTTATACAAAATTTGAAGCATAAAATACTACTTTAATTATAATTTTTTGTATAAATAAAGTAGAAGTAAAAAAAAAATGTCTACACCTAAACTCCTCTTGTCCAATGCCTAACTCCTTAAAGGGTTGAATTTCAGTAAGTGGAAGATGAAGATGTGAATGATTCTTCACTTCAAAGAATTATAGGGCATCATCACTAGTGCAGTGACCCATCTTGCCAAATTTGATGAGCAAGTGAAATATGAAAAGTTAAATGCATAAGCCATGATGTTTATCAAATTTAGTGTCACTGACGAGGTTCAACCTCATATTCAGGATGCATCGACATCAAAAGAGGCTTGGGAAAAATTTTCCACCATTTAGGAGGTAAAAAATAAGATTAATATACTCCATCTCCAGTCAAAGATTCATACTCTTAGTATGAAAGAAGGTGAGAAAGTTGAGAAATTCTTATGTCGGCTAGCAAAATTATGAGTTGAAATAATTGCACTTGGAGAAACAATCAAGGAAAAGCTGTTAGTTTTGATCATGTTGAGATCTCTCCACTCTCAATTTCACATATTCATCATGACACTGAACATCACAAAGCAAGCAATGTCTTTCAAAGAACTGGTGAATTTGTGTCAACAAGAAGTCATCTAGTCGATGCAAGAAGAGTTTGAGGATAAAGCCCTAATTTATAAGCAGTGTGGTTCAAAGTTCTCAAAAGGACCACCAAAGTAAACACAATAATAGTATAAATCTGAAAAGGCAAAAATATGGTGTCATATTTATTACACCAATATGCATGATACTTATAGATGCTATTATAATGCCTTAACACAAGGATCATTTAGTCAAGAGGGCACATCGAGTAGAGATGAGTCAAATAAATGCAAAAGACATCCTCAATAACAAAAGCAACATGGACATGTAATGGTACAACATCAATAGGATGATGGATCTAAAGAGGAAGTACCTAAAAAATTAGAATGTAACAATGCATGTAAGGATGTTGTTCTTGTCTCCCATACTTTGTCACAAACAAGAAAAGTTTGGTTGATCGACTCTGGCACTACCAAGCATATGACAGGATGCAAGGAACTATTTGATTCATTGATAACTTAACCCATTTAAGATAGAGTTTGATTGAAGATGATAAAGAGTATGTTACAGAAGGAATGAAGATGTCACCATTCTTCACAAGATGCAAACCTTTACTCTCATAAAGGTATTATTTGTCCCTGGCTTGATAATAAATCTTTTGTCCCTAAGTCAACTCTTGAATCATAAGGATAAGGTAGAGTTCATGATCAAGAATGGCACAAAATCCTATCTCTTCTCATGGGATGTTTAGATCATTACTAGATATTTTTTGAAAGATCGATAATTTGCCTTAGATGCAGTTTCATATGATGTTACTCTCTCCACATCTACAGTAGAATCTACATCATTATGGCATTATCAATATGGGCACCTTTTTGCTAGTTCTTTGTACCAGCTCATCTCTAAGGTCATGGTCTGTGGACTTCCTCAGTTGTCTCATTCTTTGCCTATATGCCCTGGATGCCTTGTTGGCAAACAACATAGGGTTCTGTTTGAGCTGATTTACTTACAAGCTAAGGATCATCTCGATATTTTACATGTCAATCTGTGTAAACCCATGCCTACTTCTTTCTAAGGATTTAATTAATTTTAGTTGTTTATTGATGATTTCTCTCACAAGACAAGGATGTTCTTCCTAAATAGGAAGAGTGAATCCTTAACTCATTTTAAGGTCTTATACCAGCTTGTTATCACCCAGTCAAGGAGACATTTTTGACTCATCCACTCAGATCAAGGGGGGAAATTCACACCAAAGGAATGACTGGCATTCTTGAAGCAATACAACATCAAACTTCACCTAACTACTCCCTATATGCCACAACAAAATGGAATAGTAGAGAAATGAAGTTATTCAAACATGGAGATGGCTCGTTGCATGCTTTCCACTATGAAGTTGGACATGCCATTCTGAGTAGAAGTAGTTCAAACAACTATATATCTTCTCAATAGGGCACCTACAAAGATATTGCATGATAAGACACCAAAAGAGGGATGGAGTGGTCATAAACCATTATTTAGTATTGTTTAATATATGTTTTGTGTAGTTATTTATATATGGATGGTTAGCTTAAATTATGCATCATTTAACCATTATGTTTACTTCCCTAGATAGAAACCATCTTTCAATTATTCTCATTGTATCTCCATGATCTATTTTATGTTTTTCTTGTCTCCTGTTTGGACTGTGTATACGTTTTGTGATTTGTTGTGCATCTAGGATAGAAGGCAACAAGGAGGAGATAAAAATTAAGTACAATTATTTGTATGGTTAAATTTAAATTTACGTTTGCCTTAAGTTAACATAAATCTAAATTAACCTATTAAACTCATATTTAAAGTCATACATATAACTTAGTTGGACTTCAATATACACTCTATATAAAGATAGGCTAAAGTCCCCCTAAAGTTGCCTCAATGGGGTGACTTTGGAGTAGCATTAGGGTGGCTTTGCAAAGATGACATTAGGATGACTTTGGAATCCATAAGCTTATTGAAGAGTAACAATAAATGTAAACACAAGGGTAGCTTGCATTAATTTATAATTGGAATCATTAAGTTTTCCTCTACTAGAGTACAATTTTAGAAGAACTTGCATCACATAAAATCGAATGGAGTATGTTCTCTTAGAATTCAAGTAATGTTATTTTATATATGTTTTGTGCACTTGTTTATATATGTGTGGTTAGCTTAAATTAGGAATCATTTAACCATTATGTTAACATCCCTGGCTTGAAAACATCTTTTGATTATTCTCGTGCTATCTTCCTAGTGTATTTTATGTTTTCCTAATCCCATGTATGGATTATCTATTTGGTTTTGGCTTTGTTGTTTTTGCTTTTTTTGCATTGGATAAGTCCATTAACCCATTTCCACATTCTCTAGTTTTAACAGTTGGAAGTTGATATGTAGACAAATATTTTCAAATTTTGACATCAAATTTACTAGAAATATACAAATGAATAGTTTCATTTGATAGTCAAATAGAATCAAACATTATCAAATGGGCACCTTTTTGCTAGTTCTTTGTACCAGCACATCTCTAAGACCATGGTCTATGGACTTCCTCAGTTGTCTCATTCTTTGCCTATATGCCCTGGATGCCTTGTCAGCAAACAACATAGGTTTCTATTTGAGCTGAGTTCCTTACAAGCTAAGGATCATCTCGATGTGTTACATGTAAATCTGTGTAAACCCCTGCCTACTTCTTTCTAAGGATTCAATTACTTTCAGTTGTTTATTGATGATTTCTCTCACAAGACAAGGATGTTCTTCCTAAACAAGAAGAGTGAATCCTTAACTCATTTTAAGGTCTTATACCAGCAAGAGACCTTTTTGACTCATCCACTCATATCAAGGGGGGTAATTCACATCAAAAGAATGATTGGCATTCTTGAAGCAATACAACATCAAACTTCACCTAACTACTCCCTATATGCCACAACAAAATGGAATAGTAGAGCAATGAAATTATTCAGTCATGGAAATGGCTCGTTGCATGCTTTCCACTATGAAGTTGGACATGCCATTCTGAGTAGAAGTAGTTCAAAAAATTGTATATCTTCTCAATAGGGCACCTACAAAGATATTGGCTGATAAGACACCAAAAGAGGGATGGAGTGGTCATAAACCATTATTTAGTATTGTTTAATATATGTTTTGTGTAGTTATTTATATATGGATGGTTATCTTAAATTATGCATCATTTAACCATTATGTTTACTTCCCTAGATAGAAACCATCTTTCACTTATCCTCATGGTATCTCCCTGATCTAATTTATGTTTCTCTTGTCTCGTGTTTGGACTGTGTATACATTTTGTGATTTTTTATGCATCTAGGATAGAAGGCAACAAGGAGGAGATAAAAATTAAGTACAATAATTTGTATGGTTAAATTTAAATTTACGTTTGCCTTAAGTTAACATAAATCTAAATTAACCTATTAAACTCAGATTTAAAGTCGTACATATAACTTAGTTGGACTTCAATATACACTCTATATAAAGATAGGCTAAAGTCCCCCTAAAGTTTCCTTAATGGGGTGACTTTGGAGTAGCATTAGGGTGGCTTTGCAAAGATGACATTAGGATGAGCTTTGGAGTCCATAAGCTTATTGAAGAGTAACAACAAATGTAAACACAAGGGTAGCTTGCGAATCATTAATTTGTTCTCTACTAGAGTATAGTTTTAGAAGAACTTGCATCACATAAAATCGAACGGAGTATGTTCTCTTAGAATTCAAGTAATGTTATTTTATATATGTTTTGTGCACTTGTTTATATATGGGTGTTAGCTTAAATTAGGAATCATTTAACCATTACGTTAACATCCCTAGCTTGAAAACGTCTTTTGATTATTCTGGTGCTATCTTCCTAGTGTATTTTATGTTTTCCTAATCCCATGTATGGATTGTCTGTTTGGTTTTGGCTTTGTTGTTTTTGCTTTTTTTTTGCATTGGATAGGTCCATTAACCAATTTCCACATTCTCTAGTTTTAATAGTTGGAAGTTGATATGTAGACAAATCTTTTCAAATTTTGACATCAAATTTACTAGAAATAGACAAATGAATAGTTTCATTTGATAGTCAAATAGAATCAAACATTATCAAATGGATTGGGGAACTTATCATTTCTAAACTAGCATTCTATTATGGAGTATTTTTAGTACACATATAAAAGTTTTTTATTTATCTTTTGTAATTTATGTTTATTGAAATCTTTGTTCTAATTTGAAACATTTGATGAATTAATAGATTTCTCTAATATACATTTCCAAATAAATTGTGAATATTGTAAAATGAAAATCAAAAGCAAGAGGACAAGAGACAAGTTATGCGTCTAAGAAAGAAGGCAACAAGGAGACAAATAAATTGTGAATATTGTAAAATGAAAAATCAAAATCATTGCAGGAGGACAAGAGACAAGTTGTGCATCTAAGAGAGAAGGCAACAAGGAGAATATTTGTTATATTTGCAAAACATCTCAACATTGTGTAGTACCTATCAACACTGTACAGACGGTCCTTAGAAACTAATATGTTTATCTCCATACTTTCTGGTGATAGGTTAGATATTTTTGAAATCACATTTAGTGTGTTGATGTATTTACAACAATATGTAAACAAACTAAGAAAATTCTATCCCCGTCTATTAAATTACATGTTTTATTTAATAACTAATTAAACAATGTTTAATCTAATAAATTGTTTAATTGAGATAGGTGTATTTATATGAATATGTTTTTGGTATATTTATCTTATTAGTACTAAAAATTTATTTTTATGAACCCAATTTTCACATGATGCTAGGTGGAATAAAGCTTAATAGCGTGTCCCATATTAAGGCCAAAGCAGTTTTAAAAATTACAGTACATGAAGATTTAAATTCGTCTCTCAAGTCAACTTATGTTCGATTCCAAAATTTAAATAGGAAAACAAGAATTTTCCCAATTTCAAACCAATCCATTAAAATAGTTGACTCAATGCCATTGAAATTAGGTTGACTTTGCAGCTATTTTAGAAGCTGATATTAAACGCAGGGGCAGCTCGAATTAATTTTAAAATGGAATCAGTAATTTGTTCTCTGCCAGCGTCCAATTTCAAAACAGCTTGCATCACAGAAAATCCAACAGACATTTACAAAAGAGTGCAATTAATATTGAGATGTTTATTGTTACTGTGGCTTGATGTGTCTGTGCCGTTAATATCGGTTGTTAGAGGACAATAAAACTGCAACGATAATAATAATATATATATTCATTGAGCTGAAGATAATACATTTCGATTAAGCAGCAAAAGATGCATGGTGAGTATGAGATGTTATTTAATCCATGATATAATAATAATAGTAGCAGGGTGCTCCACCATTTTACAACCTGCACAGTACCCACAAATTGTGAATTAGCTAGAACAAATAGAAAGGACAAAAAAAGAAAATTGTGATTGTGATTCTTACGTGTTGCAGTTGGTGGTCTTGCTGACTTTAAAGCCAACGGCGGTGTTGCATTTGGTAGGAAGATTATTGACTGCAGTTTCGGTGACTTGGGGAAAATTGTTAATCTGCGATTTGAAACATGTGCAGATCTGTCGCTTAGCAGGTGAGGATGTGGCCATTCCAGCCAGCTTCTTCACACCACTGCAGCACTGCGCCGAGGGCTGGCTATTCCCACCGGCCTGTAAATATGATAAACACGGAGCCACTGATTGTAACACTGTATTGCAGTTCTGTGCAACGGCTGCCATTGGCATTGACGTTGTCATCACCAGCGCTGCAAATGCGCACACCAACAAAACTTTCTGCACACCCCCCATTTGAGATTTTATTCTCCCCAAACACAAAACTACCCTTTGCTTTTGCTCTCAGATACTCTTAAAATGGTCCAAGGGGAGGAATATAAATAGGAAAAGTTGTCCCAAATACAATTAATCTACCATGGCCTGCACCTGTAGAAGGCTATAATAAAATTAATGGCTACACAACAACTAATCGCCATCACCGACACAGATCCACTGTTTGCTTGTACCATTTTAGGTATCGTTTTTATCATTTGGCAGGCATCGCTGTTAATGAAATACAGATGTTGTACGACTTCTTTATTACGGACGTTCGTTCCTTTATTAACCTGCCCAAGGCGGATAATATAGGTTTCAAATTTGTTATTGGTGGCTTTTTATTATTCAATTATGGGGTGGTATTGGACCAGTACTTGGGACTCTTAATTTCAGTCTCATAATTTTTTAAAAATATTAAGATTTTAGATTTATGTAGTATAATTAGTTATTAGTTAAAATAACTTGTTTTATAAGTTTTATAACATTTTATAAAGTGTAGTACAATTATTCACTAGACATAATATTCAATTATTTTTATAAATTTTACTAATAATAATGTCAAATAAACTTTCTTTTACATTGGCTTTAAAATTTGTGCATTTAGGCATGCCATCAAGTTGTAATAGGTCATTAATAGAAAATGAAGGAAAATGTTAGAAGACGTATGGGTGATTAATATGCAACGATGGACCATGTTTAATGACACTTGGCAGGTTTTATTTCCATTAATATTGCCAATAAATGCCATCATATGTGCCATCAACCACCTATTTGGCATGGCTTTTGAAGACTCTTTTTCACAAAGAGTCATGGAACCCTTACACCTCTTCTACCATCTACAACGTTTCACAGAGCTTGTAGTGTCAGCAATTCAAAGGGAAAAAAATTTGTTTCAAGGCGTGTACCTTGTTCCTGTAATTGAATCCATGACAGTCTTCGATTCTTTTTTGTGTGCCTATAATATATTATTTTTGTTGTCATTTTAATGGTTTTTGTGTGCCTTTACAACTGAGTCAACTTTTACTTGTATGTTCATGGCGTGACCTCAAGGTTTTTATTCACATAACACTAAATATTTTTTTTTGTATTAAATGATACCATTTTCTAAATTTATTGGCAATGTTGGGACACCTCTATGACATTAATATACAACAAAGTGCCATGTTGGAAGATTCTTGGGTTTTTTGAATTCCACTACTAATCCTTCCATTAGGAAATTGGAGGTTACAGTCCCATTTTTAAAATGAAATCGGACATCAACCCTTGGATATGTAAGATAGAAGGTAAGTCAGGGCTACAAGCTTGAACTTACTTTCTAAGCCAAGTAATGAAATCCAAACTCTATATGTGATAAGATCTCTAAAAGTGGTAATGCCTATAAAAGCTAGTTTATACCTGGCCTTTAAACAAGACAAAGGTTGGCATTTGTCATGATATCTAACCACCATAAATTATGATCATTGAACGAAAGACAAGTTCTGAATCTATCACCAATCCATTTTAAGTGAGGTTTGACAACTTCAAAGGCTTTCCAAATTCATCTCGCCACAAAGGATCCTTGTTGGAAGTACAACTATTGAGGGGGGGGGGGGAGGGGGGGGGTGAATCAGTTGCCTTAAAAAAATCCTTTAATTTTACTTATCATCCATGAAGCATTCATTCACATACATACATTAACCAATGCATAAACAAGCATATATAAAAGAAAACAACATAAGAACACAGGAGATATGTGAGAAACCCTCTTGGGATAAAACTCACTGAAACACAGCTTGGACTATAGTCCTATAAGCAATGGATCAAGATTTAGTGAGGCACCAACCACACAAGGAGCACCAACCCCTCACTAGTCAAGTATTAAGTCAACTAATCCTTTAGCAAGCACCAACTTGCAAGGAGGTACCAATAAGTGTTCCCACACAAAAATGATTGTTTGGATGGAAAGAGATTTGAAATTAGGTTAGAATACTAAAAATTTATTGGTATACACACAAATCTTATTTGGATGGAAAAGTTAGTTAAAATTGGGATGGAAGAATTATGAAAGTATTGGTGTACACAAAAATGATATTATAATGATTATTATGCATATTCAATTATGCATTTGATTTATTCACACATATTATAACACATTATAGAATTCAATAGTCATAAAATTATTGCTTCCTTGGATGGATTTGGATTTGAACTTGGGATAGAAGAATGAACATTCATTGGTATGTGGATGGATCCACTAATTGTAACACTATGTTGTATTTCTATGTAATGACTACCATTAGCATTGATGTTGTGATCACTAACACTATAAACATGCACACTAATAAAGCTTTCTACACACCCCCATTTTATTCTCCCTAAACACACATCTATCCTTTTCTCTCAGATGCTTGGGATTATTTCTCAATATTATTAAAATGGTAGAAGGGTAGGATTATATATAGGAAATGTTATCCTAAAAATAATTAATCTACCATGACCTGCACATGTAGAAAGCTGTTACAAAATTAATGTCTACAAAACAACCCATGGCCATCAGTGACATAGATCCACTACATGCAGTTATGTTCAAGGGTTTCAAATTGATTGTAATTTCCTCCA
This sequence comes from Torreya grandis, assembly GCA_037957365.1. Taxonomy (NCBI): domain Eukaryota; kingdom Viridiplantae; phylum Streptophyta; class Pinopsida; order Cupressales; family Taxaceae; genus Torreya; species Torreya grandis. The sequence continues at coordinate 1,897,942 of JARHVA010000101.1, forward strand.
ACATTAAAATAATTGACTCGTTCATTCATTTTGTAATGAAACGAGGCCTAGTTTAACCCTAAATAATGTTCTTTTTGTGGTAGTGTATATCATGACACATTACACTTTAAAATATAAATATAAATGTTATAAATGTGAAATAAATAAGTATAAACATGTATAAATTTGAACTAACTATGTTTAAACATGAACCAAATAAGTATAAATAAGTGTATATCATGATACATAGATAAGTATAAACACATAATAATATTTAAAAAAATTGATGCTATGGAAACATAATGTATATATGTTATAGCATGTATGCACTATGTTCAATTTGAATTAAAAAATCAAACCTTTTGGATTAAAAATGGTATGGAAACCTGAGCCAAAGGCTTGGACCTATCAACACATAACTGAATCTGAGAGTTTTGATAGAAAACAAAAAAATTCAATTTTCATTGCCAAATACACTATGAAATTCAATGAGAAAATTCATAAAATTACTAACACAATGATGAACATGCTCTCCTCTTTACAAATATATTATTTTTTATAATTTTTGAACTATTTTAAGGTTTCAATCTATGTTGATTTCTAACTATAGTGTTTTTAGGCCACTACATGCCACAAATATACATGCCTATATATGTTTGTGTATCTTTTTTCCATTGATCCAAATGCAAAAATAATTATATGGTTACAAACTAGGCCTAATTTTGCACACATTAAAAAAAATAGAGTTTTTTGAGGTAGTTAGGAGCTGTACTATCAACTATCCATTTTTTTATTAGTTTTCAAGATCTATTTACTTATTATTATTATTATTATTATTATTATTATTATTATTATTATTATTCATTTAAAAATTATAAAAAAATATAGGTTAAAAAATAGATAATCTTATCTAAAGTTTCACCAAATATTTCTAAACAATATTAAATGATGCTAAAAAAATGAGGGGCCACATGGCTAGCTATCTACTCTATTTTCCATAAAAATAAGAGTTTCTATTCAAATTTTAGATATTTTACCTAGTTATACTTAACCATTTTTTAAAAATAATAATGTCTTAGAAACTAGACTCAAAATGATACAATTCATTTCTTACACCATCCTCTATTTTAAGTGAAGCCATCTCAAATTATCTACAAAAGTTCATATTTCTCAATTTTTTAGGAAAAACATGTCCATGGGTTGGCCCCTTTATTCCACCCAAATTTATGCACTTACCCCAAGGCCACTATGAAATCAAGGCAATTAGATTGTGACATATGTGTAACCACTATTCTCAATGAATTCAAGGAGTTTGTCGAAGATATCCTAAGAACAAAATAGAGACCCCTCAGTTCCATCACCATGAGTCCCCATGATTATTTCCATGCATTTTATTACAATACTAAATGGGATTTCACAGTTAATATGTGACTACAATATACCAAAAATAAATTTATTCAGGTTTAGAGAAAGATAAAACATGAGTTTTGTAACTATGTGGCCTTTATGACATCAAGGGCACCAGATTGTAATAGGCATTTGGTCAAGATTATCAACTATATTAATAATAAAAACCACTTAAAAAAAATTATGATTCATTAAAAATAATAAGATAGGTTGTTCTTAGAAACACTAAACAAATAAAATATGTATAATTCATTGTAAATAAATTAATTTTTGTGGTAGATAATAAATAGGTAGGAACACCATTCTCACTATAACACTCTTTTAAGTCTAATTAAATAGTGTAAAAAAAAAATGTAGAATCAACACAAGTGAAGCCCACACAACACTAAAAACACATACTAATTAAAACAATGGCCCCTTGAAATGGGACCTTCTTTGATTTCAATGAAAATTATAGTCAATATATTTAAAGATGTGCAGTCTACAATCCAATCACAACAAACAAAATAAAAATAAACAAAATGAAAATTAGGAAGAGTAAAACCCTTGAATAGTATCCACTATAAAAAGAAACAAAATAAAAATTGTATAAACCATTGAACCCACCTATATTGATCTTTATAAAATTCAATCTTATGGTGGAAAGGATATTATTACCTCTTAAACTACACTTTTAAATTGAGTTAATGTGAGAGACATAAGATAATGCTCTCATGAATATAGGATAATTAAATCTATTCATTACGTCAAATTTAATATGTTAGACTCATTAATAGGATAAATCCACATCAATATACCCAGCAATAACTTTTCACTATAGCTAAGGACCAATACTCCTATTACTCTTGAAAACAATGGCATAATTATTTTTCAAAAACTATAATCTAATGATTTTTTTATTATCTAGTAGGTCTCGATTGGACAAAATTAAAAATTACCTAATTTTATTTAATTGAAAATATATATGCATGGTTAGGAAACTATTTTTTAACCTATAAAATAAAAGTTTTTTTTTAATAAGAAAAATTATGTTTATTTTTCAACCAAATCATACCCCAAACTTTACATTTGACAAATGCCACACCATGATTAGATGATAAAAATCCACTAATATAAAGATTTAAATGTGTATAATCTACTTTTTGTAGGATTATATAGAAATGAAAATGAATTATAAATAACTCGTAAATCATTCAATTTTGAATTCACATTTAACAAATAGATTGTGTTTGTATAGTAATAGATTATATGGAGGTTAGACATTTTTGAATTCAAATTTAATGTAAATCTTAATAGTGTGTCCCATTTTGGGGTCAAAGTGGTCTTAAAAATTACAATACAAGCTTTTACAACATTTAAGTCAGATTTAAAAATTATAAAACAATAATTTACAATTTTATAACACTTAATTTGAGGTAGTTTTATTTATATGAATAAATCTTAGTGAACCCCCACTTTATTACTAATGGGTTTAGTGATACAATAGGCTATTATTTTTCCACTCTTTCATTCACATAGTACCACTATTTAGAGGGAAAGCTATTAAATAAAAAGGGATTCCTACGAGTTCAAATTTCCCCCATTTTTGATCCATTTCCATTGAAAATTCTTGATTGAATCTGAAAAGGGAATCATGATTTGTCTAAATTGTTTTTTTTGGCCCACTGTAGATTAGATCTAGAAGCTTTAAAAAAACAAATCAAGCCATTGTGGTGACTCTTCGATGTGCCCTCATGCTATATAAGTGTGAGGAAATAATCATATATGAAGTACACATTTTTTAACTAAGTGAGTCAATTTGGATGGATAATTTCCTAAATCAAGCCATGCTCATGTATTTGGGAAAGTAGTTAGCCAAAATATTAAGTCACAAGAACATATTGTGGTAAAGTGAGAGGGAAACATTTCTAAATGGAATGAAATAGCCTAGAACTATCAAAATTATGGCCATTAATAATTTAAAAAACATGAGGCATTAGATAAGAACTCATCTCTATAGCCAAAATAAAAAATTACCAAACCCTAAAGTATTAAGCATGGTAAGAATAAATTTACAATCACAGTTAAAAACTTTTCCAAAATCAAGCATGAATAATATGGTCCTCTAGCAAGAGGCATGAAAACACTTTATTCCTTCTTATAAAACAATGATATCTTCCTAAATGTATTAAATTTTGATAAACCCTCTTTGTTATGGTCTATAATTGCAGGTAATATGTGGCAGAGACGTAGTGCTAGTGCTAGTATTTTGTAGGAGACATTGAGGAGAGTCATTGACATCCAACTAGTAAGTAGCTCTAGATCTCCCTCTATAGCAAATAATTTGAGTTTCATTTGTAAATTAATGCCTCTTAATATTTATTTCATAATTATTTTATATAAACCTAAATCAAGTCTGGCCCCAAAAACTACCATGTTAATTTTTAAAACTCATAATGGAAATTGAAAACTTTTGATGCATATCAATAGCCATGCTATGAGCAACAATAGAACATTTTTCCTACGTGAGGGATTCATCATAGATATTTTGAGCCAAAATTATTAATTTATTATAATCCACATCTAAACATTCTTTCAATGATTTATCTCTTTCTACGATGTTTTCCCCAGCTTAACACCAATTTAAAGTGGTCCAAAAAAATTGAAGAAATTTTAGGTAGACTAGTGAGGTGATTGTGTGTATTCTAGATATTTTTGCATTATATATTTAACCTAAATTGCCTTTATATATTTGAAATAATATTTGGAGCCATGGTTAATGACTTTTGATCCAACGTAAATGAGCACAAATTTTAGTGCCTTTGGAAATCTATATTTCTAAAGGTTTAACACAACCAACATTAGATTGTAAATTTGACTAACTAAACCATGATTTTTAACTTAATGAAAACTACCAAAAAAGAATTTTAGAAAAACACCAATAGTTTTTAACATAAAATTAGGTATCACATTTTCACATTTAGCATTGCATAGGAAAAGCTTCCTCCTTATACTTGAGTGATTATGCCATATTAAGGTCTCCACAAATCAAATAGTTAGAGAATGGTTGATTATCAGATAAACATCACCATAAATTCATTTTATCAAGGCCATAACTAGTGGCATGAACATTATTAATCCTTGTAATATTACTCCCAATATCAAGTGTAACCATAATAACCCGATGTGATGGGTCTTCTCTTGAAGTGATGATTAATGTGGAGATTTTTGGTAAAAACATGAAATATGAAGCACTAAATTGTTGACAAGTGGATTGCACTCTTTTTTTAATAGGATTCTATGAGACCTCAAACATTACTAGAGAGAATATTCAAAAATAATATTTTAAGAGATGTCTAACGAATTAGTAGATTTATTCAATAGACATTCATACAAAAAACTTTAACATTGTGGATTGGAATATTTAAATCATTTCAACATGAAAATATTCAAGTTATGTATTTAGGACAGAAGGCAACAAGAGGGAGAAAATGCTTATATATTTATGTTATATTTGCTAGACATCTCAAAACTAATTATTCTATATCAACATTGCAATACATGACTTGATAGACTACTCTGATCAAATCCATAATTAAATGTGATAGGATGGTCATTTTTGAATTCATGTTTAACATACAGATTATGGTAACATACTTGAAACAACTTATAAATAAACTAAGAAAATTATTTCCCTGGATATTTGATTATATGTTTTATTGAACAGTAAAATATGTATTGTTTACTATATTTTATAATACTTAATTTAAGGTTGGTGTGTTTATATGAATACATTTTATTTAACTCCAATTATCTTAATCTTACTATAAATTCATTTTTAGCAACTCAATTTTTTACATGTTTCTACATGGGGTAAAGCATAACAATGCATACCATTACCATGGGATTTTTTTTAACTAAGTACAAAATTTTTGCATGATTAAAGTTGTATTTAAAATTTACTTTATATTACCTTAATTACAAATTAACCCATTAAATTCAGATTTAAATTCATGCATATAACTTAGTTTGACTTATGTATACTCTATATAAAGATAGGCTAAAATTCACTGATAGTTACCTTAATAGGGTGTCTTTGGAGTGACATTAGGGTGGATTTACAAAGATGATGTTAGGGTGACTTCAGAATCCATAAATTTATTGAAGACAAACTAGGAATTTAAACATAGAGGCAACTTGAATTGTTATTATGTTATCTACCAATGTCCAATTTAACAATAGCTTACATTACAGAAATTCTAACAGACATTTACAATGGGTGATTTATTTCCAATCTACCTACTCTTTGCAATGGTGGTCGATACCTGAAATTTGAGGGCCATTTGTAAATTTTTGGGTGAGATTAAAACCAAATTAAATACAATTAGATCTTAGAAATCCCATAAAATCACGTTCATACAGAGCTTGACAAGACAACTAGACATAAGATAAACATGCAATAAAACCTAGGAGAGAAGGTTTCTTAGAAAATCTAAAGTATTAATATTGCATTAATATTAATTTTAATTTAAAACATTGATAAAAAAATTTATACACATAAAAATTGACCCTTAGCATTTAGTTATTGTCATTTTATATACATCTAGTGAATTTTTTAATGTATGGGTGATTAGTTTAATATATGTGTCAATTAATCATTATGTTGACTTCCCTAGCTTGAAATTAGTTTATATTATCCTTGTCCAAGCTTCCTTAACTTTTTTTTTCACTTGTTCCATGTCAGGACCATCTCAATGGTCTTGGCTTTATTATTTGTTCCCCCAATTTTATTAAATGGATGTATTCACTCTTTTCCACCTTTTCTAAAATTTTAATGATTAGAATTTGATATGTGGAAAATTTTGTCCAAATGTTGAAATAAAGTCACTTATAAATAGAGAAAGGATTAGGTTCATTTGATAATCAAATAGAATCAAGCATGTTATCAAGTAGTCTAGATAATTTATCAATTCTAGGGTAGAATTGTATTGTGGATCGCTTTTGGCATACATACTGAAGTTCTTTATTTATTTTTTTATAAATTCTATTTATTTACATATTTGTTCCAATTTAAGGTGTATATTGAATTAATAGATTTATTTAATATAAAACCCCAAATAAAACTTGAACATTGTAGACTGGAGATTTTAAATCATTACAGGGAGACATTAGTCATGTATTTAGGATAAAAGGCAAAAAGAGGGAGACAATGTTTATATATTTATGTTATATTTGGAATACACTCAACATTGTATAGTCCTTCTCACCATTTTAGGACATGCTCTAATAGATTAATCTGATCAACTCTATACTTTAAATTAATAGGATGGTCATTTTTTAATCACATTTAAGTTTATATTGTGGTGACATAGTTGTAGCAACTTATAAACAAGCTAAGAATATTATGTTCCCTATATTGGATTACATGTTTTATTAAACACATAATTAGGTATTGTTTATTATAGTTACATATTTTATAATACTTAATTTTAGGTAGGTTTATTTATATGAATACATTTTAGTGAACTCAAATTTTCTTACTCTTACTAAAAATTGAATTTTATGAGCCCAGTTTTTGAATGTTGCTAGATGGAGCAAATCATAATAATATGCAGTATTTAGGGGTCAAAGTTCTTTTAAATTTTTTTTTTTTTTTTCCATGATTAAATTTAGAATTAAATTTTCCTTTAAGTTATCTTAAATCTAAATGAAGCCATTAAAGTCATATTTAATGTTGTACATATAACTTCGTTTGACTTTAGTTTGCACCCTATATTATATATGTTTAATGATTTTTTTATGTATGGGTGATTAGCATAAATTAGGTGTCATATAACCATTATGTCAACTTCCCTAGTTTGAAATTAGATTCTATTATCCTCGTGCATTCTTCCTTATCTATTTTATGTTTTCTTGGTTTTGTGTCGAGACCATCTCAATGGTCTTGGCTTTATTGTTTGTTCCCCAATTTTATTTGATGGATCCGTTCACTCCTTCCCACCTTCTCTATTTTCAATCATTGGAAGTCTATATGTAGATAAATCTGTCCAAATGTTGAAATAAAATCACTTATAAATAGAGAAAGGATTAGATTCATTTGATAATAAAATAGAATCAAGCATTAACAAGTAGATTGGATAATTTATCAATTCTAAGGTAGCATTGTATTGTGATATAGTTTTGACATACACACTAAATTTATTTATTTATTTTTTTACAATTTATATTTGTTTATATATTTGTTCCAATTTGAGGTGTCTGATGAGTTAGTAGATTTATTTAGTAGACACCCCCAAAGGAAACTTGATCATTGTAAACTAGAAATTTTAAATCATTATAGTAAGACAATAATCATGTATTTAGGACAAAAGGAAATAAGAGGAAGATAATGTTTATATATTTATGTCATATTTGGAATATACATCTGAAAACTATATAGTCCTTATTAGGAATGTAAGGAATGCCCTAATGGACTGCTCTGATTAACTCCATACTTTAAGTTAATAAGTTGGTCATTTTTGAATTCATAATTTAACTTTATATTGTGGTGACATCTTTGTGACAACTTGTAAACAAGATAAGAATATTATGTTCCTATATATTTGATTACGTATTATTTTGAAAAATTAATTAGGTATTGTTTATTTAGTTTACATATTTTATAATACTTAATTTGAGGTAGGTTTATTTATATAAATATATTTTAGTGAACCCTAATTGTCTTAATCCTACTAGAAATTTATTTTTATGAACCCAATTTTTGCATGTTGCTAGATAGGACAAAACATAATAATATGCAATATTTAGGGTTCAAAGTTGTTTTAAAAATTAAGTAAAAAATTTTGTATGATTAAAATTAGAATTAAATTTTCATTAAAATTATCTTAAATATAAATTAACCCATTTACATTAAATTTAAATTCATACATATAAATTAGTTTGAATTTAATATACAATATATACAAAGATAGGCTAAAGTCCCCTAAGGTTGTCTTAATAGGGTTACTTTGGAGCGACATTTGGGTGGATTTATAAATATGATGTTATAATGACTTGATAAACTACTCTAATCAACTCCATTCTTTAAGATGATAGGATGGTAATTTTTAATTAACATTTAGCATATAGATTGCAGTGACATACTTGCAACAACTTCTAAATAAACTAAGAAAATTATTTTCTTGGATATTTGATTACATGTTTTATTGAACAACTAATTATGCATTGTTTACTATAATTTATAATATTTAATTTGAGGTAGGTGTATTTATATAAATACATTTTATTCAACCCCAATTGTCTTACTCTTACTATTTAAAATTCATTTTTAGTAACCCAATTTTTGCATATTTCTAGGTGGGGTAAAGCATAACAATGTGTACCATTTTGGGACCAAAATTGTTTTAAAAAATAACTAAAATTTTTTGCACATAAGTCATATTTAAGTTTTCCTTTAATTTACTTGAATTCCAAATTAACCCATTGAATTTGAATTTAAATTTGTACATATAACTTAGTTTGACTTATGTCCACTCTATACAAATATAGGCTAAAGTCCACTTATACTTGCCTTAATAAGGTGTCTTTAGAGTAAAATTAGGGCGGTCTTGTAAAGATGATTAATGAACCGTAATACTATCAAGACAAAAAAATATAAAAGGCTAAAATTCTAAATTATAATATGTATTTATTCTTGGTGAATGATTCAAATAATTAAAAACTATGCATAAATAAGCCTCAACTCATAATTGCAGTTGACATGCAAAATTTAAAACTACAAAAATAAATAAAAATTAATTTTCTATTTTTAGTAACAACTATTTTTATTAAGTTTTGCATGCAAGTGCACATAGCTCTAAAAATCTCCAAAAATAAACTAAACTCTAAAATTAACCTATCTGATGAATTTCAAGCGAAGTTCAAGTCTAGTTACAAAAATAGACAATTCTTAAATTTATAAAAAAAAACCAAAAATAAAATTAATCTACAATTTCAAACCCTCAGATGGTCACATATGGCCTCCAAAAAATATATAAAACATCCCATGGGCTCAAACAAATCCAATTATTTTGGGGAAAGGATGGGTTCAAATGGAGCTACAGAACAAAAGTTATGGTCTCCAAAAGTTTAGCCTCTTTTTATGCATCAAATTTATTAGAGTGAATTTTGAATCCATAATTTTATTGAAGATAAACCATGAATATAAATATAGATATAAATTGAATTAATTTATAACTAGAGTCATTATTCTATTCTCTGCTAGAATCTAATTTAAGAACAACTTGCATTAAAAATAAACCAAAAAACATTTACAAAGGGTGCTTTTGTTCCATTCTACTTAATATTTACAACAATGGTTGATTCTTTTGGCATAGCATTAATATCACATTATTTTTTATAATGTTTAGTAGTTAGTGATAAATGGTTATATTGTAGTTGATGGATTATGATTTTGTTAATCATATTGAGTTGAATTGTGTACTATATAAATTTCCCCTTTTGTTCATCAATAAAACATTGAATCTTATTCACTCCTACAATATGGTATTAGAGTATCCTTTTCCTAATCAAAAGTTTGTCATAGCAAAAAAAACCAAGATGTGGAACACTAGACTAGCAACCTACGACATGTACAGCGTAGCAACAAAGTAGTAGATCAAAAAAGTAGCAAATTAAAAAAGAAGTAGACAAAAACATAGCATAAAAAAAGTTAGTGAGGATAAGAGATAACAAGGAAAAAATGTAGCGAGGATAAAACATAACAAGGAAAAAATGTAGCAAGGATAAAACATCACAAGAATAAAACATAATAAAGGATGCACTCACACAGAAGATGACACAACTTTCAACTAAAGGTCCAAACTCACAAAATCACATTTTCCTCTATTATTTTTCTTGTAATTTTGGTGCATTACTTTTCCACCATGAAATATTAACTACTATCACCAAAATAAACTAGACTATAAATAAACAATGTGATAATCACTAAAATGTCCCAATTATGCTCTTCATGACATTTTTATGACATTACTAATAGAGTTACATTTTTTACTCACTATGTTTTATCCTCATGACATTTTTTTCACACTACATTTTTATTATACTAAATTTTTACTACTACATTTTTTACCACTATGTTTTTGTTTGATATGTTATCACATAAAGGGATTACTTGTATATCATAGTAGCAAAGATAAGGATAGAAAAAAAAAAGTGCATGATGACCTGCAACCAAAAGACTTGAATCTAAGTGGTGATGCCTAGAGATAATAGAAGCATTAAATTCTAACAGCACAGTTGTGGAAGGATCATTGCATCAAAGCATTTCTATTTACTTCATTCTGGTCATGATAGTCAGAAAAGAATGATACAAAAGCTGGTCAAAAAAACCATAGTGTGGTAGTCTAATCAACACATGATAAAAAAAAGAAGATTGAACAAAAAACCTTGCAAGGTACATACATTATTCATACAAAATTTGAAGCATAAAATACTGCTTTAATTATAATTTTTTGTATAAATAAAGTAGAAGTAAAAAAAAAATGTCTACACCTAAACTCCTCTTGTCCAATGCCTAACTCCTTAAAGGGTTGAATTTCAGTAAGTGTAAGATGAAGATGTGAATGATTCTTCACTTCAAAGAATTATAGGGCATCATCACTAGTGCAGTGACCCATCTTGCCAAATTTGATGAGGAAGTGAAATATGACAAGTTAAATGCATAAGCTATGATGTTTATCAAATTTAGTGTCACTGACGAGGTTCAACATCATATTCAGGATGCATTGACATCAAAAGAGGCTTGGGAAAAATTTTCCACCATTTAGGAGGTAAAAAATAAGATTAATATACTCCATCTCCAGTCAAAGATTCATACTCTTAGTATGAAAGAAGGTGAGAAAGTTGAGGAATTCTTATGTCGGGTAGCAAAATTATGAGTTGAAATAATTGCGCTTGGAGAAACAATCAAGGAAAAGCTATTAGTTTTGATCATGTTGAGAGCTCTCCACTCTCAATTTCACATATTCATCATGACACTGAACATCACAAAGCAAGCAATGTCTTTCAAAGAACTGGTGAATTTGTGTCGACAAGAAGTCATCTAGTCGATGCAAGAAGAGTTTGAGGATAAAGCCCTAATTTATAAGCAGTGTGGTTCAAAGTTCTCAAAAGGACCACCAAAGTAAACACAATAATAGTATAAATCTGAAAAGGCAAAAATATGGTGTCATATTTATTGCACCAATATGCATGATACTTATAGATGCTATTATAATGCCTTAACACAAGGATCATTTAGTCAAGAGGGCACATCGAGTAGAGATGAGTCAAATAAATCCAAAAGACATCCTCAATGACAAAAGCAACATGGACATGTAATGGTACAACATCAATAGGATGATGGATCTAAAGAGGAAGTACCTAAAAAATTAGAATGTAACAATGCATGTAAGGATGTTGTTCTTGTCTCCCATACTTTGTCACAAACAAGAAAAGTTTGGTTGATCGACTCTAGCACTAGCAAGCATATGACATGATGCAAGGAACTATTTGATTCATTGATAACTCAACCCATTTAAGATAGAGTTTGATTGAAAATGATAAAGAGTATGTTACAGAAGGAATGAAGATGTCACCATTCTTCTCAGGATGCAAACCTTTACTCTCATAAAGGTATTATTTGTCCCTGGCTTGATAATAAATCTCTTGTCCCTAAGTCAACTCTTGAATCATAAGGTTAAGGTAGAGTTCATGATCAAGAATGGCACAAAATCCTTTCTCTTCTCATGGGATGTTCAGATCATTACTAGATATTTTTTGAAAGATCGATAATTTGCCTTAGATGCAGTTTCATATGATGTTGTTACTCTCTCCACATCTACAGTAGAATCTACATCATTATGGCATTATCAATATGGGTACCTTTTTGCTGGTTCTTTATACTAGCTCATCTCTAAGGTCATGGTCTGTGGACTTCCTCAGTTGTCTAATTCTTTGCCTATATGCCCTGGATGCCTTGTTGGCAAACAACATAGGGTTCTGTTTGAGCTGAGTTCCTTACAAGCTAAGGATCATCTCGATGTTTTACATGTCAATCTGTGTAAACCCTTGCCTACTTCTTTCTAAGGATTTAATTAATTTTAGTTGTTTATTGATGATTTCTCTCACAAGACAAGGATGTTCTTCCTAAATAAGAAGAGTGAATCCTTAACTCATTTTAAGGTCTTATACCAGCTTGTTATCACCCAGTCAAGGAGACCTTTTTGACTCATCCACTCAGATCAAGGGGGGGAATTCACATCAAAGGAATGATTGGCATTCTTGAAGCAATACAACATCAAACTTCACCTAACTACTCCCTATATGCCACAACAAAATGGAATAGTAGAGCAATGAAGTTATTCAATCATGGAGATGGCTCGTTGCATGCTTTCCACTATGAAGTTGGACATGCCATTCTGAGTAGAAGTAGTTCAAACAACTGTATATCTTCTCAATAGGGCACCTACAAAGATATTGCATGATAACACACCAAAAGAGGGATGGAGTGGTCATAAACCATTATTTAGTATAGTTTAATATATGTTTTGTGTAGTTATTTATATATGGATGGTTAGCTTAAATTATTCATCATTTAACCATTATGTTTGCTTCCCTAGATAGAAACCATCTTGCAATTATTCTCATGGTATCTCCATGATCTATTTTATGTGTTTCTTGTCTCGTGTTTGGACTATGTATACGTTTTGTGATTTGTTGTGCATCTAGGATAGAAGGCAACAAGGAGGAGATAAAAATTAAGTACAATAATTTGTATGGTTAAATTTAAATTTACGTTTTCCTTAAGTTAACATAAATCTAAATTAACCTATTAAACTCATATTTAAAGTCATACATATAACTTAGTTGAACTTCAATATACACTCTATATAAAGATAGGCTAAAGTCCCCCTAAAGTTGCCTCAATGGGGTGACTTTGGAGTAGCATTAGGGTGCCTTATCAAAGATGAAATTAGGATGACTTTGGAATCCATAAGCTTATTGAAGAGTAACAATAAATGTAAACACAAGGCTAGCTTGCATTAATTTATAATTGGAATCATTAATTTGTTCTCTACTAGAGTACAATTTTAGAAGAACTTGCATCACATAAAATCGAATGGAGTATGTTCTCTTAGAATTCAAGTAATGTTATTTTATATATGTTTTGTGCACTTGTTTATATATGTGTGGTTAGCTTAAATTAGGAATCATTTAACCATTATGTTAACATCCCTGGCTTGAAAACATCTTTTGATTATTCTCGTGCTATCTTCCTAGTGTATTTTATGTTTTCCTAATCCCATGTATGGATTATCTGTTTGGTTTTGGCTTTGTTGTTTTTGCTTTTTTTGCATTGGATAAGTCCATTAACCCATTTCCACATTCTCTAGTTTTAACAGTTGGAAGTTGATATGTAGACAAATATTTTCAAATTTTGACATCAAATTTACTAGAAATATACAAATGAATAGTTTCATTTGATAGTCAAATAGAATCAAACATTATCAAATGGGCACCTTTTTGCTAGTTCTTTGTACCAGCTCATCTCTAAGGCCATGGTCTGTGGACTTCCTCAGTTGTCTCATTCTTTGCCTATATGCCCTGGATGCCTTGTCGGCAAACAACATAGGGTTCTATTTGAGCTGAGTTCCTTACAAGCTAAGGATCATCTCGATGTGTTATATGTCAATATGTGTAAACCCCTACCTACTTTTTAAGGATTCAATTACTTTCAGTTGTTTATTGATGATTTCTCTCACAAGACAAGGATGTTCTTCCTAAACAAGAAGAGTGAATCCTTAACTCATTTTAAGGTCTTATACCAGCAAGAAACCTTTTTGACTCATCCACTCAGATCAAGGGGGGGAATTTACATCAAAGGAATGATTGGCATTCTTGAAGCAATACAACATCAAACTTCACCTAACTACTCCCTATATGCCACAACAAAATGGAATAGTAGAGCAATGAAATTATTCAGTCATGGAAATGGCTCGTTGCATGCTTTCCACTATGAAGTTGGACATGCCATTCTGAGTAGAAGTAGTTAAAAAAATTGTATATCTTCTCAATAGGGCACCTACAAAGATATTCCCTGATAAGACACCAAAAGAGGGATGGAGTGGTCATAAACCATTATTTAGTTTGTTTAATAAATGTTTTGTGCAGTTATTTATATATGGATGGTTATCTTAGATTATGCATCATTTAACCATTATGTTTACTTCCCTAGATAGAAACCATCTTTCAATTATCCTCATGGTATCTCCCTGATCTATTTTATGTGTCTCTTGTCTCGTGTTTGGACTGTGTATACATTTTGTGATTTGTTATGCATCTAGGATAGAAGGCAACAAGGAGGAGATAAAAATTAAGTACAATAATTTGTATGGTTAAATTTAAATTTACGTTTGCCTTAAGTTAACATAAATCTAAATTAACCTATTAAACTCAAATTTAAAGTCGTACATATAACTTAGTTGGACTTCAATATACAATCTATATAAAGATAGGCTAAAGTCCCCCTAAAGTTTCCTTAATGGGGTGACTTTGGAGTAGCATTAGGGTGGCTTTGCAAAAATGACATTAGGATGAGCTTTGGAGTCCATAAGCTTATTGAAGAGTAACAACAAATGTAAACACAAGGGTAGCTTGTGAATCATTAATTTGTTCTCTACTAGAGTATAGTTTTAGAAGAACTTGCATCACATAAAATCGAACGGAGTATGTTCTCTTAGAATTCAAGTAATGTTATTTTATATATGTTTTTTGCACTTGTTTATATATGGGTGTTAGCTTAAATTAGGAATCATTTAACCATTACGTTAACATCCCTAGCTTGAAAACGTCTTTTGATTATTCTGGTGCTATCTTCCTAGTTTATTTTATGTTTTCCTAATCCCATGTATGGATTGTCTATTTGGTTTTGGCTTTGTTGTTTTTGCTTTTTTTTTGCATTGGATAGGTCCATTAACCCATTTCCACATTCTCTAGTTTTAATAGTTGGAAGTTGATATGTAGACAAATCTTTTCAAACTTTGACATCAAATTTACTAGAAATAGACAAATGAATAGTTTCATTTGATAGTCAAATAGAATCAAACATTATCAAATGGATTGGGGAACTTATCATTTCTAAACTAGCATTCTATTATGGAGTATTTTTAGTACACATATAAAAGTTTTTTATTTATCTTTTATAATTTATGTTTATTGAAATCTTTGTTCTAATTTGAAACATTTGATGAATTAATAGATTTCTCTAATATACATTTCCAAATAAATTGTGAATATTGTAAAATGAAAATCAAAAGCAAGAGGACAAGAGACAAGTTATGCGTCTAAGAAAGAAGGCAACAAGGAGACAAATAAATTGTGAATATTGTAAAATGAAAAATCAAAATCATTGCAGGAGGACAAGAGACAAGTTGTGCATCTAAGAGAGAAGGCAACAAGGAGAATATTTGTTATATTTGCAAAACATCTCAACATTGTGTAGTACCTATCAACACTGTACAGACGGTCCTTAGAAACTAATATGTTTATCTCCATGCTTTCTGGTGATAGGTTAGATATTTTTGAAATCACATTTAATGTGTGTTGATGTATTTACAACAATATGTAAACAAACTAAGAAAATTCTATCCCCGTCTATTAAATTACATGTTTTATTTAATAATTAATTAAACAATGTTTAATCTAATAAATTGTTTAATTGAGATAGGTGTATTTATATGAATATGTTTTTGGTATATTTATCTTATTAGTACTAAAAATTTATTTTTATGAACCCAATTTTCACATGATGCTAGGTGGAATAAAGCTTAATAGTGTGTCCCATATTAAGGCCAAAGCAGTTTTAAAAATTATAGTACATGAAGATTTAAATTCGCCTCTCAAGTCAACTTATGTTCGATTCCAAAATTTAAATAGAAAAACAAGAATTTTCCCAATTTCAAACCAATCCATTAAAATAGTTGACTCAATGCCATTGAAATTAGGGTGACTTTGCAGCTATTTTAGAAGCTGACATTAAACGCAGGGGCAGCTCGAATTAATTTTAAAATGGAATCAGTAATTTGTTCTCTGCCAGCGTCCAATTTCAAAAAAGCTTGCATCACAGAAAATCCAACAGACATTTACAAAAGAGTGCAATTAATATTGAGATGTTTATTGTTACTGTGGCTTGATGTGTCTCTGCAGTTAATATCGGTTGTTAGAGGACAATAAAACTGCAACGATAATAATGATAATAATAATATATATATTCATTGAGCTGAAGATAATACATTTAGATTAAGCAGCAAAAGATGCATGGTGAGAATGAGATGTTATTTAATCGATTATATAATAATAATAGTAGCAGGTGCTCCACCATTTTACAACCTGCACAGTACCCACAAATTGTTAATTAGCTAAAACAAATACAAAGGACAAAAAAAGAAAATTGTGATTATGATTCTTACGTGTTGCAGTTGGTGGTCTTGCTGACTTTAAAGCCAACGGCGGTGTTGCATTTGGTAGGAAGATTATTGACTGCAGTTTCGGTGACTTTGGGAAAATTGTTAATCTGCGATTTGAAACAAGTGCAGATCTGTCGCTTGGCAGGGGAGGATGTGGCCATTCCAGCCAGCTTCTTCACACCACTGCAGCACTGCGCCGAGGGCTGATTATTCCCACCGGCCTGTAAATATGATAAACACGGAGCCACTGATTGTAACACTGTATTGCAGTTCTGTGCAACGGCTGCCATTGGCATTGACGTTGTCATCACCAGCGCTGCAAATGCGCACACCAACAAAACTTTCTGCACACCCCCCATTTGAGATTTTATTCTCCCCAAACACAAATCTACCCTTTGCTTTTGCTCTCAGATATTCTTAAAATGGTCCAAGGGGAGGAATATAAATAGGAAAAGTTGTCCCAAATACAATTAATCTACCATGGCCTGCCCCTGTAGAAGGCTATAATAAAATTAATGGCTACACAACCACTAATCGCCATCACCGACACAGATCCACTGTTTGCTTGTACCATTTTAGGTATCGTTTTTATCATTTGGCAGGCATCGCTGTTAATGAAATACAGATGTTGTACGACTTCTTTATTACGGACGTTCGTTCCTTTATTAACCTGCCCAAGGCGGATAATATAGGTTTCAAATTTGTTATTGGTGGCTTTTTATTATTCAATTATGGGGTGGTATTGGACCAGTACTTGGGACTCTTAATTTCAGTCTCATAATTTTTTAAAAATATTAAGATTTTAGATTTATGTAGTATAATTAGTTATTAGTTAAAATAACTTGTTTTATAAGTTTTATAACATTTTATAAAGTGTAGTACAATTATTCACTAGACATGTTATCTTTTTATCATTTTTAAAATATGACAGGATTTTAATATTCAATTATTTTTATAAATTTGACTAATAATAATGTCAAATAAACTTTTTTTTACATTGGCTTTAAAATTTGTGCATTTAGGCATGCCATCTAGTTGTAATAGGTCATTAATAGAAAATGAAGGAAAATGTTAGAAGACGTATGGGTGATTAATATGCAACGATGGACCATGTTTAATGACACTTGACAGGGTTTATTTCGATTAATATTGCCAATAAATGCCATCATATGTGCCATCAACCACCTATTTGGCATGGCTTTTGAAGACTCTTTTTCACAGAGTCATGGAACCCTTACACCTCTTCTACCATCTACAACGTTTCACAGAGCTTGTAGTGTCAGCAAATCAAAGGGAAAAAATGTTGTTTCAAGGCGTGTACCTTGTTCCTGTAATTGAATCTATTACAGTCTTCGATTCTTTTTTGGGTGCCTATAATATATTATTTTTGTTGTCATTTTAATGGTTTTTGTGTGCCTTTACAACTGAGTCAACTTTTACTTGTATGTTCATGGCGTGACCTCAAGGTTTTTATTCACATAACACTAAATATTATTTTTTGTATTAAATGATACCATTTTCTAAATTTATTAGCAATGTTGGGACACGCCTATGACATTAATATACAACAAAGTGCCATGTTGGAAGATTCTTGGGTTTTTTGAATTCCACTACTAATCCTTCCATTAGGAAATTGGAGGTTACAGTCCCATTTTTAAAATGAAATCGGACATCGACCCTTGGATATGTTAAATAGAAGGTAAGTCAGGGCTACAAGCTTGAACTTACTTTCTAAGCCAAGTAATGAAATCCAAACTCTAGATGAGATAAGATCTCTAAAAGTGGTAATGCCTATAAAATCTAGATTATACCTGGCCTTTCAAGAAGACAAAGGTTGGCATTTGTCATAATATCTAACCACCATAAATTATGATCATTGAACGAAAGACAAGTTTTGAATCTATCACCAATCCATTTTAAGTGAGGTTTGACAACTTCATAGGCTTTCCAAATTCATCTCGCCACAAAGGATCCTTGTTGGAAGTACAACTATTGAGGGGGGGGGCGGGGGGGTGGTGAATTAGTTGCCTTAAAAAAATCCTTTAATTTTACTTATCATCCATGAAGCATTCATTCACATACATACATTAACCAATGCAAAAACAAGCATATATAAAAGAAAACAACATAAGAACGCAGGAGATATGTGAGAAACCCTCTTGGGGATAAAACTCACTGAAACACAGCTTGGACTATAGTCCTATAAGCAATAGATCAAGATTTAGTGAGGCACCAACCACACAAGGAGCACCAACCCCTCACTAGTCAAGTATTAAGTCAACTAATCCTTTAGCAACCACCAACTTGCAAGGAGGTACCAACCCCCTAGGTAACTCAGCACCAACTCAGTCACCTAGAACCTTTGATCACCTTTAAACACTTGTTTTTAACTCAATTGAAAATGACTACCTTATTTTTCTCTTCTCACTCTTCTATCTCTCTCTAACAACCTATTAGGCCTTCTCACTCAACTAGCCCTTTTCTTAGCAAAATTAGGTCAAATGACCTTACTCATCACCTATAAAAACATAGTTAGACTTTCATGACATATTCAACACACATCTCTAATGGTATTCAATCCCTCTACTTGGTTTCCAAAACTCTATAGCATTCACTCATATCCTTACTATTCTAAATAGTCAAATTAGGTCTATTGGACCTTCTCTTTATACTTGACTCTTTCTCTCACCCATCTTGGTCAGCCAAAAACCTCTCCATACTTGGATCACCCTTGGAATAGATCAAAAAACACATTTCATAAGTGAAACACCCACTCCATAGGTCGGTCACCACCCATAAGAATGAAAACCACCATTAGGCCTAATAGAGCTAATGCAATCAAGCCTTCTTAAGGCACACATTTCAGTTTGACCATCTTAGAACATCTTGAACCTTGAAAAATGAATAAAAAACTTCATAAAAACTTTAATTAGACCCCTGATAATCTCACCTTAGGTCCCCAACACCATTTATATCATCTCACTCCTTGAACCACACAATTAGGTCTACTCACAATTAGGCCTTCTCACTACCAGAATGTCTCCCTTGATGATCTAATTAATATACTCCACTTTATCACATAACCCAAACAAAAAATCACATTGATAGAACCTCCATGACCTCATTTTCATCACCAAGTCCATTTATTTTTATAATATAGAGCAAAAGACCCCAAACTAATCATCTTCATATACTCACTCAGAACTGCACATAGGCTTCAAAAACCTACTCAAGACCCTTTGACTTTTCACACCTTTATATGAGTTTATCATGCATAAAAATACATTCAAAATAACATATGAGACCTCTAAAATAATTTTTTTTGTATTGTATTATTCAAAAAAATGCAAGAACATCATTCTCACTCACACATATAAAACTACCTCTAGCTCCAAACACACAGTCATGAAAACCAAGACTTAGAACACCTGTGTGAACATTTTATGAACTTAAAATGGGTTTATATGATCCTACATCATCTTTATAATATCTTTAAATATATATATTACATGGTTTAATATCAAACCAATCTCATGTCTTCACCCTATACAGACCTCACTGTGTTAGACAGGGCACTTTAGGAACAACTTTTTGCTTGTATATGAGATTCACCAAATCTTATATTCAAGGTGGAAATATGATATAGTCCTTAAAAAATTACCCTATACATTTATATCCATACCTAATCCACTGTAACCCATCCCTAATCTCATTCTCACTTCTGCCTAGTTTTCTCATTATCTTGCTTTTTAGGCCTTTTTAGAGATAGGCCAACTTCCATGACCAATTTATCATAATTAAGGTCTAAAGCCTACTAAAAAGCTTATATCATAATAAACTAAAATTCTCACACATCATCCTCCAATAATTTTCATGCTTTGACCTGATCAACCTTGCCTGCTACATCAAAAATTTAAGAAACAAGGGGTTTTCTATAGCTTCAACTCACTCTTTTGACAAAAAAATGGCACATGGAGAAACATAAAAGAGTCATCTACGTGATCCAATCATCAAAATAGGTCATTTAATATATTCTAAGCCATTTCCAATAAGATCTTTCATCTCAAGTCATTATGAGGGTTTTAGGAGGGTTTAAACTACCTTCCATTCTTAGCAATCATTCATAAAGGATTACCCCTCAACTCCAAAACCAATGCCAAGATATTTAAGATAGGGCACTTACCTAACTACCATGATATTCTTGGATCCTCATGAAAATTTTTCACATGCCAACGAGTATACGAAAATCCTTCTTAGGTCTGTAATACCTCATTATGTGCACACAAAAAACCTCAACACCAAATTTCATGTTTTTTCCTTCAGACTTTGACCTAGACTTGGTCAAAAAAATTGATACAAACTATCACACCTATTATAATGCTCTTAATATATTTGGCACCTTGGTAAATTAACTTAACCCATCATTAGGCCACACTAGGTCTCTTTGCACATAAGGTCTTGAAATGTCAGTCATATTTAGACCTTGAACATGTCTTAAAATTCCTTGTACTATTATCAACACCTCATTCTCATGTATTATGACCTCATACCATGCTCACACACTACCAATATTCTTCTCATAAGCCCTAGATTTCTCACCTCATCATGCCCAGACCTATACCTTTTTACTAGGTCTCTTCATGTAAGGACTAAGCCTCAAAACTAGCCTTGAAACTCTACTAAAGGGTGTTTTGCCTCTTTCTCATGTTTACACAAATTTAAACACTCTCTCATACTTTTATTGTCACAATTAACCAATAATTTCAATGCTTTATGCATATACCTTCTCACAATGCTATACTAGGCTTTTCAAGACACCTATTACTCAATAGTATGCTTACCTTGTATCTCGATCTTGAAACATGTCATAAAACTCATAATAGTTGCTAGGTTGCCTTTAAATTCTCTCTCAACAAAAAGACAACATGTTTCCTTGAAATTATCTCTTGTCATAAGACTCCTTGTCACATACCACTTCACCATGTATGGCCTCAACTCTAACCTTCAAATTAATGACATCCATCTTAACTTTGACATCAATGAAAACATCAATGCCTTAACACCAAAAATAACAACATACCTCAATAATCTCTCTCTTTGTCATTGATGGTAAAAACTTAATCAAAACTAATCATTCACATCTTCCCAAGCTAGATCTTTTTCAAATTGATCTTTCTCCCAAATTGATCTTTCTCCCAAACTGGAACTTTCTCCCTATTTGACATTAATTTTAATGGGTAATCTTATTGTCAACTATATGATTCTTGGACTTTTAACAACACAACTACTCTTGGAGCATGATTGGCTCCCCTTATTTCCATGAGATATTTAGACACTATCATTATTGTGACTTGGTTTGATCAAGTCATCATACAAACTCTTTATGACCCATCCCTTGTGATCACACCTCCATCAAATTCTTGACTGAACCTTGGATCTAAATGTCAACAAAGAACATGAATCTCCCCCTTAGACCAATCATCCTTCATGTTTCTTTTGACTAGCTGAGTGCCTCCATGAAGCCTAATGGAGTCATCTCTTCTCTAGAGTAAGAGAACAACATAAACTCAAGAGATTCCCATATCTCCATGTCCTTACTAGATTGATCTTTCTTCATTATCCTCTTTAGCTTGAATACTCCTTTTTGCTTGACCTCTTCAACCTCCGTTGAACAATGTTCTAACTTGGTCTATCTGTATTGACTCCATCCACAATCTGAATGATAAGGATAATTCTTGACACTTCTTTATATTTGAACTATGCTCCACTATGGAAAATAGTCCACTTGGACTTGTAGACTAGTCATCATTCACCTTAGCTACCTTTGGTTTACACTCAGCTATATTGTATTCTTTTTTGCTTTCTAGGGGTTTCAAATTTCTTGTTTTGACTTGAGAATACATGCTTATAGAACTTTGTAATATGACCAACCTTTTGACAATTGAAACATACTATTCATCTTGATGAAAACACACTATGACCCATACCTCTTGACTAATGAATCTCCTCATAGTTTCATGCATATTCATTATTAGAGGGCATTCTATACTGCATTTCTCTATGACCAAATTGATTACATAAAAAAAACCATTGAAAGGATTAGCATACATTATAGTATTAATTTTTCTAATAGGATTAGTCTTCATTACACTAGCATCATCATTCATTGATTAACCATTGACCTTCTTGATCACATTAGTGTTATTCTTTTAGTCTCCATTGAAACTAAGACCTGTTTTTTCATTAGTAGTCTTTTGAATACTCAGTATGTTCTCTATATTATTGGTACTCTTTTAAAACTTCACAAAATACTTAACCTTACTTGATGCATGATCCAACTCAGCTCTCAAGGAATCAACTTCAATTACATACCTTGCACATTCTTCTTCTATAGTCTATAGGCTTGCAGTCACAATCTCAATATGAGTCTCCACCTATTTGAATATTTCCTCTTATTTCTTGGAATTTTTTCTTAGTATAGCTTCAAATAAGTTGATTTGCTACTCATAGTATTTTACAAGAGACCTCATCACCCTATTCTTATTCTTCACCATCTTCAGTTCTTATAGAGTATTCATCAACTCAGCCTCAAATTCCACCTCATCTTCTTCTTCATCTGAATCACCAATATCACCTCCAATCCATATGGACTCTTCTTGATTTAAATAACTTGCTTCCTCAACCATGAAGATTACTTCATTGGCATCAGGACCATCACCTTCATGGTCACTCTCAGAATCACTTCTCTCACTCTCCTCAAATGAGCTTCATTCTTCCTTGGTGTAAATGCTTCTTTTGTTCTTCAAAAAAAATCTTCTTATTATCATATTTTCTATAGCTTTTCTTGCTCTTCTCAGTTGTATAGGACTTATTGTCATCATTATGACCTTCATCATATTTTTCCTTATGCTTATGAGGGAACTTGTTAGCAAAGTGTCCAATCTCTCTATAGTTAAAGCATTTAAAGGGCAGCCTACCCTTGTATTTACCTAAACCTGTTTTCAATTTTCTTGTAAACATAGTTATCAACTAATCATCATCAATATCAGAATCATCCTTGTCTTTGACCTTATTACCTTTTGCCTTCTTCTCCTTTGACTTATTTTATTCTTTGAATGTATATGATTTATTTGAAGGTCTTCCTTCACTTATCCTCATCTCATAGGTTCTTAGGGTGCCATGAAATCCATCCATCTCTAGCTTGTCTAGATCTTGCATCTCTTCAATAACAGACACTTTAGAATCAAATTTGGGAGTTAGAGATCTCAAAACCTTTTAAAAAAAAGTAGACTCCTTAAATTCTTCACCTAGACCTTTTATGATGTTGACCACTTAATCAACCCTCAACAAGTAGGCTACAATGGTTTCATCTTCATTCATCCTTAAGCTTTCAAACTATCTTCTATGGATTTATAACTTAGCCAACTTGACCTTGGAGTCTCCCTCATGTATATTATTCAACTTGTCCCACATTTATTTATCAAACATATAGTGCATCACCTTTACAAGTTATGCCTCTAGTAGGCCACACATAATACCATTCATTACTTTTGAATTGTTGTCACTAGCCTTCTTACCTGTTGCATATGTATGAGGAATATGAGGTGCAATATACCCATCCACAACTGATTGCCATACATCATGACCTTGATAAATCAAATATAATCTCATCCTGACACTCTAAAAAACTTAATTAGATCTATTAAATAATGTAACCTTGCTTTTAGAAAAACCACCTTGTGTTTGACTAGCCATCTTTGCTTGCATAGAATCTCCATTAGGATATTAGGTCTACTTCAAAGGACATAATCTAATACCAAATTTTTAAATTATATATACTAATAAGGATGATTTTAATCATTTACCTTAAAATAATCCTTAAATTTCACTTATCATCCATGAAGCATTCATTCACATACATATATTAAACAATGCATAAACAATCATATATAAAAGCAAACAACATAAGAACACAAGAGATATGTGGGAAACCCAATTTGAGGATAAAAAAAACTAAATCATAGATTGGAATAAAATACTATAATCAATGGATCAAGATTTAGTGAGTCATCAACCCCACAATGAGCACCAACCCCTCACTAGTCAAGCACCAACTCAACTAGTCCTTTAGCAAGCACCAACTTGTAAAGAAGCACCAACCCCCTAGGTAAATTGACACCAACTCAGTCAATTATAACCTATGATCACCTTTATATACATATTTCTAATTCAATTATATATTATCACCTTATTTTTCTCTTCTCACTCTGTTATCTCTCTCAAATAGTTTATTAGTCCTTCTTGCTCAACTAGCCCTTTCCTTGGCAGAATTAGGTCATATGACCTTGATCATCAATTGTTAAAACATAGTTAGATATTCATGATATACTCAACACACCTCTTTGGTGTTATTGAATCCCTCTACCTAGTTTCCAAAACTCTATATCATTTTCCCATATCCTTACTATTCTAACTAGTCAAATTAGGCCTATTCAACCTTCTCTTTATACTTGATTCTTGCTCTCACCCATCTTGGTCGGCCAAAAACCTATCCATACTTAGATCAAAATTTAAATAGATCAAAAAATACATTTCATAATTTAAACACCCACTCCATATGTCATTCACCACCCATAGGGACCAAAACCACCATTAGGCCTAATATATACCTAATGTAATTAGGCCTTCTCAAGGCACACGTTTCACTTTGACCATATTGGAACATCTTGAGAATTAAAAAATGAATGAAACACTTAATAAAAATATAAATTAGACCCTTGATAATATCACCTTAGGTTTCCAACACCATTTATCTCATTTCACTCCTTGAACCACATAATTAGGTCTACTTACAATTAGGCCTTCTCACTGCCAAAAAGTTTACCTTGAAGATATGAACCATACACTCAAATTTGACACATAAACCAAACAAAAAAACACATAGATAAATCTCCATGAACTTAGTGTCATCACCGAGTCCATTTTATTTCAAAATATAGATCAAAATACCTCAAACTGATCATCTTCATATGCTCACTTAGAACTGCACACAAGCTTCAAAAACTTAGTCAAGAGCCTTTGACTTTTCACACCTTTATTGAAGTTTATCATGCATAAAAATACATTAAAAATAACATATGAGACCGATATAACAAATTTATGTGCATCTAATTCTTTAAATCTATGAAAAAATACTCAAGGACATCATTCTCACTCACACACATAAAACTGCCTATAGCTCCAAAAATGTAGTCATGAAAACCAAGACTTAGAACGCCTGTGTCAACATTTTATAAACTTTAAATGGATTTATATGATATTTCAACATCCTTAGAACATTTTATATATATATATATATATATATATATATATATATATATATATATTACATGGTTCAATATCAATATTGATCTTACAGATCAATCTCATGTCTTCACCCTACACAAATCTCAATGTGTTAGACAGGGCACTTTGAGAACATCTTTTTGCTTGTATATGAGATTCACCAAATATTATATTCAAGAGGAAAATATGACATAGGTATTGAAAAATGACTCCATGCATTTGGATCCATCTCTAATCCACTTCAACCCATCCCTAATCTCATTCTCACTTCTACCTAGTTTTCTCATTCTCTTGATCATTAGGCCTTTTTATCGATAAGGAAACTTCCATGACCTATTTAGCATAATTAAGGTCTGCAACTAATTTTCATTCAAAACATGCACTCATGGATGCTCTGTAATGCAGGGGATTTTTTACTGTGGGGCGTTAAGCATGAAGGTCTTGCATAGGGTGCGAGCATCTGAGGCATTGGGTGAAGAAGTATTATCGCTCAGCTATACACGTGAGCATCATTTGTTTCATCATAATAATGGAAATGCCCCCAAGGCATAGGACCCTTGCACTCCTTGGAACAAGCCTCTAAATTAGGTTGGATTCCTTCTATTCTAAACACACCTAGTTTAAGACCAATGCATAAGCCTAAAGAGTAGAAAGGTAAACTATCACTTATCTAAACCTAGGATCTTCAAGGACAAGGGACAAAAAAGGTAAGAGATGTTGAAATTAAAAAGGTCATGCACCCAAAATAGAGCAAGTGCTCCTACTATTGTAAGTACACTAAAAATGTTTGAGAATAAGATGTTTCCACATAGATTCTGCTAAGGATACTCTAAATGCATAAATACTTCATATAGAGGTGTGAGAACATAGTGAAACATTGAGAAGGATGAAGGTTATCCACAAATAAATCTTACGCAGACCTTTGAGTGCATAGGATATGACCTGAAGGTGAGTTCTAAGTTTAATATGGAGGTCTTGGGGATGAATGATAATGAGCAGAGTGAACATTAATCACATGTAGAGATTAAAAACATAAAATAGCACATAGATCATCATAAAAATAGAATGAGGTGAACTTAATTCTCATTAATATGCAAGACTTAGCTAATACAAGTGCTCATGGAGGGCAAATTTTAACAACATGAGGTTTTTAAAAATATTTTATTCATTTTACAATGGAAATTCAAGTTTTTATAGAGGACAAGCCTATTTTACAATTAATGTGCCACTTAGGGTGGTGGATATAGCTTTAAATTCCTTTGTGGTGTAGTCACCATGTTTCTTAAAGTTTGATCGATGATTGGATCTAGGGTTGGTAGCATGATCATCTCTAGATACACATGCATAGGTAAATAGAATATTTCCCTAACAAAGTTAGAGAGTGGCATGTACTCAAGTCTCAATGTCTGATAGTCACTTCTATATTTAATTCTTCCTGATGATGCCTTGATCTTCTCTCAACTACCTCTAGTGACCCTATTTATAAATATTTATTGCTTCTTCACATGGCACTTCTTGATTGATTTTTGGGTATAGATAAATAGGGATGCATGTTTTATTGATGAGGTCTTGGATGAGTCCCTTGGATTATTAGGCATGAGTAGTATAGAATTGACACGTGAAAGGATGGTGCTTGTCTTAGTCAAACTGAGAACTTCTTACACCAAGGTTCACATGGGAGTCACTTGGAACTATGCTCGGGGCCAAGGTAATACATGAATTTATGATATGAACCTACATAATGATAGGGAATAGATGTGTGATTCCATAAACTAACACAAAACTTTAACAGATAATCATAGAGAATCCTCTGAGTAAGAGTGAACATGAATACTAGAGGTCTTAGGTGTGTTCTTCATGATTTGGTTATTGCTCCTTGCACCTCTTTTACGTATTCTTTCAAAACTTGGGGGGCTGTGTCTTTATGAATGTGCACCTCTTGAGTTGTGCGCTATAAAATCATATGCACAAGCATGCATTAGGAACCTTTAGTGAGCGTGAACCATCCTCTTACTCATGCATAGACATGTGCCCCTATCTTGGGCTTGAGCATAGAGAGGAAGTGCCTACGCATATTTTCTTGAATTTCATGGGATTTTGAAGGTGTGTAGACCTTTTTTTAAGACTTTAGAATCATTATGCTAATTTGGGGTGACTTAAAAAGTCAAAACTTCTAGCAAGCTCTATGGGCCACTTGGTTGCTAAGAGGGAATCTAGTGGCATTTAAAGTGATCCATTGGGCATGGAGTTATTTTGAATTTTAACTTACTTGGCCTTACACTTGAATGAACTGAATTGAATCTTGCCCTCAAAAAATAAAATGGAAAATAATAAGTGACAGATGTGTGAAATGCACTTAGAGGAAAATAGAAATAACTAAAGCTACACAATGTGCATGTAATCACTTGGGTAAATTAAATGCAATCTAATATAATATATACAATATTGTATAAAAATTTACAATAACCTTCCTCTTGGGTCAAATGGAAAACTATGAGTATCATTCACTTGTAACAAACCAAGATGAAAGACACCTTCCTTTGGAAGTACTAGAATTGGTAAACCAAGTAGCTTGATGACCAATCCTTTTGATGTGCCCTCTAATGGATGAAAAGGAACAAACATGTCTCCAATGAAGGCATATTGATCCATGTCCTCCAAGCTTGGATCATGTTGGATTGTAGGCACACTTGCTTGATGTTGCTCACCACCCTTGAGAAAGCCTTACATAAAGACTTCATTCAGGTTCTTGAGAGTAACTGTACTTAGTTCACTTGGTGGTTTAAAATGACCATATCCTTCCCCTTTTTCCTTGATCAAATTAGTACTAATCATGCTTAGATCAGTAGGCTCATAGGTTCCTATAATAAGGACATGACTCTTAGTCTCTTCAAATTCTTTGGTTATGGCATTGAACTGTGACCATAACTCATCAAGCTCTTCACTAGTATGTTCATCAAACTAGATCTCTTGAGAATTTGAGCATGGACATTTAGTATTACAATCAAATTTTCCTCATGGATACACATCCCTTTAAATATGGAGGTAGCAACCTGAATATTGTCCTCTCTAAGCAAGTTTGCAACATTAGGTTGCTCTATCTCACTCAAGAAACTTGAGCACAGATGCTACCATTGATCTTCTAAGTTGTACTAGTTGACCTTGACCTCCATAACAAGTTCATGAAGGCTATCCTCAATCATTTTTAGGGGTAGATAAAATCACATTGATTAAAATATGGTTGATGTATATACCAGATCATGGTGATTAGGCACTTAGCTAAGATACTTAACTAGCTAATAGATACTAAGAGTTACCATTGATGCTTATGAAACTACCTCTAAAGGCTTGTATAGAAGAACGACACCGAAAATTCTCTAGTAGATTAAAATTGTTCCTGCCAAGTGTGCCAAAAATTATTGTCATTTGAAACATGTACCAATGGATGCTCTACGATACAAGAAGTTCTCAGTTTGACCAAGACAATCACCAACTTTCCACATGTCAAGTCCACACTGATCCTACCCAATAATCCAAGGTACTCCTCCAAGATCTCATCAAAACAACACACATCCCTATTTAGCTTCACCCAAGAGGCAATCAGGAAGTACCATGTGCAAAAGTGGTAGCTGAATATAAAGAGGGTCATTAGATGCAGTTGAGAGAAGATTGAGGCATCATCAGGAAGAATTAAATATAGAAGTAGCTATCAGACATCGAGACTTGAGTACACGTCACTCTTTGACCCCATTAGGGAAATATTTTATTTACCTATGCATGTGTATCTAGATATGATCATGCCACCAACCTCAGATCCGATCACTGAGTAGACTTCAAGAAGCATGGCCGAAGCACCGCAAAAGAATTTAAAGCTACATCCACTACCTCAAGTGGCACATTAATTATAAAACAAACTTGTTCTCTATAAAATCCTGGCTTTCCATTATAAAATGGTCAACATATTTTTAGTAACCTCACTCTATTAGAATTTGCCTTCTATGATCACTTATATTGGCTAAGTCTTGCATATTTATGAGAATTAAGTTCACCTCTTTCTTTTATTTTGATGATCTGTGTGCTATTTTATGTTTGTTGATCTCTATTTATGAGTAATTTTCACTCCTCTCATTGTCATTCATCCCCAACACCTCATCATTGAACTCATGACTCACCATTAGGTCTATCCTATGTCTCTAGGGTCTACGTAATCTTTGTTTGTGGATAACCTTCATAAAAGAGTCCTTTACATGATCCAATCATCAAACTAGGTCATCCAATCCATTCTGAGCCATTTCTAACAAGATATTTCATATCGGGTCATTATGAGGGTTTTAGGAGGTTTTAGACTACCTTACATTCTTAGCAATCATTCATAAATTATTTACCACCAAATCTAAAAATAATACCATGAAATTTAATCTATCACCCTTCCCTAACTACCATGAGCTGATTAGATCCTCATGTAAAGGTTTCAAGCACCAACAAGCATAAGAAAATCCTTCTCAGGTCTGTAATACCTCATCCTGTGCACACAAAAAACCTCAACACCAATTTTCATGCTTTCTCCTTCAAAATTTAACCTAAGAATTGGTATAAAAACTTGACATAATTTATCACACCTTTGGAAATTCTCTTAAGAGCTCTAGAACATTGGGAAATGAACTTGACCCCTCATTAGGCCACACTAGGTCTCTTTACACATTAGGTCTTAAACTGTCAGTCATATTTAGACCATGAACACACCTTGAAATCTCTTGTACTATTTTTAACACCTCATTATCATGTCATATGACCTCATATCATGCTCACACTCTACCAATTTTCTTCTCATAAGCTTTAGATTGATCACCTCAACATGTTACCAGACCTATGCCTTCTCATTAGGTTTCTTCATGCAAGGACTAAGCCTCAAAACTGACCTTGGAACTCTATTGAAGGGTTATTTACCTCTTTCTCATGTTTACACAACTTTATACACTCTCCCATGCCTGTATTGTCACAATCCACCAAGTTTTACTACGGTTTAATCATATACCTTCTCACAATGCTAGATTAGGCTTCTCAACAAACTTAGTACTCAACAGTATGTTTATCATGTATCTTGATCTTGAAACATGTCATCAACCTCAAAAAAGTTACCAGTTTGACTTAAATTCTCTCTCAACAAAGAAACAAAAATTTGCCTTCAAATTCTCTCTTTTCATAAGACTCCCTATCACATACCACTTCACCATGCATGACCTCAACTCTTACCTTGACATTAATGACATCCATCTTGACTTTGACTTCAATGACAACATCAATACCTTAACACCACCAAAAAAAACATACCTCAACAATCCCTTAATTGGGGCATAAGTGACGAGGGGAATTTGAAACCTTATTTTTTAATAATATTTTCCATATGGAGAACTTGCAAAAATGTAGTATCTCAAAAGGAGTTTTTAAGCCTCATTCCATTCAATATCCCTCACTGCCCACTTTTCACAAAGAGCTATGATTTTTCTATAAATATTTATAGTTTCCATACTCCCTTTATCCTAAATAAGGAAACAAATATCCCAAGAAACCTTTTGAAAGCCCCTAATCTATTTAGCATTGGCTAAAATAAATTCTTGGACAACTTAGTTGAATTATCATATGAATCTCTCTAAGGATCCCAATTGGAGGAGTAATAAACATGAGTAAGGAAAAGATATTTTATGCAAATGTAAAAATTTCCTACTAAGGAAATGGGTTTAGTGATCCAATATGCTATTATTTTTCCACTCTTTCGATCACATAGTACCACAATTCAAATCGAGAACTATTTATTTCCATTGAAATTTCTTAGGCCGGTCTTAAAAGGGCATCATACTTTGTCTGAAGCATTTTAGTTTGGCCCACTACAAATTAGATCTAGAAGCTTTACAAAAAACTCAAGAAATTGTGGTGCCTCTTTAAATAAGCCTTTGGGCTTAGTAAGTATGAGGAAAGAACTTTATAGGAAGTGAAAATTTATTAATTGAGTGATGTGATTGTGAGGGTTCATTCTTAGAATAAGGCCATGCTCAACTCTATGGGAAATCGGATAGTTAAAATCTTCAGTCATAATAACATATTAATTGGTAAAGTGATGGATTTTTTTATATGGAACAAAATAGCCTAGAACTATCAAATTTTAGGTATTCATTTTTATCTTTTGACAGGATCATTGTTAAATGAAATATAGATGTTGTAATTCTTCTTTATTATAGATGTTCGTTACTTTATTAACTTTCCCAAGGCATATTATATAGGTTTCAAATTTGTTATCGGTGGCTTTTTATCATTCAATTATGGGGTGGTATTTTTTAATTGTAAAAATTTGGACATAGGGAAGGGGATTAACAGTTGGGAGATCTAATTTCAGGTCTTGTAATTATAAAAAAAATTATGACAATTTTTTGTTGGATGTATCATTTTTTGTCCTTTTTTAAGGTGTGATTAGTATAATTTAGGAATTCATTATCTAATTAATTTTATAAATTTGACTAATAATAAGATCAAACAAATATTTTTTTTACATTAGTTTAAAAATTTGTGCATTTAAGCATTCATCGATTTGCAATGGGTCATTAATAAAAAGTGAAGGGATATGAACTTTATTATATATGTTGTAAAATACTTAATTAAGGTAGATATATTTATATGAATATGTTTTGGTGAACCTCAATTGTCTTATTAAATCTATAAATTCATTTTTATGAACCCAATTTTCACATGATGCTAGGTGGGATAAATCTTAATAAAGTATCCCATTTTAGGGCCATGGCGGTTTTTAAAATTATAATACAAAATTTTACAATATTTAAGTCAAATTTAAATTCCCTTCTCAATTCAACTTAAATTTGATTCCAAATTTTAAAAATATTAAATAAAAACAAGAATTCTCCAAAGTTTAAATCAATCCATAAAAAAAGTAGACCTAAAGTTACCTTGATGTCATTGAAATTAGGGTGACTTTGCAGCTATGATAACATGTGATGTTAAGGTGGATACGTGGATACGTTAACAATAAATGTTAGGGTGAGTTTGGATTCAAAGAATAATACTTGTCTATTTAATTTAAAAAACACATTATGAGTTACTAAGACAAGTGAGAACTTCATGCATAGATAGTGGTATTGGAAGATGATGGTCGTAGATCATCCTTAATAGGATGAAATCCAAATAATATGGATCTCTTGAAGGTGGATCAGGGAAACCCACCCATCATTACTATTATTTAAATGAGATAATAAAAATATGATTCCCAAACTAGGAGGCAAAGGCATAAACTCACTAGGATTGTCAACACACGCCATAGGTGAATAACACTGAGCAAGTATAATGGAGGTATTTCTTTATGGATATATACTCCATTTTTTCTAAGGAGGAGTGGAGGATAAGTGGTTGTAAGAGCATCTCATCAAATATATTTATGGATATGGAACTAGACCTTTTAGTGATGAGTCTAGAAAAACTTGACTTTTAGTACAAGGTGTGCTCCCCAAATGGTTAAGCATCTCATAGATAAAAAAAATTAGAGTCACTTTCTTATCCTGATCTTGAATTTGAAGATAAGCCAAGGAGATCACAAACACATGATCATTTATGTAAAATTAAAGAGAAACATATTCATTATCAAAAATACATGAATTTATATATTTTAAAAGTTGAAACAAAATTATATCCCTAAAAACATTCCAAAAAAATTAATATATTTAGCCACTAAGAATTATCCCTAAATAAATCCATTCTCTAGTTGAAAGGCTCTGGATGAAAATGATGAAATATGTTATGAATCCATTTCCAAGCATTATGAGCTTGAGGAAAAGTCCAAAATCAATGTTTAAAAGTCTTCACTCTAAAATATGTAGGGAACTTAGGCTTAAAAATCTTAATGTGCTTGAGTCTTTCCTAAAGTGGAAAACCCTAGTAGACAAGACACCAAATAAAGTGGTCAAGATTGGGCTTGAGCTTGGAATTTCAAATCTAATTGAGCCTAATAAGCCACATATGAGGAGAAGAATTGAAAATCCATCATTTGTTTAGATTGATAAGAGCTAAGGAGAAAGGACTCATACTCTAATATAAAATCCCAACAAAATAATTTTTATAGTGGTGTCATAAGTCCAAGTTAATCTTTCCACCAGACAAGCAGAGGTTACAGTCCCCTATTTTACGAATGACTTATTAAATCAGCTCTTGGATATGTAAGATAGAAGCTAATTCAGAGGCTAAAATCTTGAACTTACTTTGTAAGGCATGTCATGAAATACAAACTTTATATGAGATAAGATCTCTAAAAGTGGTAATGCCTATAAACGATAAAGGAGTTTTATACCTAGTATTTCAACAAGATGAAGGCTAGTATTTGTCATGTTCGTTAACCATCATAAATTATGATTGTTGAATCAATGACAAGTTTTGAATCCATCACCAATTTATTTTAGGTGTGGATTGACAACTTCAAATTCTTTCCAAATGCACCTCGACACAAAGGACCCCTTGATTTTTATTGGGACATAAGTGACTAGGGGAGTTTAAAACCTTATATTTTTTTAATATTTTTTCCTTTTGAAGAACTTTAAAAAATGTAGCATCTTAAAATACCTTCAATATAAAATTCACACTTCATGAAAAGAGCTATGATTTTTATATAATATTGATATTATCCATACCCCCTCATCTTGAGGAAGAAACAAATCTCCTAAGCAACCTTGTGAAAGTCACTAGTTTGTTTAACATTGGCCCAAAGAAAGCATGTAAGCAACTTAGGTGACTTATCATATGAGGCTCTCCAAGGAGCCCAAATGGAGGAATAGTAAACATTAGTAGGGGAAATAATTTTGGTACCAACATAAATATTTCCCACTAATGGGTTTAATGATATATTAGGCTATTATATTTCCACTCTTTCAATCACGTATTACCACAATTAAGAGGGAAAGCTATCAAAAGAAAAAATAATTCCTAAGAGTTTGAATTTTACCTCATTTTTGGTCTATTTCCATTGAATATTCTTGATTGAATCTAAAAAGGTAATCATGCCTTGTCTACAACATTGTGTTTTGGCCCATTGTAGATTAGATCTAGAAGCTTTGAAAAAATAAATCAAGCCATCATGGTGCCTCTTTAATGATCCCTTATGCTCTATTAGTGTGAGTAAATAATTATATAAAAATTGCACATTTATTAACTAAGTGAGTCAATTTGGAGGGATAATTTCCTGAATCAAGTCATGCTCAGGTATTTGGGAAAGCAAATAGCCAAAATATTCAATCACAAGAACATATTGTGGTAAAGTGAGAGGGAAACATTTTTAGATTGAATGAAATAGCCTAAAATTATTAAAATTATGTCCATTAAAAATTAAAAAAATGAGGCATTAGATAATAACTCGTCTCTACAGCCAAAATAAAAAATTATCAAACCCTAAAGTATTAAGCATGGCAAGGATAAATTTCTAATCATAGTTACAAAAGTTTCCAAAATCAAGCATGAATAATATGGTCCTCTACTGAGAGGCATGAATACACTTTATTCCTTCCTATAAAACAAAGATATATTCATAAATGTACTAAATTTTGATAAACCCTATTATTCATGGTTTGACAAGTGTAGGTAATATATGGTAAAGACGTCATGCTAGTGCTAGTATTTTGTATGATACATTTAGACTGATTGACATCCAGCTAGTAATAGCTCTAGTTATCCCTTTATATAAAATAATTTGATGTTTAATTTGTCAATTAATTCCTCTTAATATTAATTTTGTAATGATTTTATATAAACCTAAAGCAAGTATGGCCCTAAAACTACCATGTTAATTTTTAAAATTCACAAGGGAAACTGAAAGCTCCTAATGCATTATCAACTACCATCCTATGAACAATAGTAGAATATTTTTCCTAGGTGAGGGATGCATCATAGATATTTTGAGCCCAAAGGATTAACTTGTGAGAAACCACATCTAAACATTCTTTCAATGCTTTAGCTCTTTCTACCATGTTTTCCCCGGCTTGGAACACCAATTTAAAATGGTCTAAAAAATTCAAAGGAATATCAAGTAGACTAGTGATGTCATTATGTGTAGTTTAGATATTTTTGATTATATATTTGGCCTACATTATCTTTATATATTTGAAATAATATTTGTAGGCATGGTCAATGACTTTTGATCCAATGTAAATGAGGCCAAATTTTAGTACCTTTGAAAATCTAGATAGATAGAGAAACATTGATTATCAGTTAACCATCACCATAAATTCATTGTATCAAGGCCATCATTAGGGGCATAAACATTATTAATCATTGTGAAATTAATCCCAATATCAAATGTAACCAAAATAACCCAATGTGATGGGTATTCTCTCGAGATGATGATTAATGTGGAAATTTTTAGGGAAGTAAAACTAATGGCACTATCACACCCATCCACATGTGAAATGGAAAATTGAATTACATCTAAGAAAATACATTTTAGACAATTATGTATAATAAATCCTTAAATTTAAATTTATTAAAAGAACATGAAATATGAATCACTAAACTACAGACAAGTAGACTACACATATATTTTTAGAGGAGTTTGTGAGACCTCAAACATTTTAGGAGAGAATATTCAAAAATAATATTCCAAGAGATGTCTATTGAATTAGTAAATTTATTTAATAGAAATCCCTAAACAAAAATTTAAGATTTTGTATTGGAATATTTAAATCATTATAACATTAAAATATTCAAGTTGTGTACTTAGGATAAAAGGCAACATGATGGAGACAATGCTTATAGGTTTATGTTATATTTGGTAAACATCTCAAAACTATTTACTCTATATAAGCATTGTAATACATGACCTGATAAACTACTCTGATTAACTCCATACTTAAAGGTTAAAGCATGGTCATTTTTGAATTCATAATTAACATAAAATTTGTGGTGGCATACTTGCAACAACTTATTAAAAACTAAGAAAATTATTCTCCTAGATATTTGATTACATGTTTTATTGAACAAGTAATTATGCATTGTTTACCATATTTTATAATACTTAATTTGAGGTAGGTGTATTTAATACATTTTATTCAACCTTAATTATCTTACTCTTTACTATAAATTCAATTTTAGGAACACAATTTTTGCATGTTTCTATGTGGGGTAAAGCATAACAATGTGTACCATTTTGGCGGCAATTGTTTTTCAAAAAATTAAGTAATTTTTTTTGAATGATTAAAGTCATATTTAAATTTTCCTTTAAGTTACCTTAAATCCAAATTAACCCATTAAATTAATATTTAAATTCATGCATATAACTTAGTTTGACTTATGTACACTCTATACATAGATAGGCTAAAATTCACTGATAATTGTCTTAATAGGGTGTCTTTGGAGTGACATTAGGGTGGATTTCCAAAGACGATGTTAGAGTGATTTAAAAATCCATAAATTTATTCAATAACAACCATGAATGTAAACATAGAGGCAACTTGAATTAATTTATATCTAGAATCATTATTATGTTATCTACCAGTGTCCAATTTAAGAATAGCTTGCATTATAGAAAATCCAATAAACATTTACAAAGGGTGATTTATTTCCATTCTATCTAGTATTTATAAGAGTGGTTGATACATGTAATTTGAGGGCCATTGATAAAGGTTTGGGTGATGTTAAAACCAAATTAAATGCAATTAGATCTTAGAAATCCCACAAAAGCAGGTTGATACAGAGTTTGAAAGGACAACTAGACGTAAGGTAAACATGCAATAAAAACTAGGAGAGAAGGTTTCTCAAAAAATCCAAAGTATTAATTTTACATTAATATTCATTTTAATTTAAAACATTGATAACAATGTGTATACACCTAAAAATGGACCCTTTATATTTAGTTTTTGTCATTTTTGTATACACCTAAATATGTTTATATATTTAGTTTTTAAAGTATGGATGATTAATTTAAACTATGCATCATTTAACCATTATGTTGATTTCCCTAGCTTGAAATTAGTTTATATTATCCTTGTACAAGCTTCCTTATCTATTTTATGTTTTACTGGTTCCATGTTAGAACCATCTCAATGGTCTTGGATTTATGATTTGTTCCTCCAATTTTATTAGATGGACCTATTCACTCCTTTCCACCTTTTCTATTTTTAATCATTAGAAGTTGATATGTTGACAAATTTATCCAAATGTTGAAATAAAGTCACTTATAAATAGAGAAAGGATTAAGTTCATTTGATAATCAAATAGAATCAATCATGTTATCAAGTAGATTGGATAATTTATCAACTCGAAGGTAACAATGTATTGTGGATCCCTTTTGGCATACATATTGAAGTTCCTTATTTATTTATTTGCAATTTCTATTTTTCACATTTTTGTTCCAATTTAAGGTGTAAATTGAATTATTAGATTTGTTTAATAGACACCCCCAAATAAAAATTGAACATTGTAGATTGGAGATTTTAAATCATTACAAGAAGACAATAGTCATATATTTAGGATAAAAGACAATAAGAGGGAGACAATGTTTATATATTTATGTTATATTTGGAATACATCTCAAGACTATATAGTCCTTATCACCATTGTAGGGCATGCCCTAATAGACTACTCTAGTCAACTCCATACTTTAAATTAATAGGTTGGTCATTTTTGAATCACATTTTACTTTAATTGTACTAACATATTTGCAACAACTTGTAAATAATCTAGGAATATTATGTTCCCTATATTTGATTACATGTTTTATTGAACAATTAATCAGGTATTATTTATTATAGTTACATATTTTATAATACTCAATTTTAGGTAGGTTTATTTATATGAATACATTTTAGTGAACCCCAATTGTCTTACTCTTACTATAAATTGAATTTTATGAACCAAATTTTCACATGTTTTTAGATGGGGCAAAGCATAACAATATGCAGTATTTAGGGGTCAAAGTTGTTTTAAAAATTAAATACAATTATTTTCAGGATTAAAGTTAGATTTAAATTTTCCTTTAAGTTATCTTAAATCTAGATAAATCCATTAAATTCATATTTAACGTCATGCATATAACTTAGTTTGACTTTAGTGTGCACTCTATACAAAGATAGGCTAAAATCCCCCTAAGGTTTTCTTAATAGGGTTACTTTGGAGTGACGTTATGGTGGCTTTGTAAATATGATGTTATGATGAATTTGGAGTGCATAATCTTATCAAAGAGAAACCATGAATGTAAACACAAGGAGAGCTTGCATTAATTTATAATTAGAAGCATTACTTTATTCTCTGCCAGAGTCTAATTTTAGACCCACTTGTATCACATAAAATACAATAGAATATGCTCCCTTAGCATTTATTTAGTATTATTTAATATATTTTTTGTGCAATTATTTACATATGGTTGGTTACCTTAAATTATGCATCATTTAACAATTATGTTTACTTCCCTAGCTTGAGACCATCATTTGATTATCCTCATGGTATCTCCTTGATCTATTTTATGTTTTTATTATCCCTTGTTGGGTCTGTCTGTATAATCTATGCTTTGTTGTGCATCTGAGATAGAAGGAATCAAGAAGGAGAAAAAATTAAGTACAAAAATTTGTATCATTAAAGTTAGATTTAAATTTGCCTTTAAGTTACCTTAAATCCAAATTAACCCATTAAACTCAGATTTAAAGATGTACATATAACTTAGTTTGAATTTAATTTATACTCTATATATAGATAGGATAAAGTCACCCTAAATTTACCTTAATAGGGTGACTTTAGATCAGCATTAGGGTGGCTTTAGAAAGATGATGTAAGGATGAATTTTGAGTCCATAAGATTATAAAAAAGCAACTACAAATGTGAACACAAGGGTAGGTTGCATTAATTTATAAATGGAATCATTATTTTGTTCTCTACTCAAGTATAATTTCAAAAAAACTTGCATCATGTAAAATTTAATGGAATATGTTCTCTTAGCATTCATTTAATGTTATTTTATATATATTTTGTGCACCTATTTATATATGGGTGGGTAAATTAAATTAAGAATGATTTATCCATTATCTTGATGTCCTTAGCTTGAAACCATCTTTTTATTGTCCTCATGTTATCTTCTTGATCCATTTTATGTTTTCCTTATCCCATAATGGGACTATATGTATGGTATTGGCTTTGTTCTTTTTGACTTTATTTTTATTAGATAGGCCCATTCACCCCTTTCCACATTTTCTAGTTTTAACAATTGGAAGTTGATATGTGGATAAATCTTTCCAAATTTTGAAATCAAATAAAATAGAAATAGAGAAATGAATAGGTTTATTTCTCTACTAAAAATTTGATAATCAAATGAAATCAAGCAATATCAAGTAGATTGAGGAACTTATCATTTCTAAACTAGCATTCTATTATGGATCATTTATAATACACATATTAAAGTTTTTTATTTATCTTTTGTAATTTATTTTTATTGAAATCTTTGTTCCAATTTGAGATGTTTGATGAATTAGTAGATTTCTCTAATAAACATCCCCAAATAAATTGTGAATACTGTAGACTAGAACATTAAAATAATTGTAGGAGGACAAGAGATAAGTTGTGCATCTAAGACAAAAGGCATCAAGAAGGAGACAATACTTACAGATTTATGTTGCATTTATAAACCATCTCAACATTGTATAGTACCTACCAACACTATATTGAATATCCTTGTAAATTAATAGTTTCAACTCCATTCTTTAAGGTGATAGGATAGACATTTTTGAATTCACATTTAAAATACAGATTGTGTTGATATATTAATAAATCGTGTGGAGGTTAGACATTTTTGAAATCACATTTACTGTAAATATTAATAGTTTGTCCCATTTTGGGACCAAAGTGGTTTTAAAAATTATAGTACCAAAATTTAAGTCAGATTTAAAAATTATAGTACAATATTTTATAATATGTAATTTAAGGTAGGTTTATTTATATGAATACATTTTAGTGAACCCCAACTTTCTTACTCCTACTAGAAATTCATTTTTATGAACTCAATTTTTGCATGTTGCTAGATGGGGCAAAGCATAATAATGTGCAAAATTTAGGGGTTGATGTTATTTTTAAAATTAGGTAATATTTTTTAGTATTAAAATTAGATTTAAATTTGCCTTTAAGTTACCTTAAATCTAAATTAACTCATTAAACTTAGATTTAAGTTCATACATATAACTTAGTTTGACTTCAATTTACACTCTATACAAAGGTACACTAAAGTTCCCCTAATGTTGCCTTAATAGGGTGACTTTGGAGTGGTGTTAGGGTGGCTATGCAAATATAATGTTAGTATTAATTTGGAGTCCATAAGCTTATTGAAGAGGAACTAAAAATGTTAACACAAGCGTAGATTGCATTAATTTATAATTAGAATCATTATTTTATTCTGTACCAAAGTAAAATTTTAGAACAATTTGCATCACATAAAATCTAATAGAGTATGTTCTCTTAGCACTTATTTTATATATGTTTTGTGTACTTGTTTATATATGGGTGGTTAGCTTAAATTATGAATCATTTAACCATTATGTTGACGTCCCTAGCTTGAAACCATCTTTTTATAATCCTCGTGTTATCTTCTTGATCTATTTTATGTTTTCCTTGTCCCATGTTAGGACTATTTGAATGGACCTAGCTTTGGTATTTTTTCCTTCCTTTTTATTAGAAGGGCCCATTCAACCCTTCCATAGTTTCTAGTTTTAACAAATAGAAGTCAATATGTGGAAAAATCTTTCCAAGTTTTGATATCAAATCAACTAAAAATAAATAAATGACTAGGTTCATTTGATAATAGAATCAAGCATTAATTAAATTAACTATAGGAGGAAAATATATAATTTGTGCATCTAAGATAGAAGGAAACAAGAAGGAGACAATACTTATAGATTTATGTTGCATTCATAAAACATCTAAACTATAATAACCTAAAAGTTATAATTAGGTGCTAAGAGTGTCACTTGAGTTAACTTATTCCTAGATTATCCTTAGGCATATCCTAGGGCCTTAGGCACACTTTTATAGTCATTGTGCAGACTACAGACCTCTACAATAGCCAAAACATAGTCCCAAGACTGTCTTCTCAAATGCCAACAATTTTCTAGGTGTATATTAGCTCCACATTTGGGACATACAACCACATGACACTAGTGTCCCGAAATGGGTGTTATTGTATTTATCCCTAACTATCCTAAATGGATACTTTTTCAAATGTATGCCCCTCCTAAAGTGAGCCTAAGCATATTCTCTTATCCACACAAGCTACATAACTCTATAAATACAAGTCTAATTGATCTCTATTCACTAGATGGAAAATAGATGCAAGAGCAGATTTAAATCAAGCAATTATGTAATTGAACTACATCAGGCTTGATCCCTCTTCAGAGTATTGGTATGTAGGCAACTCTCTTCATAGAGGGGTGTTGAGGATGTCCAGCCTATCCTACTAATGAACACACAATTATTGTTCATACCATACTTACAACAAGGATTAGGGTTTACATACTAAATCATCTTTTCCAAGCATAACATAGAGTTCTTGGTCTTGTATGTGTAAGAAATAGACCTAAAAACATAGGAACAAGTGCTCTCAAAAAATATGAATAGTCTCACAAAGGGGATAGTACCACCACTTTAAAGACACTACAACAACACGGTGATTTTATCCATATGGGGTTCTACCATCCAACATGTAAACATATTCCAAAATCCTATTTTTGACACTCATAACTATCCATAATTTAGTTTTTAGACCCCAGATCATCCGTGATAACCACCTTTTAGAAAAGTCTATGTTTATGCCTATTTATTACTATTTTTAGAAAGTCAAAAGAGTAAAAATCTATTTAAAAAATCAATTCTTAATTATTAAATATTATTTGACTGATTTAGACATCTCAGCCATTTAATCTAAACATAGGATTTATATAGTTAAACCCTAAAATGTTAAATCATCAACACTATATAATACCTATCAACACTGTACTAAAGGTCCTTATAGACTAAATTTTTCATATCCATGCTTTAAGGTGATAGGTTAGACATTTTTGAATTCACCTTTAATGTACAGATTATGTTGATATATTTAAAATAATGGGTAAACAAACTAAGAGAATTTTATCCCATCTACTAGATTACATGTTTTATTGAGTAACTAATTAGGCAATGTTTACTCTATTATATATTTTGTAAAATGCTTAATTAAGGTAGGTGTATTTATATGAATATATTTAGGTGAACACTAATTATTTTATTTAGTTTATAAATTCATTTTTATGAACCCAAATTTTACATGATGTTAGGTGGGATAAATCTTAATAGTGTGCCCCATTTTGGGGCCCAAGCAGTTTTAAAAATTATACTATAAAATTTTACAATATGTAAGTCAGATTTAAATTTGCCTCTCAAGTCAACTTAAGTAAATTTGTTTTCATGATTAAAGTCATATT
Source organism: Torreya grandis (assembly GCA_037957365.1). NCBI lineage: Eukaryota > Viridiplantae > Streptophyta > Pinopsida > Cupressales > Taxaceae > Torreya > Torreya grandis. The sequence goes on from JARHVA010000101.1 coordinate 1,941,632, forward strand.
TAAATTTTCCTTTAAGTTACCTTAATTTCAAAATAACCCATTAAATTCATATTTAAATTTGTACTTATAACTTAGTTTGATTTATGTACACTCTATATAAAAATAGGATAAAGTCCACCTATAATTTCCTTAATAGGGTGTCTTTACAATGACATTAGGGTTACTTTGTAAATACAATGTTAGGGTGAATTTGGAATCCATAAGTTTATTGAAGAGCATCCACCAATGTAAACATAGAGGCAACTTGAATTAATTTATAAATGGAATCATTATTATGTTATTTACCAACATCCAATTTAAGAACAACTTCCATTACAAAAAATCCAATAGACATTTACAAAGGGTGTTTTGGTTCTATTTTGCCTAATATTAGCAATAATGGTCAATGCATGTAAGTTGAGGGCCATTTATAAAGGTTTGGGAAAGGTTAAAACCAAATTAATTTCAATTAGATCTTTAAAATTCCACAAAAGTGGGTTGATATGGCTTGACAAGACAATTAGACATAAGATAAACATGCAATAAACCCTACAAGAGAAGGTTTATTAAATAAAACCTAATTATTAATATCAATTTAACATTCATTTCGATTTAAAATATTGATATTAATGTGTATACACATAAAAATAGACCCTTAGCATTTAGTTATCGTCATTTTATATAGTGATTTTTTTAATGTATAAGAGATTAGCATAAATTAGGTGTCATATAACCATTATGTTGACTTCCCTAGTTTGAAATTAGTTTCTATTATACTTATGAAATATTCCTTATCTATTTTATGTTTTCTTGGTTTTGTGTTGGAGCCATCTCAATGGTCTTGGCTTTATTGTTTGTTCCCTAACTTTATTAGATGGTTCTAGTCACTCCTTCCCACCTTCTCTATTTTCAATCATTAAAAATTGATATGTGGATAAATTTGTCCAAATGTGAAAATAAAGTCACTTATAAATAGAGAAAGGATTAGATTCATTTGATAATAAAATAGAATCAAGCATTAGCAAGTAGATTGGATAATTTATCAATTCTAAGGTAGCATTGTATTGTGGAGGAGTTTTGACATACACTGAACTTCTTTATTTATTTATTTATTTATTGTCAATTTCTATTTATTTGCATATGTTTCCAATTTGAGGTGTCTGATGAATTAGTAGAATTATTTAATACACAAAGCCAAAGAAAACTTGATCATTGTAAACTGGAAATTTTAAATCATTATAGTAAGACAATAGTCATGTATTTAAGATAAAAGGCAACAAGAGGGAGACAATGTTTATATATTTATGTCATATTTGGAATATACATCTCAAGACTATATAGTCCTTATTAGCATTGTAGGGCATGCTTTAATAAACTACTCTGATCAATTCCATACTTTAAGTTAATAGTTTGGTCATTTTTGAATTCACATTTAACTTTATATTGTGGTGACATATTTTTAACAAATTGTAAACAAGATAAGAATATTGTGTCCTATATATTTGATTACATGTTTTTTTGAATAATTAATTAGGTATTGTTTATTTAGTTTACATATTTTATAATACTTAATTTGAGGTAAGTTTATTTATATGAATATATTTTAGTGAACCCTAATTGTCTTACTCCTACTATAAATTCATTTTTATGAACCCAATTTTTGCATGTTGATAGATAGGACAAAACATAATAATGTGCAATATTTAGGGTTCAAAGTTGTTTTAAAAATTAAGTACAAAATTTTGCATGATTAAAGCTAGAATTGAATTTTCCTTAAAATTATCTTAAATCTAAATTAACCCATTGAATTTAAATTTAAATTTATACATATAACTTAGTTTGACTTTAATGTACACTCTATATAAAGATAGGCTAAATTCCCCTAAGGTTGTCTTAATAGGGTCAATTTTGAGTGACATTAGGGTGGATTTGTAAACATGATGTTATAATGACTTGATAGACTACTTTGATCAACTCCATACTTAAAGATGATAGGATAGTAATTTTTGAATTAACATTTACCATATAGATTGTAGTGACATACTTGCAACAACTTGTAAATAAACTAATAAAATTATTTTCCTAGATATTTGATTACATGTTTTATTGAACAACTAATTATGCATTGTTTAGTATAATTTATAATACTTAATTTGAGTTAGGTATTATTATATGAATACATTCTATTCAACCCCAATTGTCTTACTCTTACTATTTAAAATTCATCTTTAGTAACCTAATTTTTTGCATGTTTCTAGGTGGGGTACAACATAACAATCTGTACCATTTTGGGGCCAAAATTATTTTAAAAACTAACTAAAATTTTTTGCACATAAGTCATACTTAAATTTTCCTTTAAGTTACTTGAATTCCAAATTAACCCATTAAAGTCAAATTTAAATTTGTATATATAATTTAGTTTGACTTTTGTCCAATCTATACAAATATAGGCTAAAGTCCACTTATAGTTGCCTTAATAGGGTGTCATTAGAGTGAAATTAGGGTGGCTTTGTAAAGATGATTAATGAACCATAATACCATCAAGACAAAAAAAAAATACAATAGGCTAAGATTCTAAATAATAACCTTTGTGTATTTTTATTGAATGATTCAAATAATTAAAAAGCATGCATAAATAAGCCTCAACTCAAAATTAGAGTTGACATGCAAAATTTGAAACTATAAAAATAAATAAAACTCGACTTGTTATTTTTAACAACTACTATTTTTATTAAGTTTTATGTGCAAGTGCACACATCTCTAAAAATCTTCAAAAATAAACTAAACGCTAATATTAACCTATCGGATGAATTTGAACTGAAGTTCAAGTTCGGTTACAAAAATAAATAATTGTTAAATTTAGAAAAAAACCCAAAATAAAATTAATCTACCATTTCAAACCCTCAAATGGACATGTATGGCTTCCAAAAAATATAGAAAACATCCCATGGGATCAAATGCATCCAGTCATTTTGGTGCAAAGATAGGCTCAAACGGAGCTACAGATCAAAATTTATGGCCTCCAGAAGTTCGACATCTTTTTTTGAATCAACTTTATTAGGGTGACTTTCAAATCCATAACTTTATTAAGGAGAAACCATGTAAATATAGAGGCAAATTGAATTAATTTATAACTGGAATCATTATTCTATTCTCTACTAGCATCTAATTTAAGGATAGCTTACAACACAAATAAACCAATAGACATTTACAAAAGGTGCTTTGGTTCCATTCTACCAACTATTTACAATGATGGTTGATTCATGTCAGTTGAGGGCCATTTAAAATGGTTGGGCAAGATTAAAACCAAATTAAATGCAATTAGATCTTAGAAATCCAAAAAAATCAAGTTGATACAGAGCTTGACAAGAGAAATAGATATAAGATAAACATGTAATAAACCCTAGAAGAGAAGGTTTCTCGAAAAAAACCTAAGTATTAATATTACAATAATATTCATTTTAATTTAAAATATTGATAACAATGTGTATACACCTAAAAAGGAATCTTAACATTTAGTTATTGACTTATATATATATATATATATATATATATATATATATATATATATATATATATATATATATATATATATATATATATATATATATATATATATATATATATATATATATATATATATATATATATATATATATATATATATATATATATATATAATGTTTAGCTTAAATTAGGTGTTATTTAACCATTATGTTGACTTCCCTAGCTTGAAATTAGTTTCTATTATCCTCGTACAATCTTCCTTATCTATTTTATGTTTTACTGGTTTCATGTCAAGACCATCTCAATGGTCATGGGTGTATTATTTGTTCCCCTGATTTGATTAGATGGACCCATACACTCATTTCTACATTTTCTATTTTTAACCATTGGAAGTTGATATGTGGACAAATCTATCCAAATGTTGAAATAAAGTCACTTATAAATAGAGAAAGGATAAGGTTCATTTGATAATTAAATAGAATCAAACATTATCAAGTAGATTGGATAATTTATCAATTTTAAGGTAGCATTGTATTGTGGATCACTTTTGGCATACATAATAAAGTTTTTTATTTATTTTTTTGTTATTTCTATTTATTTACATATTTGTTCCAAATTAAGATCTCTGATGAATTAATAGATTTCTTTAATAGACACCCCTAAAGAAAACTTGAACATTATAGACTGGAAATTTTAAATCATTACAAGTAAGCAATAGTCATGTATTTAGGATAAAAGGCAAAAAAGAGGGAGACAATGATTATATATTTATGTTATATTTGGAATGCATCTCAAGACTATATGGTCCTCATCACCATTGTAGAACATGCCCTAATAGACTACTTTGACCAACTTCATACTTTAAGTTAATAGGTTGATCATTTTTGAATTCACATTTAACAATATATTGTGGTGACATTTTTGCAAGAACTTGTACGCAAGCTAGGAATATTATGTTCCTTATATTTGATTACATTTTTTATTGAACAACTAATTAGGTATTGTTTATTATAGTTACATATTTCATATTACTTAATTTGAGGTAGGCTTGTTTATATGAATACATTTTAGTGAACCCCAATTGTCTTACTCCTGCTAAAAAATTATTTATAGGAACCCAATTTTTACATGTTGCTAGTGGGGCAAAGCATAATAATGTGCAATATTTAGGGGTCAAATTTGTTTTAAAAATTAATTTTTTTTTTTTGTATGATTAAAGTTAGATTTAAATTTTCCTTTAAGTTAGCATAAATCTAAATTTACCCGTTAAAGTCAAGTTTAAAGTCGTACATATAACTTAGGTTGACTTTAATGTGCACTCTATAAAAAGATAGGCTAAAGTCCCCCTAAGGTTGTCTTAGTAAGGTTAATTTGTAGTGACATTAGGGTGTCTTTCTAAAGATGATGTTACAATGACTTTGGGGTACATAATCTTATCAAAGAGCAACCACGAATGTAAACACAAGGGTAACTTGCATTAATTTATAATTGAAATCATTATTTTTGTTCTCTACCATAGTCCAATTTAAGAACAACTTGCATGACATAAAATCTAATAGAATATGATCCCTTAGAGAATTTATTTAGTATCATTTAATATATGTTTTGTGCAGTTATTTATATATGGATGGTTAGCTTAAATTAGGCATCATTTAACCATTATGTTTACTTCCCTAGCTTGAAACCATCTTTCAATTATCATTCCCTGGTCTATTTTATGTTTTTCTTGTCCCATGTTTGGACTGTCTATATGTTCTATGATTTGTTGTGCATCTAGGCTAGAAGACAACAAGGAGACAAAATTTAAGTACAAAAATTTTTATGGTTAAATTTAAATTTAAGTTTTCCTTTAAGCTATCTTAAATCCAAATTAACCCATTAAACTCAGATTTAAAGTCTTACATATGACTTAGTTGCCTTAATGGGGTGACTTTGGAGTAGCATTAGGGTGGCTTAGCAAAGACGACATTAGGATGACTTTGGAGTCCATAAGCTTATTGAAGAGTAACTACAAATGTAAACACAAGGGTAGCTTGCATTAATTTATAATTGGAATCATTAATTTTTTCTCTACCAAAGTATAGTTTTAGAAGAACTTGCATCACATAAAATCCAACGGGGTATGTCCTCTTAGCATTCAAGTAATGTTATTTTATATATGTTTTGTGCACTTGTTTATATATGGGTGGTTAGCTTAAATTAGGAATCATTTAACCATTATGTCGACGTCCCTAGCTTGAAAACATCTTTTGATTACTCTTGTGCTATCTTCCTGGGGCATTTTATGTTTTCTTAATGCCATGTTTGGATTGTCCATTTGGTTTTGGCTTTGTTGTTTTTGCTTTTTTTTCATTGGATAAGTCCATTCACCCATTTCCACATTCTCTAGTTTTAACAATTGGAAGTCGATATGCGGACAAATCTTTTCAAATTTTGACATCAAATTAACTAAAAATAGAAAAACGAATAAATTCATTTGATAATCAAATAAAATCAAATAGACTGAAATCTTTATTCTAATTTAAATTAGATAAATTAATAAATTTCTTTAATACACATTTCCAAATAAATTGTGATTATTGTAAAATGAAAAATCAAAATCATTAAAAAAGACAAGAAACAAGTTGCGCATCTAAAACAGAAGGCAACTAGGAGACAATACTTACAGATTTTTGTTGCATTTGTAAATCATCTCAAAAATGTATGGTACCTATCAGCTCTATACGGAAAGTCCTTATAAATTAATATGTTCAACTCCATTCTTTTAGGTGATAGGTTAGATATTTTTGAATTCACATTTAACGTGTGTTGTTGTATTTACAACAATATCTAAACAACTTGACAATTCTATACCCATTTATTAAATTATATGTTTTATTTAGTAAATAATTAAACAATGTTTACTCTAATTAAATGTTTAATTGAAATAAGCGTTTTTATATGAATATATTTTTGGTATATTTATCTTATTAATTCTAAAAATTCCTTTTTATGAACCCAATTTTCACATGATGCTACGTGGGATAAAGCTTAATAATGTGTCCCATATTAAGGCCAAAGCAGTTTTGAAAATTACAGTACATATATTTAAGTCAGATTTAAATTCGCTTCTCAAGTCAACTTAAGGTCGATTCCAAATTTTCCCAAAATTTAAATAGAAAAATATTTTGAATTTTTCCAATTTTAAACCCATCCATTAAAATAGTTGACTTAATGCCATTGAAATTAGGGTGACTTTGCAGCTATTTCAGTAATTTGTTCTCTGCCAGCGTCCAATTTCAAAACAACTTGCATCACAGAAAATCCAACAGACATTTACAAACGAGTGCAATTAATATTGAGATGTTTATTGTTACTGTGGGTTGATGTGTCTGTGCAGTTAATAGCGGTTGTTAAAGAGGACAATAAAACTGCAACGATAATAATGATAATAATAATATATATATTCATTGAGCTGAAGACAATACATTTAGATTAAGCAGCAAAAGATGCATGGTGAGAATGAGGTGTTATTTAATAGATGATATAATAATAATAGTTGCAGGTGCTCCACCATTTTACAACCTGCACAGTACCCACAAATTATGAATTAGCTAAAACAAATGGAAAGGACGAAAAAAGAAAATTGTGATTGTGATTCTTACGTGTTGCAGTTGGTGGTCTTGCTGACTTTAAAGCCAACGGCGGTGTTGCATTTGGTAGGAATATTATTGAGTGCAGTTTCGGTGACTTTGGGAAAATTGTTAATCTGCGATTTGAAACATGTGCAGATCTGTCGTTTGGCAGGGGAGGATGTGGCCATTCCAGCCAGCTTCTTCACACCACTGCAGCACTGCGCCGAGGGCTGACCATTCCCACCTGCCTGTAAATATGATAAACACGGAGCCACTGATTGTAACACTGTATTGCAGTTCTGTGCAACGGCTTGCATTGGCATTGACGTTGTCATCACCAGCGCTGCAAATGCGCACACCAACAAAACTTTCTGCACACCCCCCATTTTAGATTTTATTCTCCCCAAACACAAATCTACCCTTTGCTTTTGCTCTCAGATATTCTTAAAATGGTCAAGGGGAGGAATATAAATAGGAAAAGTTGTCCCAAATACAATTAATCTACCATGACCTGGACGTGGGGAAGGCTATAATAAAAGTAATGACTACACAACTAGCCATCGCCATCACCGACACATATCCACTGTTTGCTTGTACAATTTTAGGTAGTCTTTATTACAGATGTTCGTTCCTTTATTGACCTGCCCAAGGCAGGTTATATCGGTTTCAAATTTGTTATTGGTGGCTTTTTATCATTCAATTATGAGGTGGTATTGGACTAGTCATTGGGACTCAGGGTTTTATAATTTTTAAAAACATGTTTTGGATTTATGTAGTGTAATTAGTTATTTTAGGTATTCGTTTTTATTATTTGACTGGTATCATTGTTAAATGAAATACAGATGTTGACGTACGACTTCTTTTTTATGGATGTTTGTTCTTTTATTACCTTGCATAAGGTAGGTTATAAAGGGTTCAAATTTGTTATTGGTGGCTTTTTATCATTCAATTATGAAGTGGTATTGTACTAGTCGTTGGGACCCTTAATTTAAAGGTTCTATGATTTTGAAAAACATTATATTATATTTTATTGTTTAGGATTTATGTAATATAATTAGTTATAGTTAAAATAAGTCATTTTATAAGTTTTATAATGTTTTATAAAGTTGTACGACAATTTTTTATGAGAGGTATCATTTTTATTGTGACTAGTAATTGGGATTTCAATGTTCAATTATTTTTATAAATTTGACTAATAATAATATCAAACAAATTTTTTATTTATATTGGCTTTAAAATTTGTGCATTTAGGCCTGCCATCAAGTTGCAATGAGTCATTAATAGAAAATAAAGGGACATGTTAGAAGATGCATGGATGATTAATATGCAACGACATACCATGTTTAATGGCATTTGACAGGTTTTATTTCCATTAATGTTGCAAGTAAATGCTATCATATATGCCATCAACCACCTATTCGGCATCGCTTTTGAAGACTCTTCTCCACAAACAGCGATGGAACTATTACACCTCTTCTACTATCTACAACCTTTCATAAAGCTTGTAGTGTCAACAATTCAAAGAGACAAAATGTTATTTCAAGGTGCGTACTTTATTCCTATAATTGAACCCACGACAGACTTCATTTTTTTTTGTGAGCCTATAATACATTATTTTTTTTATTATTTTAATGGTTTTTGTGTGCCTTTACAACTGAGTCAACTTTTACTTGTATGTTAAGGGCGTGGCCTCAAGGTTTTCATTTAGATAGCACTAAATATTATTTTTTTGTATCAAATGATACCATTTTCTGAATTCATAGTCCATATTGGGACATGCCTGTGACATTAATATGCAACAAAGGGCCATGTTAGAAGATGCTTGGGTTTTTTGAATTTCACTGGTAATCCTTCCATCAAGAAATTGGAGGTTACAATCCCATTTATAAAATGGAATCGGACATCAACCCTTGGATATGTAAGATAGAAGGTAATTCAAAGGTTAAAATCTTGAACTTACTTTCTAAGCCAAGCTATGAAATCCAAACTCTAGATGAGATAAGATCTCTAAAAGTGGTAATGCCTATAAAATCTAAAGGAATTTTATACCTAGTGTTTCAACAAGACAAATGTTGGAATTTTTCATGATAGCAATTTCTTAACTATCACACCTATTAGAGGGATCATAAAAAGTTAGGATCTTGCACTTCAACGCTAGTTTGAGGAGATGGAAGAAGTTGTACAGACTTTTGGAAGTCATGTGCAATGAAAAATAGTTGCAGAGTGTCCTTTCATCTTTTATAGGTTAGAAAAAATCTTTGGAAGAAGTTTGGACCTCAATAGTTGCAGACATATCCTTCTCACTCTCATTGTTCCTTTCACAAGCTAGTGAAGACCAACTTTAAGTAGATGGTACAAGTTGTATAGGCAGAGTTGGGGGCTAATATTTTGACCAAATTTTGGTACCTCTAGGGGATTCCAATTTGTGGCATTGGTTTTTGGATTGGTGATCTATATTTATGAATAATCGCTAAGAGCCCAGACTACTTTTTGAGAACTCAAAACCCCACAATCTGAGTTTAGAGAAACTCTAAAACAAACTATGAATTTATGGATGGCTGAAATCAGTTGGAGTGTGTTTTTAGATGTATATAAATACCTCACATAATTTAATTCATCCTGGTGGCACGTTTGGATGTATTTGATACCTATTCTACCCTAATTCTACATACTACCATCTACAACAGCCCTAAGCCTAGTTTTCAAAGATTTGAAAGCTCAATCACATTCAAAGCATCTAATTTCACTCTCATTCTAGCATTCACTTGCACTTGCATCAAGTAATATGTGTGAAAACTACATCGGACTTGATCCCTCTTTAGAGTATTGGTATATAGGTAACTCTCTATGTAGTAGGGTATTGAGGATGTCTAGCCTACTTACTAACAAACACACAATTATTTATCATACCATACTTACAAAGAGGATTAAGTTTTTCACACTAAATCAAGTTTTTTAGGCACAACATAGAGTTCCAATTTTCATGTGCATAGAAATAAGACCTAAAAATACAGGCACATGTACTCCAAAAAAATAGTAATGGTCCCACAAAAGGGACATTACCACCACTTTGAGGACTACAACAACTAGTGATACTATCCATATGGGATGTTATTTTCCATCGAGCAAACAAATTCCAAAATACTATTTGCAACACTCATAATTGTCCATAACTTAGTTTTCAAAACCCAAATCATCCACAACAATCACTTTTAACATAAGTCTATATTTATGTCTGTTTATTACTATTTTTATAAATTCAAAAGAAGTCAAAAGCTATAACAAATTAGTGCTTAATTATTGCATATTAAAGTTATATTTAAATTTTTACTTATAATTGAGTTTGATTTATGTACACTTTATACAAAAATAGGCTAAAGTCCACTTACAATTACCTTAATAGGATGCCTTTGGAGTGACATTGGGGTTGCTTTGCAAAGATGATGTTAGGGTGACTTTGGAATCCATAAGTTTATTGAAGAGAAACCACCAATGTAAACATAGAGGCAACTTGAATTAATTTATAAATAGAGTCATTATTATGTTCTTTACCAGCATCCAATTTAAGAACAATTAGCATTACAGAAAATCCAATAGACATTTACAAAGGGCATTTTGGTTTTATTCTACCTCTTATTAGTAATAATGGTCGATGCATATAAGTTGAGGGTCATTTATAAAGGTTTGGGAAAGGTTAAAACCAAATTAAATGCAATTAGTTCTTTAAAATCCCACAAAAGTGGGTTGATACAGAGCTTGACAAGACAATTAGACATAAGATAAATATGTAATAAAACTTACGAAAGAAGGTTTATTGAACAAAACCTAAGTATTAATATTACATTAATATTCATTTTAATTTAAAATATTGATAATAATGTGTATATACCTAAAAATGGACCCTTAGCATTTAATTATTGTCTTTTTTATATATGTTTAGTGATTTTTTTTAATGTATGGGTGATTAGCATAAATTAGGTGTCATATAACCATTATGTTGACTTCCCTAGCTTGAAATTAGTTTCTATTATCCTCGTGCAATCTTCTTTATCTATTTTATGTTTTCTTGGTTCTTTGTCAGGACCATCTCAATGGTCTTGGCGTTATTATTTATTTCCCAATTTTATTAGATGGATCCATTCACTCCTTCCGACTTGTACTTTCAATCATTGGAAGTTGATATGTGGATATATTTGTGTAAATGTTGAAATAAAATCACTTATAAATAGAGAGGATTAGGTTCATTTCATAATAAAATAAAATCAAGAATTAACAAGTAGATTGGATAATTTATTAGTTCTAAGGTAACATTATATTATGGAGTAATTTTGACATACACATTAAAGTTATTTATTCAATTTTTTACCATTTCTATTTATTTAGATATTTTTCCAATACTGTAGGGCATGCCCTAATAGACTGCTTTGATCAAATCCATACTTTAAGTTAATAGGTTGGTCATTTTTGAATTCACATTTAACTTTATATTGTGGTGACATATTTGCAACAATTTGTAAACAAGCTAAGAATATTATGTTCCTGTATATTTTTTTACATATTTTTTTGAACAATTAACTATGTATTGTTTATTTAGTTTACATATTTTATAATACTTAATTTGAGGTAGCTTTATTTATATGAATATATTTTAGTGAACCCTAATTGTCTTACTCCTACTAGAAATTCATTTTTATGAACCCAAATTTTGCATGTTGCTAGATAAGTCAAAATATAATAATATGCAATATTTAGGGTTCAAAGTTGTTTAAAAAATTAAGTACAGAATTTTACATGATTAAAGTTAGAATTAAATTTACCTTAAAATTATCTTAAATTTAAATTAACCCATTGAATTTAAATTTAAAGTCGTACGTATAACCTAGTTTGACTTTAATGTACACACTATACAAAGATAGGCTAAAGTCCCCTAAGGTTGTCTTACTAAGGTTATTTTGGAGTAACATTAGGGTGGCTTTATATTGATGATGTTATAATGACTTGATAGACTACTCTGATCAACTCCATACTTAAAGATGATAGGATGGTAATTTTTGAATTCACATTTAACATACAGATTTGCAGTGACATACTTACAACAACTTGTAAATAAACCAAGAAAATTATTTTCCTAGATATTTGATTACATATTTTATTGAACAACTAATTATGCATTGTTTACTATAATTTATAATACTTAATTTGAGGTAGGTGTATTTATATGAATACATTTTATTCAACCACAATTGTCTTACTCTTACTATTTAAAATTCATTTTTAGTAACCCAATTTTTGCATGTATCTAGGTGGAGTAAAGTATAACAATGTGTACCATTTTGGGGCCAAAATTGTTTTAAAAACTAACTCAAAAACTTTACAAATAAGTCATATTTATTTTTTCCTTTAAGTTACTTGAATTCCAGATTAACCCATTAAAGTCAAATTTAAATTTGTACATATAAATTAGTTTGACTTATATACACTCTACACAAATATAGGTTAAATTACACCAACAATTGCCTTAACAGGATGTCTCTGGGGTGAAATTAGGGTGGCACTGTAAAGATGATAAATGAACCAGAATATTATCAAGACAAAAAAAATACAATATGTTAAGACTCTGAATAATAACCTATATTGATTTTTATTGAATGATTCAAATAATTACAACTCATGCGTAAATAAGCCTCAACTCAGAATTGGAGTTGACATGGAAAATTCGGAATTATAAAAATAAATAAAACTCAAAAGTTTTGCATACAAGTGCATAAGCTCTAAAAATCTCCAAAAATAAAATAAACTCTAAAATTAACCTATTAGATGAATTTCAACTAAAGTTCAAGTACGTTTAAAAAAATAGATAATTTTTAAATTTAGAAAAAAATCAAAAATAAAATTAAGCTACAATTTCAAACCCTCAAATGGTCACGTATAACCTGAGAAAAATATAGAAGATGTCCCATAGGCTCAAATGGAACCAATCATTTTGGTGTGAAGATGGGCTCAAATGAAACTACAGATCAAAATTTATGGCCTCTGGAGGTTCGATCTCTTTTTCTGCTTCAACTTTGTTAGGGTGACTTTCGAATCCATAAGTTTATTGAAGACAAACCATGAATGTAAATCTAGAGGCAAATTGAATTAATTTATAACTGGAATCATTACCCTATTCTCTACCAGCATCTAATTTAAGAACAGCGTGCATTACAAATAAACCAACAGGTATTTACAAAGAGTGCTTTGGTTCCATTCTACCTACTATTTGCAACAATGGTTGATAATGTTTGCGTAGCATTAATATCACATTGTTTATCATAACGTCTAGTAGTTAACGTTAGACTGTTACATTGTAGTTGATGGATTATGGTTCTGTTAACCATATTGAACCGAATTATGTACTATATAAATTTCCTCTTTTTGGCTCATCAATAAAACATCGAAGCTTATTCGATCCTATAATCTAGTATCAGAGCATCCTTTGCCTGATCAAAAGTGTTTCACAGCAGAAGCAACCAAGACGTAGAATGCTGGACCAGTAACCTGCGACCTGTGCAGCATAGAAGCAAAGAAGTAGATAGAAAGGAGAAAGCGTACGATGACCTACAGCCAAAAGACCTGAATTTGAGTGGCGACGCCTGGAGATAATAGAAGCATTGAAGTATGAAAGCACAATTATGGATGGATCGACACATCAAAGCATTTTTGTTTGCTTCATTCAGGTCATGACAGTCAGAAAATAATACCACAGAAGCTAATCAAAGCAGCCATAGCTTGGTAGTCTAATCGACACACGGTAGAAAAAGAAGACTGAAGCAAAAACCTTGCAAGGTATATACATTTTTTATATAGAATTTGAAGCATAAATACTGCTTTAAGTATAAAATTTTGTATAAATAAAGTAGAAATAAATAAAAAATGTCTGCACCCAAACTCCTCTTGTCTGATGCCCAACTCCTCAAAGGGCTGAATTTCACTGCATGGAAGATGAAGATGTGAATGATTCTTCAATTTGAAGAATTATAGGGCATCATCACTGGTTCGATGACCTGTGCTATTGGAGTTGATGAACAAGTCAAATGCAAAAGCCCTGATGTTGATCACACTCAGTGTTACCACTGAGCTTCAACCTCATATTCAGGGCACGATGACATTGGAAGAGGCTTGGGACATTTTGTCCATCATTTATGAGGTGAATAATCAGACGAAGATACTCCATCTCCAGTCAAAGCTACATACTCTCAATATGAAATAAGGTGAGAAAGTTGAGGAATTCTTACGTAAGGTAGCAGAACTACAAGTTGAATTAATTATGCTTGGAGAAACGATCAATGGTAAGCTATTGGTTCCTATCGCATTGAGAGCTCTCCCCTCTAAATTTTGCACGTTCATCATGACTTTAAACATCACAAAGCAAGCAATGTCTTTCAAAAAACTAGTGAATTTACTTCAACAAGAAGAAGCCATCTAGTTGGTGCAAGAAGAGTTTGAGGATAAAACCCTAATTTCCAAGCAACATGGTTTAAAGATCTCAAAAAGACTACCAAAGTAGACACAACAATAGCATAAATATGAAAAGGCAAAAAGATGGTGTCATATTTGCTACACCAATACGCATGATATTGATCTAGTCAAGAGGGCACATCGAGTAGAGATGAGTCACATAAATCCAAAAGACATCCTTGATGATGGAAGTAGCATGAACATGTAGTGGTAAAACATCAACAAGATGATGACTATGAAGAGGATGTACCTAAAAAATTAGAATACACCAACGCATATGAGGATGTTGTTCTTGTCTCCCAAACCTCGTCACACAAGAGCAAAGCTAGGCTAATCAAATTTGGCACTAGTAAGTATATGATAGGATGCAAGGAACTATTTGATTCATTGACAACTCAACCCACTAGACATCAAGTTCGAATTACAGGTGATAAAGAGTATGTTGCAAAAGGAATTAGCACTGTCACCATTTCTCTCAAGATGCAAACCTGTACTCTCACAAAGTTACTATTTATAACTAGGTTGACAATAAATCTCTTGTCTATAAGTTAGCTCTTGAATCATAAGGTTATGGTGGAGTTCATGATCAAGAATGGCACATCTCCTCTAATGTGATGGTCAAGTCATTTCTAGATATTTTTTAAGGATCAATTATTTGCTTTAGATGCAATTTCATCCAATGTTGTTCCTCTCTCTACCTTTATGGCAAAATCTACAACATTGTGGCATTATTGATATGGGCACCTTTTTGGTGGTTCTTTGTACCAGCTTATCTCTAAAGCCATGGTCCATGGACTTCATCATTTATCTCATTCTTTGCTTGTATGCCCTGGATGCCTTTTTGAAAAACAACATAAGGTTCTTTTCAAGCCGAGTTCCTCACAAGCCAAGGATCATCTCGATGTGGTACATACTGATCTGTGTGGACCCCTACTTGCTTCTTTCCAAGAACTTAATTAATTTCAATTGTTCGTTGATGATTTCTCTTGCAATACATGGGTGCTCTTTCTAAATAGGAAAAGTGAAGCCTTAACTCATTTTAAGGTCTTCTACTAGCTTGTTGTCACCCAGTTAGGGAGACCTCTTTGACTCCTCCACTTGGATCAAGGGGAAAATTCACATCAAAGGAATTATTGGCATTCTTGAAGCAACACAACATCAAATAATAACTAATTTCTCCCTATACGCCATAACAGTATGGAATAGTAGATAGATGAAATCGTTCAGTCATGAAGATAGCTCGTTGCATGCTTTCCACTACAAAGTTGGATGTGCCATTCTAGGTAGAAGTAGTTCAAACATTTGTATATCTTCTCAATAGGGAACCTACAAAGATCTTACATGATAAGACACTAGAAGAGGTATGAAGTGGTCATAAACCTTTGATCTCTCATCTTAGAGTATTTGGTTATACATATTATATGTATATCCCTGCTAAAAAGAGGAAGAAGATTGAATTATAGACAATCTAGTGCCTTCTATTGGGGTATAATACTACCTTAAAAGCATATCATCTCATGGATCCTAAGACAAAGAAGATATATCAAAGAAGAGATGTGGTTTATGATGAGTCATCATTTGACTCATTTTCACAAAAGGATCAAGAACGTGCCACCTCTCATAGACTATTCCCATAGTTAGATGATGAGAATGAAAAATCTTCTCATAAAGAAGGTGAACTGCAAGGAGTATTGTTCATTGATCCTAGAAATCTAGAAGAGAATTCTTCATCAAATCAGTAGAAGCATCGATGTCCAATATGGGTAGAGATCACCATCACGGACTCACAATTGAACTCTAATCTAGATACTTCATTAGGAGTTTAGACCATAAGATAGGTGAGATAGGAATTTAATCTCATACTGGTGAGTTCAATAGTTGACAGCATCGAACCATAGATAATTTGAGAGGTTTTATGTCAACCTTAGTGGAAGAAGGCCATGGATGCTGAATATGATGCCCTCGTCAAAAATGGGATGTGGGAACTAATCGATCTGCGTATAGCAAAGAAATCCACTAGCTACAAGTGGATTTTCAAGATAAAATAAAAGGCAGATAGATCTATCGATAAATACAAAGCAGGACTTGTTGCAAAGGGATATGCTCAGCAAGAAGGAATCAATTTTGAGGAGACCTTTGCACTCACTACTAAGATAAAGACCATCAGAGTTATTTGCACACTCGTAGCACAAAAGGGATGGAAGCTTTAGTAGATGGGCTTGAAAAGTGCATTCTTGAATGGTGATCTCAAAGAAGAAGTGTGCATGACCCAACTAGAAGGTTTCATTGACGAACAACATCCACATAAGATATGTCATCTAATTAAGTCACTTTATGGACTTAAGTAAGCACCAAGGGAATGATACATTAAGATTTATGATCATTTATTGCAACATAGATTCATTCATATCCCCTCATATATAAATTTGTATATCAAGAAGGTAGACATAGAAATTTTCATTCTAGTTTTGTATGTGGATGGTCTTGTGATCACAAGAATCTCAAATGATCTTGTTGAAGAAGTAAGTAATGACTTGAATAAATCCATTGACGTGAAAAATTTGGGGCTAATTCATTATTATCTTGGCTTGGAGATATGACAAAAGTAGAATCATATTTTTGTTTCAAAGATAAAATATGCCAAGACGTTCCTTGAGAAATATGGGATGGTAGATTGTAAACCAATGTCAACTCTAATGGAGAAAGAGTTTCAACTAGGTCAATTTTAGGAGTCACCTCAATTAGATGAAACTGACAATAGGCAACTTGTTGAGAGTCTCATTTACTTGACTTATTCTAGACCAAACCTATGCTTTATTGTCAGCTATCTTTCAAGATTCATGCAAGAGCCAAAGAAGTGTCATTGGATTGTAGTGAAGCATGTTTTGAGATGTGTTCAAGGTATAGTTGATTATGGTCTGGAATACAACAAATCAAATTTATTCTTATAGGGATACACAGACTCAGACTATGCTAGATCTATTGATGATAGGAAATCAACCTTAGGGTATATTTTTCATCTTGGATCTAAACCAAATTCATGGATAAGTAAGAAGCAATATGTAGTTTCTTTCTCATCCACAAAGGCAGAATATTATGTTGTACAAGGAGCTATATAAGAGGCAATTTGGTTACATCACATTATCTCTGACATAGGCATTCCTGAAGATCAACCACTGATTCTTTTCTAAGACAATCAGGTTGTGCTAAAAATTATAAAGGATCTAATATTTCATGAGAGGACCAAACACATTGAGGTCCAGTGCCACTATATTCGAGAACAAGTCTTGAACCACCACATTCAACTCCAATACTGCCCAATAGATTCACAGGTAGCAGATATACTCACCAAGTCACTTAGCAAGGTGAAATTTTATCTATTTTTGGGGTACACTTATAAAAACAATGTAATAAATAGGGGAATGCTAGTGTAGCATTAATATCACATTTTTAATTCTAACATCTAGTAGTTAACGTTAGATAGTTACATTGTAGTTGATGGATTATGATTCTGTTAACCATATTGAATTGAATTATGTCCTGTATAAATTTCCCCTTTTGCTCATCAATAAAACATCAAAGCTTATTTGCTCCTACAAATTCATGTAAGTTGAGGCTCATTTATAAAGTTTGGGTGAGGTTAAAACCAAATTAAATGCAATTAGATCTTAGAAATACAAAAAAAGTGGGTTGATACGGATCTTGACAAGAGAAATAGACATAAGATAAACATGCAATAAACCCTAGGAGAGAAGGTTTCCCAAAAAAACCTAAGTATTAATATTACATTAATATTCATTTTAATTTAAAATATTGATAACAATGCATATACACCTAAAAATGGACTCGTATTTAGTTATTGTCATTTTATATAATTTTTATAATTTTTTAAATGTTTAGGTTAAATTAGGTGTCATTTAACCATTATGTTGACTTCCCTAGCTTGAAATTATTTTTTATTATCCTCGTGCAATCTTCCTTATTTATTTTGTGTTTTTTTGGTTGTGTCAAACCATCTCAATGGTCTTTGCTATATTATTTATTCCCCTAATTTTATTAGATAATTGCCTCAAAACTATTTCTAGCAATTGTTATTTTTATTAAGTTTTGCATGCTAGTGCACATAGATCTAAAAATCTCCAAAAATAAACTAAACTCTAAAATTAACCTATTGGATGAATTTCAATTGAAATTCAAGTTCAATTACAAAAATAGACATATTTTAAATTTAGAAAAAATCTAAAAATAAAATTAAACTACAATTTCAAACCCTCAAATGGTCATGTATGGCCTCCAAAAAATATTTAAAACATCCCATGGGTTCAAATGAAGCTGGTCATTTTGATGGAAAGATAGTATCAAAAGGAGCTACAGATCAAAAGTTATGGCCTCCAGAAGTTTGGCCTCTTTTTTTGCATCAACGATGTTAGGGTGACTTTTGAATACATAAGTTTATTGAAAGGAAACCATGAATGTAAATATAGAGGTAAATCGAATTAATTTACAACTGGAAACATTATTCTATTCTAAACTAGCATCTAATTAGGAACAACTTGAATTAAAAATAAACCAACAGACATTAACAAAGGGTGCTTTGGTACAATTATACCTATTATTTGCAACAATGGTTGATGCATGTAAGTTGAGTGCCATTTATAAAGGCTGGGTGAGGTTAAAACCAACTTAAATTCAATTAGATCTTAGAAATCCTAAAAAAGTAGGTTGATACAGAGCTTGACAAGAGAAATAGGCATAAGATAAACATGCAATAAACCCTAGGAGAGAAGGTTTTTTGAAAAAAAACATAAGTATTAATATTACATTATTATTCATTTTAATTTAAAAATTGATAACATTGTGTATACACCTAAAAATGGACTCTTGGCATTTAGTTATTGACATTTTATATATGTTTAGTGATTTTAAATATGTTTAGTGTTTTTTTTTATGTTTAGCTTAAATTAGGCGTCATTTAACCGTTATGTTGACTTCCCTAGCTTGAAATTAGTTTCTATTATCCTCATGCAATATTCCTTATCTATTTTATGTTTTATTGGTTCTGTGTCAGGACCATCTCAATGGTCTTGGCTATATTATTTGTTCCTCCAATTTTATTAGATGGACCCATACACTCGTTTCCAACTTTTCTATTTTTAACCATTGAAAGTCGATATGTGAACAAATCTATCCAAATGTTGAAATAAAGTCACTTATAAATAGAGAAAGGATTAGGTTCATTTGATAATCAAATACAATCAAACAATATCAAGTAGATTGGATAATTTATCAATTTTAAGGTAGCATTGTATTGTGGAGCACTTTTGGCATACATACGAAAGTTTTTTATTTATTTGCTTTTATTTCTATTTATTTACTTATTTGTTCTAATTTAAGATCTCTGATGAATTAGTAGATTTATTTAATAGACACACCTAAAGAAAACTTGAACATCGTAAACTGAAAATTTTAAATCATTATAGATAAACAATAATCATTTATTTAGGATCAAAGATAACAAGAGGGAGACAATGTTTATATATTTATGTTATATTTGGAATACATCTCGAGACTATACAGTCCTCATCACCATTGTAGGGACATGCCCTAATAGACTACTTTGATCAACTTCATACTTTAAGTTAATAGGTTGATCATTTTTGAATTCATATTTAACTTTATACTATGGTGACATATTTGCAACAACTTGTAAACAAGCCAGGGATATTATGTTCCCTATATTTGATTACATGTTTTATTGAACAATTAATTAGGTATTGTTTATCATAGTTACATATTTTATAATACTTAATTTGGAGTAGGCTTATTTATGTGAATACATTTTAGTGAACCTCAATTGTCTTACTCTTAATAGAAATTGATTTATATGAACCCAATTTTTGCATGATACTAGTGGGGAAAAGCATAATAATGTGTAATATTTAAGGGTCAAAGTTGTTTTAAAAATTAAATACAAAATTTTGCATGATTAAATTTAGATTTAAATTTTCCTTTAAGTTAGCATAAATATAAATTAACCCATTAAAGTCATATTTAAAGTCGTACATATAACTTAGTTTGACTTTAATGTGTACTCTATACAAAGATAGCCTTAAGTCCCCCTAAGGTTGTCTTAGTAGGGTTACTTTGGAGTGATGTTAGGGTGGCTTTCTAAAAATGATGTTATGATGACTTTGGGGTGCATAAGCTTATCAAAAAGCAACCACAAATGTAAACACAAGGGTGACTTGCATTAATTTATAAATGAAATCATTATTTTTATTCTCTACCATAGTCCAATTTAAGAACAACTTGCATCACATAAAATCTAATAGAATATGTTCCCTTAGAATTTATTTAGTATCATTTAATATATGTTTTGTGCAGTTATTTATATATGGATGGTTAGCTTAAATTAGGCATCATTTAACCATTATGTTTACTTCCCTGGCTTGAAACCATCTTTCAATTATCCTCATGGTATTTTCCTAATCTATTTTATGTTTTTCTTGTCCCATGTTTGGACTATGTGTATGTTATGTGATTGTTGTGCATTTAGAATAGAAGGCAACAAGAAGGAGAGAAAAATTAAGTACAAAAAATTGTATAGTTAAATTTAAATTTAAGTTTTCCTTTAAGATACCTTAAATCCAAATTAACTAATTAAACTCAAATTTAAAGTCATACATATAACTTAGTTGGACTTCAATTTACACTCCATATAAAGATAGGCTAAAGTCCCCCTAAAGTTGCCTTAATAAGGTGACTTAAGAGCGACATTAGGGTGGCTTTGCAAAGATGACATTAGGATGAGTTTGGATTCCATAAGTTTATCGAAGAGCAATTACAAATTATGTAAACAGAAGAGTAGCTTGCATTAATTTATAATTGGAATCATTATTTTGTTCTCTCCCAGAGTATAATTTTAGAAGAACTTGCATCACTTAAATTCCAATGGAGTATATTCTCTTAACATTCAATTAATGTTATTTTATATATGTTTTGTGCACTTGTTTATATATAAGTGGTTAGCTTAAATTATGAATCATTTAACCATTATGTTGACATCCCTAGTTAGAAAACATCCTTTGATTATTCTCGTGCTTTCTTCCTGGTGTATTTTATGTTTTCCTTATCCCATGTTTGGACTGTCTATTTGGTTTTGGCTTTGTTGCTTTTGCTTTTCTTTTTATTGGATAGGTCCATTTACCTTTTTCGTATTTTCTAATTTTAACAATTGAAAATCAATATGCGAACAAATATTTTCAAATTTTAACATCAAATTAACTAAAAATAGACAAATGAATAGATTCATTTAATAATCAATAAAATCAAATATTATTAAGTAAACTAGAGAACTTATTATTTCTAAACTTTCTATTGTGAAACATTTTTTAGTACACATATTAAAGTTTTTAATTTATCTTTTGTAATTTATATTTAATGAAATCTCTATTCTAATTTAAAACGTTTGATGAATTAATAGATTTCTCTAATACACATTTCCAAATAAAATGTGATAATTGTAAACTGAAAAATCAAAATCATTACAAGTTGTGCATCTAAGACAGATGGCAACAAGGAGACAATACTTACAGATTTTTGTTACATTTGTAAAACATTTCAAAAATTAGTACCTATAGTACGGAAGGTCTTTATAAATTAATATGTTCAAATCAATACTTTTCAATGATAGGTTAGATATTTTTGAATTCACATTTAACATACAGATTGTGTTTATGTATTTACAACCCAACCCAACCCAACCCAACCCAACTCCCCCGCCCCCCTATATAGATAGGCCAACGGGAGAGGACTCGACCAATAATATGTAAACAAATTAAGAGAATTCTATCCCCATTTATTAAATTACATGTTTTATTTAGTAATTAATTAGAAAATGATTACTCTAATAAAATGTTTAATTGAAGTAAGTGTTTTTATATGAATATGTTTTTGATGTATTTATTTTATTAATTCTAAAAATTCCTTTTTATGAACCCAATTTTCACAGTACATATATTTAAGTCAGATTTAAATTCGCTTCTCAAGTCAACTTAAGGTCGATTCCAAATTTTCCCAAAATTTAAATTTAAAAAAAAAAGAATTTTCCCAATTTTAAACCAATCCATTAAAATAGTTGACTTAATGCCATTGAAATTAGGGTGACTTTGCAGCTATTTGAGCAGCTGACATTAAATGCAGTCGCAGCTCGAATTAATTTAAAAATGGAATCAGTAATTTGTTCTCTGCCAGCGTCCAATTTCAAAACAGCTTGCATCACAGAAAATCCAACAGACATTTACAAAAGAGTGCAATTAATATTGAGATGTTTATTGTTACTGTGGCTTGATGTGTCTGTGCAGTTAATATCGGTTGTTAGAGGACAATAAAACTGCAACGATAATAATAATAATAATCATTGAGCTGAATACAATACATTTAGATTAAGCAGCAAAAGATGCATGATGAGAATGAGATGTTATTTAATACATGATATAATAATTATAGTTGCAGGTGCTCCACCATTTTACAACCTGCACAGTACTCACAAATTATGAATTAGCTAAAACAAATGGAAAGGACAAAAAAGGAAAATTGTGATTGTGATTCTTACGTGTTGCAGTTGGTGGTCTTGCTGACTTTAAAGCCAACGGCGGTGTTACATTTGGTAGGCAGATTATTGAGTGCAGTTTCGGTGACTTTGGGAAAATTGTTAATCTGCGACTTGAAACATGTGCAGATCTGTCGTTTGGCAGGGGAGGATGTGACCATTCCAGCCAGCTTCTTCACACCACTGCAGCACTGCGCCGAGGGCTGACCATTCCCACCTGCCTGTAAATATGATAAACACGGAGCCACTGATTGTAACACTGTATTGCAGTTCTGTGCAACGGCTGCCATTGGCATTGACGTTGTCATCACCAGCGCTGCAAATGCGCATACCAACAAAACTTTCTTCACGCCCCCCATTTTAGATTTTATTCTCCCCAAACACAAATCTACCCTTTGCTTTTGCTCTCAGATATTCTTAAAATGGTCCAAGGGGAGGAATATAAATAGGAAAAGTTGTCCCAAATACAATTAATCTACCATGACCTGGACGTGGGGAAGGCTATAATAAAATTAATGGCTACACAACTACCCATCGCCATCACCCACACAGATCTACTGTTTGCTTGTACCATTTTAGGTATTCTTTATTACAGATGTTCGTTCATTTATTAACCTGCCCAAGGCAGGTTATATAGCTTTCAAATTTGTTATGGGTGGCTTTTTATCATTAAATTATGAGGTGGTAT
This sequence comes from Torreya grandis, assembly GCA_037957365.1. NCBI lineage: Eukaryota > Viridiplantae > Streptophyta > Pinopsida > Cupressales > Taxaceae > Torreya > Torreya grandis. The sequence continues at coordinate 1,965,528 of JARHVA010000101.1, forward strand.
TCAATTATGAGGTGGTATTGGACTAGTCGTTGGGACCCTTAATTTATGGGTTTTATAATTTTAAAAAAAACATGTTTTGGATTTATTTAGTTTAATTAGTTATTAGTTAAAATAATTTATTTTATAAGTTTTATAATGTTTTATAAAGTTGTATGGTAATTTTTTTAATTAGAGGTTTCACTTTTTATTGTTGGGACTTTATTGTTTAATTATTTTTATAAATTTAACTAATAATAATAATATCAAACAAACTTTTTATTTATATTGGTTTTAAAATTTGTGCATTTAGTATGTCGTCAAGTTGAATGAGACATTAATAGAAAACGAAGGGACATTTTAGAAGATGCATAGGTGATTAATATGCAACGACGGACCATGTTTAATAACACTTGACAGTATTTATTTCCATTAATGTTGTCAGTAAATGCCATCATATGTGCCATCAACCACCTATTCGACATGGCTTTTGAAGACTTTTCTCCAAAAATAGTCATGGAACTCTTACACCTCTTCTACTATCTACAGCGTTTCACAAAGCTTGTAGTGTTAGCAATTCAAAGGGACAAAATGTTATTTCAAGGTCTGTACCTTGTTCTTGTAATTGAACCCACGATAGCCTTCATTTCTTTTTTGTGAGCCTATAATACATTATTTTCGTTGTCATTTTAATAGCTTTTTGTGTGTCTTTACAACTAAGTCAACTTTTACTTGTATGTTCATGGCGTGGTCTCAAGGTTGGTTTTCATTCACATAGCACTAAATATTATTTTTTTGTATCAAATGATACCATTTTTTGAATTCATTGTCCATGTTGGGACACGCTTGTGACATTAATATATAATGAAGGGCCATGTTGGAAGATGCTTGGGTTTTTTGAATCCCACTACTAATCCTTCCATCAAGAAATTGGAGGTTACGGTCCCATTTTTAAAATGAAATTGAACATCAACCCCTGGATATGTAAGATAGAAAGTAAGTCATAGGCTAAAAGCTTGAACTTAGTTTCTAAGCCAAGCAATGAAATCCAAACTCTAGATGAGATAAGATCTCTAAAAGTGGTAATGCCTATAAAAGCTAACTAATTTTATACCTAGTGTTTCAACATGACAAAGGTTAGAATTTGTCATGATAGCAGTTACTTAACTGTCACACATGTCAGAGGGATCAAAATAAGTTAGAATCTTGTACTTCAATGCTAGTTTGAGGAGATGGAAGAAGTTGTACAGACTTTGGAAGTCATGTGCAAGTGAAAATAGTTACAAAGTGTCCTTTCATCTTTTAAAGTTCAGGAACAAGCTTGGGAAGAAGTTTAGAGATCAACAATTTCAAACATATCATTCTCACTCTCATCGTCCCCTTCACAAGTTACTGAAGGCCAACTTCAAGTAGATGGTATAGGCCGTACAGGTAAAGTTGGGGGCTAATATTTTGGCCAAATTTTGGGACCCTTAGGGAATTCCAATTTATGGCATTGGTTATTGGATTGATGATATTAAAATTATGAACAATTGCTTAGAGTCCAAACTACTTTTTGAGAAATCAAAACCCACATGTTGAGTTTCGAGCAATTCTAAAACAAACTATGAATTCATGACTACTTAAAATTAGTTGGAGTGTGTTCTCAGATGTCCCTAGATGCCTCATATACCTTAATTAATCATGATGGCACGTTTGGATGTCCTTTTGGCATGAAAATGGTTCTTGTGCATTGTCTGCAAATGACTTTCATTTTTCTGTGTTCTTGATTGTTCCAGGTGGTCACATACATTTTCATGGTTCTTAGTTATCCTCTACTCTCTTCTTAATCCATTCATAGCCTTTGATCAATTGAACATTCCATATAAAATTTAAGAATGGTGACTTCTTCAATCACTCTTGTGACTGTGTTCCAGTGATTGCATAGCAGACTGAGTTGGAAGTGTTTGAATATGTTTTTCAAGGTGTTTGGAATTGTGTCTTCATCTTATTATGTTGGTACAATGATGATAATACTCTTGTAATCATAGTGATCATGTTTCACTTTGTAAAGTTTCAATACTTCCAAGGATTGCTAAACAGTCATGTTCAACCACATGTAGGTTTGCAACTTCAATGAAAATCCATGGTGTCACCATTCAAGTTGAATGTCTTTTGGCATGGAAACATGGTGGATTTAAGATCAAAATGGTAGTGAATCAATGACTACCTTCCAAGTACTTAGAGTCTAGACTGGTAAATAAGCTAGCATGCCTAAAATGTGTACTTACAAGACTGTGACTATGAGAAGTAAATAATACAAGGTTTTAAATGTGCTTAGAGGATTCCCCAAGGTTTATGAACTATCATTAAGAAACCAAGTCACTTTCAGGCTGCCTACGAGAGCCATAAAGATCCGATGAGAAAGAAATGAATATTTATGCCTCCATATGAATAATACAAACTTCCAAACCACCCAAAACTTGTTTTAGACTCTAAGTGGCTCATCCACATGTACTTGAGTTATACGGATTGTTGTGCATATTGCCATAAATGCATTGTTTTATGTGCATTTTTAGTGTTTTACAGGGATTTTTGATAAATGGAAACTTGTCAATCATTATAAGAGGTCCCTTGAGACTTATTCCATCTCCTCAAATCAACAAATTTGCTTAAGAACCCCTAGAAGTGACTAAGCAAATTAGATTTTGTAAGGTAGTCCAAATAGGTTTGTGAAGGGCTTGTTTTTTGCCATTTCATGGTTTGGCTATAAGGCAATGTTCCAAAATCCCAAACTTGACATGGAGGTTTGTATGGAATGAGTAAAGTGAATCACACAATTCCTATAGGTTTCACACATGGATGAGGAGTTTAGATCCAAAATCTACTTTCTAGGCCTAAAGACCTAATTAGGCCTAATTAGTAGAAGAGATAGGTAGAAAACGTAGACTGCCACTTGGCCTCAGCTCATCAAATTTGGTATGGAGCTATAAGGACATAACATGTCTTAGAATATGCCTTTATTTTTTCAAGATTGTTCATAAAAATCACACACAAGGAAATTTATAGGAAAAAAAACTACAAGGAATGAGGCCTAATTGAGGCTTTTGGTAGACAATGACTTATTGGGGAGAGTTTGAGACCTCAAAATGGATTTTTTCAAGTATGGTATGAGTCCAATAGGATATCCATGAAGTTTTGAAGAGCTAAATAAATTGAAACCAAGTTTTGACACTTATGCGCAAAATAGGCCTAAGGAGATGAAGAGCCCTCTAGACACCTTGCATGAGAAAGAGGTGATGTGTCAAAGGTAACCTATTGGGTGAAGCTAATAGGTATAAATATCATATAAAATAGGTATAATTAACTGATCTGATCACCAAGAATGCCACTTTTCCTTTAACATGAAGAGAATAAGAGAAGTTTCAAAGAGCTATTTAAGGTGTCAAACAAGCTTTTCAACTCCCACGCCACTTAGAGAGCTAGAAAATATGAAGAGGAACAAAGCATGGCATCCTATAACTATTGAATCTATTCCCTAACTCCTCTTATTGTTTTAACTTTCATGATACTTATCTACTCTCTCTCTCCTACACACTTATTCTCTTCTCTTTCACTTTCTTTATATAAGCAACCTCTTTTGGCTTGAAATGTATCCTTTACCTAGATATGGTGAAGACTTGTCCATTTATTCTAACTTTGATCAATAAAATAGTTGATTTTTTACCTCATTCTATGACTACATATAGTGATAAAGCTCTAAATTATTGATCTCATCCAGTGTAGATGTATGTCACCTTGTTTGTGTCCTATCTATCTGGCCTCATATGGTTGTTTCTCTATTGTAGGTCATAGTTGGTGTCATCAGGGGTCTCTTGTGGGTTTTTAAGTGTAAATATTCTTCCATCTTATCCTTATACAAAACATCAATGCAATAGGTTCATTATAGGATGTGTGTGTACTCATGTTATCTTGTAGGTATTGGTGTATTGTGCAATGTGTGGTAATGGTAAACAAAATTTGGTGCATCACCATTGTAATTATGTTTATTTCATCTCTTTCTTCCCTTTTTCTAGAAATAAAATAATGTGTGAGCCTAAGTGATTCATCAAAGGGAGCTATCCCTTCAATCTAGAGGTTTACCCCTATTATAGACAACCCACATATCAAGGGGTAATCCCATGTTTAACCAAATTTAGAGAGGTCTAAAAAACCTTCTCCTAGGGTGTAAAATTTGGTTATAATAGTTTCGTCATGCTCAATGGGAATTAAGGTCCAAAAGAGTGGAATGATTTTGGTGTGTTATTCTACCTATCAGCCTTTAAATGCATTCAATTAAACACCAATGGAAACTATGAATACAATCAGTTGGTTATAATCATCCTGTGATTGTGAAAATAATTTGCTGAAAATATTTTGTTTCATTTGAATAATAAATTTGGTATGTCTAGATATGATGAGAGTTCCTACTATACACATCCATACCAGCCTTTTCATGACCCATACTCTATTCCTCAACATCCCTATCAAGATTGATATCAGTCCTATAAGCCATGGCATCCCTATGGTCAACCTATTCCTTCTCCATATGATCATGATGTTGTTGAGCAACCTTATGAAGAAGCCTATGAAGAAGGATATCATGAAGAAGAATATGTGATTAAGAATCTTGAGCAAGAGATTTTAGGTCTCAAAAAGATCATACAATATTAGCAAGGGAGACCTTTCCAAATCTCCTATCAACACAATCAGTCCTATCCAAACTATCAAGGCAATAGACCACCCTTTCAAAGTCATCTTCATAGTCAAGGATGACTAGTTCAAGAAAATCATATAATGGTTATAATCCTAATTCTCCCTCCACGTCAAAAGCATTAGTGCCTACTAGATTCAGAATTCTAACTTGGAACCAAGTAGTGAAGTCTTGGGGAAAGCAAGAGGAAGAAATCCAAGATCAAGAAATTGGTGTTAATGAAAAAAACCTTGTGGCTACTCTAGACCCATTCCCCCTTCCTCAAGAGCCTCAATTTTTTCCATCTTGGAGGTCTATCCAAGAATATTTTTAATATAAAAAAGAGGCCTTAGTTGAGAAGTTGGATGACAAAGTTGCAATTGACAATGAACTTCAAGAAGACTATGAGAAGGATGAGGTGGTTGATGAAGAGAATGGAACACTTATGGCAAAGTTGAAACTTCTCTCTGTCCAGGAGTTCTTTCAAGAGTCTCCCATTTATAAGACCCTAAATTTCAAGAGTTTTCCATCCATCCCAAAACCCATTCATGACCCATCCACCACACCTCATACTCCCTCTTCAACCCATGAACTTGTTCACCACCCTCCCACCTCATCCCTTATTGAAGGACAACCCATCCTATGGGAGATAAGTAATGATGATCAAGATCAAGTTGCATCTAATCATGAAGAGATTGATCAAATCATGGAAGAGAAGGAGTTTGAAAATAAATTCACATCAACTAAGTTGGTTGAACCTCATGGGCATGATCAACAGGTTGAATCTGAAAATAAAATAGAAGATGGAGTTATTTATACTTCCATAGAACAACATGACTTATGACAAATATTCAATGAGATATGTGGAGAATGTGAGGCCTTTCAAAAGCCTATACTTCATGTTGTTCAAGTTGAAGATATTGTTGAAGATGCATTATCTCTTGAAGTACAACATGATAGCTTCCAAAGTATCAATATTGTTAAAATGGTAGATAACCTTGAAGTTAAAAACTCTTTAAGTGAACAGATTGAAGTTGATAAAGTACATAATCAATAAATGTTGAGTTTGAAAAAGTTGGTATCCTTAAAGAGAAGGAAGACAAAGGTGATTGGCAACAACATGTTGAGCTTATTCAAGAGATTGAATGCCTTTACAAGGTTGAAGGTCATGTTCACAAAGATATTGCTCAAGGTGTCTTCATTGAGGACAATGATGAAGGTGGGGATGATTATGAAAATATCTTTGAAGATCTTGACAAGCTTGTAGTTTATAAGAAATTTGATGTCACTCAAGATACCATGAATGACAAAGAACCATGCTTTGATGAACCATCATTGGGTCAAGTTGTAGGTAAAGAGTATCATGATAATATGGTTGAGTCACAAAAGGAATGCACCTTCATAGGTGATATGTTTAAAGATGTTATTATTACATTGAAGATCATGCTAAAAAGAGTGGCAAGCATGAAAGAGTTAAGGACACCAAAACCAAATCTTAAAAGGCAACTTGATTCATTCACTCCTTTGTCTCATGGACCAAAGGATGGTGCAAATTTCCCCTTTGATCCAGGAAGAGAAAGTTTGATTCAGTTTAGTTTGTATATAGTCTTGTTTTCTTATGTTCTTGTTGTGTTCCCTAAGTGATTGAGAGCACATGTGTGTCTTCTTTCTTTGATTTTGTGTGTGTCTTCATTTTGTGTGTTTTTGAGGTAATGAAGTTATCTTTTTGGTTAAGTGTCAAGGTTTGATCTTATTGTTTTAGAATGTAATTGATTCCATAGCCCAATAGAAGGACAAGGCTACTGGTCTAGTAAGCATAGAAGGCATGATACCTCTATGAGTGACCAATTTGTTATCCAATTTTGACCCCGCAAGTCAAAATAGGATCCCTATAGTAAAAAAAATTGAACATTAGGTGATATCGGAGGCCCTTAGTTGAGTCCAAAATACCTTATTAGAATTTAGTAAGGTAAGTTTGAAAGGATTACGGTAAGCCTCTTTTTTGTGTTTTGGTCTATTTAGGTCTAGTAAGTCAAAAAAGGTCAAAAGGGTAATTTATGGTGCCTTGAAAAATGTGTCATGGGTGATTGGGAGTTGATCAACATCATTTCATGTGTCAAACACCTTTTCACAACATTTCATGAAGTTTTGTAAAGTTTGAAGTTCATTTGCTAGCTTGAAGGAGGTAAAATACATGAAAAAATGATTCTTTAGCCAAATCTAATGTGTGTTCAAGTTCCCTAGAGGAAAAATTCATACCACACACATTATAAGTAGTTGGGAGAAGTTACTTGACTATCAAACCTATCAGAGGGATCAGAAAAAGTTAGAATCTTGTACTTCAATGCTAGTTTGAGGAGATAGAAGAAGTTGTATGGAATTTTAGAAGTCATGCACAAGTGAAAATAGTTGCAGAGTTTCCTTTAATATTATAAAATTTAAGAACAAAATTGGGAAGAATTTTGGAGCTCAACAGTTGTAGACATATCCTTTTGACTCCCATTGTCCCCTTCATAAGCTAGTGAAGACAAACTTCAAGAAGATGGTATAGGCCGTACATGTAGAGTTGCGGATACAATTTTTCAAAAATTTTGGGACCCCTAAGGGCTTATAATTTATGGAATTTTTTGTTGGATTGGTGCTCTTATAGTTATGAATAATCACTAAGAGCCTAGACTACTTTTTGAGAACTCAAGATCACACAGACTGAGTTTAGAGCAAATCCAGAACAAATTGTAAACTCATGGTTTCTTAAAATTAGTTGGAGTGTGTTATAAAATTTATATAGATATCTCACATGCCTTAATTCATCATGGTGGCACAATTGGGTGTCCTTTTCGCATGAAAAATGGTTCTTGTGCATTGTCTGCAAATGACTATCATTTTTTTGTGTTCCTAAGTTTTCCAGATGGTCAAATTTATTTGAATGGTTATTCATTGTCCTCTACTATATTCTCAATCCATTCATAGTCTCTAATTAATTTAACATTCCATATAAGTTTCAAGAATGGTCACTTCTTCATTCACTCTTGGGATTGTGTTGTGTGCTTGCATAGCAAACTAAGTTGGATGTGTTTAAATATTTTTTTCAGGGAGTTTGTATTTGTATTCATCTTAATATGTTGGTAAAATGATGATAATGCTATTTAAATCATACTAATCATGTTTCACTCTCTAAAGTTTGAATACTTATAAGGATTGCTACATAATTATTTTTAACCACCTATAGGTCTACAACTTCAATGAAAATATATGGTATCAACATTAAATTTACATGTCTCTAAGCATGGAAACATGGTGGATTGAAGATGAAAATGACAATGTATCAATGAATACTTTCCAAGCAATTAGAGTCAAGATTGACAAACAAGCTATCAGGCCTAAAATGTGTACCTATAGGACTGTGGCAGTGAGATTTAAAGAGTACAGAGTTTTGAATGTGCTTAGAAGATGACATGGAATTGGTAATGTTAGGCCCCTTATTCAAAATAAGTACTGTAGCCATGCCAACTCAGCAAACACCTAGGTGTGAGGCAATCATGGTAGATGATTGTTATTTTGTCTTCTAGTGGCACTAACTGACAGGTAATTAACAACTCCTTTTTGAATCAATTAGCATTGGAAAGTAGGCATACAATATAGTATGCTCATTAAAGGTAAGTGATTCCTTTTGAAAAAATAGACATTGGGAAGTACATGCATGGGATAGTAATTGCTCACTAACTACAAGCACAGTGGAGATGGTGGGATGTGTACCTCCAGTGCTAACTTAATGATTGATGTGATATATTCCCCATGATCCTAAGATGATTCAAAGCTCTATAAAAGAAGGTAGAGTTCAGTTAGTAGGGGGAGGCAAACTAGAGTAGCAAAGCTCTGGTGAATTGGATCTAGATGGTCACCTTTAGAGTTAGAATTAGTTCAAGTTGATTTTGATGCTCCTCTTTGTAATGCCTAAGCTCACCTATGAGCCTTTGGGTTGTTAGCAGTTTAAATTGGGCTTATGCTCAATTTTATGGACTTATATATGTATGGTTATTTATCTCTATTAATGATAAATGCTTTGTGCAAATGTTTAATAAACTGAATATTTCAAGTTGAAAATATGTACCTTAAGCTCCTACAAGATTCTAACCTAACTCATTCATGGTGTGTCTATAGCTAATGATGAAGCCTAAACTCGATATAGGAAAAGATTTAAGTGTGTGTAATCCCCTACACCTTTTAACGACTCCCATGACTAAGCACAAACCTATGCCTAAGTCCCTCAACTAGATCCTTAGTTGCTCCTCACGTGCTTGAATGCTACTAAACCAAGGTTCCCTAAAGGCTTGCACCCATGACTCCACAACCATCATTTCACTAACCAATTCCCTAAAGAATAGATTCACACCATGGCATAACTACCCCAACATAGACCCTTGTCCCTTATCCACTACACTTCGGGTGAGAACATAAGGTTCATGCCTTATGTAAAGTGATGTCAGTGTAGTTGACTATTAAATGTTGAGATCCATAGGATTAATCAAGGCCTATGCCCCATTAAAACAAACTTGAATTTGACCTGGACAACTAGGTAAGCACATGACTTGGCCCATGACTAAAACACCTACTTTTCTCCAACATTTTGGTTTTAATGTTGGGATATGTTGAATTTTATTTCTACAATGGTACACCAGGATAATGATCCAACTCTCCCTCAGGAATATCGAGCATTGGATAGAATGAGTAGAATATAGATTTTCATTAAGGCATCTAACTTGTAGAAGGTAGAACCTAAGAAAGTGGGTCCAAAACCACTTGTATGATGCCATATATGAGGTTTTTTTTATGAACTGCCAAAGTAAGTGTACCATTGGTTGGCTACTTATGCGACCCATAAAAGTTGAAGCTATGGAAAACATCTTGAGTGGATGAAAGAGTGCCTAGAGAGGTTTGATAAATTATATGCCACTTGGATTAGAACCATAGACAAATGGTGGCAAGGGGAATTTAACAACTATATGCTTAAGTTTGTAGTATTGATGTACTCCTACCCTAAAGAAGCAGAATACCAGTTCTTGCATGATCTCAAAGGCATATTTGTGGTACCAAACTCAAGAAGATAATGGAGGATTATGGCTTCAAAATAGTAAGGATGGAAGGCTAAAGTCGTCTTATGTATGAGAAGCACAATGGGGAAGAAGGGCACGTGTAGGCGATGTGCAATGGAAGGGAATGAGAAGATTGACAATTGAGAGCTCAGGTTACATGATTATAACAAGAGGTGTCATAAAATTATAAAAGATATAAAACTTGTAAGTGTCAAGAAGACCCAGAGCGAGTAGGAAGGGCACGGGGAAGGATCTCTTAAATGGTAGCCATGCCCAGAGGAAGGATTCCTTGAAGCCTTGAAACAAGCTCCATAGTTGATGAGTGAATGCTCAAGGTCCCTTTAGAACTTGACCAATAGATATGTGTCAAATTTACCTACCCCTATTTAACCTATGGCAATACACTAGATCCCCCATAGGAAGACAGATGATTGATAATTGACTTCATTATCAACTTAGACTTTGATCCATTTACAAATTTAGACTAGAACTTAGTGATTAAACAAGTTATCCCTTATGAAAAGGTAAATGAAGATACCTCTAGACCTCAAGGTGCTAGCTCGACTAGATAGAACATGAGTTTAAGCACCCTAGTTTAGCTAATATTAGATGCATAGCCTAGGCAACATCTTGTAAGAAGTGGCCCTATGCAACTAGTCGATAGTACAGTTCTATCATCTTTTATGGCCCTAGTAGTATTTATGAGAACAACACCTGGCCTAATGACTAGAGGCCTTGGAGGACCAATACTAGAAGAAGTACCAATAACACAAGCACCCCAGGCACTGGATACTCACCAATCCCAGATCTATTATGAGATGGCCATGTGCCTGCCAGAGTATCAAGTTGTGGAGAACACCATATAACATGTACTAAAGTGTGAATTATAATGGCACACTCAGGAAATAACCTAGTCTAAGTGTAAGGCAACCTATTTTATGACAACCTTGTTTGATCTCACCCATTATTGGTATAGGAAGTTTGATCCTAACTAGGCTATGGTTGATTATGACACCCTAAAGGGAGCCTTCTTAAAGGAGTTTAATATACCAGAGTTTGAGCAACAAAGCATCACCATGCTCATGGAGATCAACCGAGTATTATCAGAGAGTGTGAACTTGTACAATTCTAGATTCAAGACTCTCCTTTCTCAGTTCCCTTATGATATTCACGCATCCTAACATGTGAAATGGTTCCTTGGAGGATTGCTAGTACCTTTTAGAAGGGTGTTATCCATGAAAACATTCATAGACCCTTGGGAAGTGCTTGAAGCTGTGCTTAGAGCTGAGGTAGTTGGGAGCATAAATATAGGAATTAGCCTTTCATGGAGGCAAAAATTGTGTCTATGGCCTCCCAACTACAAAAGCTGACTACTAGTTCATCGCAAGATGCTCAAGGCAGGTTATGGCGCATTGATTTCAAGATAGAGGGTCATAATAGAAACAACTACCCTCAAAAGAATGTGCACACACTGATTCTCAACTATGAATTTTATCATGAGGTGCATGATGTTCACAACTTGCCTTTTTTGTAACATTCTAGTCAGGTCAACACAACCCTCTATTTCAAGTTTCGCATTGCCTACACTCACACTATAGTTGATTATCAATTAATTGATGAGATGTGATAGAAACATAGAGAGAGGTGCACAATAGGCAACTACAATAGTCAAAGGGTAGGAAAATCAAGGAAGTGAGGGTTATGGCCAACAAAATGCTGGCTATGGGAACTAAAGAGGTACCAGAGGGTGAGGTGGAGGATTTGGTGTGGGAAGATCGCATCGTGATCATGTTACAAGTATGGGTCAATCGAGCACTATCAACATGACTACCTGATGCATCCAATGTGTGGTTATTTTTAAGGACCACATGTGATCAAAGAATGCCTTGACTTGTACAAAAAGTTGACCTAAGGAAAACTAGGTATCGATAGGGGTACAAAAATGATCAAGAATGAGACTAAATATAGTAAATAGGCTTCAAGGGTGCAACCAACATGCACAAAGTCAATCAAGTATAGGGAAAAACATAGAATGGGTTTACCACTCAGCTACCAACCATGCCAACACAAGAGTTGTGCCTATAATATGGTAAACTAAGTCATACTGAGTGCATAACATAGCATGAGCCAAAATCTATGTCCTACCCTGACCTTGAATGTGAAAAGGACATCCTACAACAATCCATGAGCATAATACAAAATTATCAAGGAGAACTCTAGCTAGCCAGAGATCTAGAAGCATAGGCTACCACCTCATGCAGAAAGAAAGATAGCCAAAAGGCTAAAGTATAGGTGGTGATAGAGATCTTGTACCTCCTATAAATGGAAAGGATGTTTCCCCTACTAAAAAATTTATTCTTAAAGCATGCAGGGAGAAATCCAAGTAAATTTGTTGATCCCTATGCAATTGAAGTTATTGAACCTCATATGGAGTGGGCACATAAATTAAGGCATACATAGAACATGGAGTATGACCAAGAGTTCTTGGTGATTTCCACCATTAATGGATGGTTCATCTGTGAGGTGTTGATTGACATCAGTGTTGAGGTCAATATCCTAACCAAGAATGCATGGGAAAATATGGGTAGGCCAGCCTTAAGGCCTTCTCCCCGTTTACTCTTCATGGTCAACAAGACCTGAGCATAGCTGATTAGAATATTGAAAGGCACCATTTTAGATATCATGGGTGCTAAATTCGACACTGACTTTGAGGTTATCGAGTTGGTTGAACAAGATAACTACCTAGAGCTTCTAGGAAGGCCTTGGTGCTATGCCAACAATCCAGATATGTGTTTCAAGAAGTGATATATGACCTTATAAAATGGAAAAGAAAGGGTGTTGATCCCCATTTCAAATGACCAATGACCCCCCTATGTAGAGAGAATTAAACTAGAGGATGAGATCAACCATATATATAACATCATGATGCAAGTCATCGAGAATATCCCCCCTTATGATCAAGGAGTGCTCTCTTAGGAGGATTGGTAATCGGCCTCAAGCACCACCAATGTCACTTATGATAAATGGGTTGAAGAGGATTATGAGGCCACTAGTCATAGATAATGCTTGGTGCATGCAAAAGTGCCAAAGCCTGTGAAGACTAGTTAGGTCCAAATTGGTCACGCTCTAAAGTAATGGGTCCTATGCCATGAGGAGAAAAGAAAGAGAGTACTCTGCCTGAGCAAAGGCAAGCTTATATCACTCCCAAAATTTGAAAGGAGCAACCCAATGGAAAAGTATGTCCATGACCTTAAATCATGCATCCCCAAAGACACTAATAGAGTGGGTGCATTAGTGTATACCTTGAGAAGCATTGTCCTACATTGGTGGGCAGGACAAAGGTCTAACTTGCTAACCTGGCCAGAGGTAAAAGTGGCCACTTATAGTAGATTTAGGAGGAGTAACAAGAACTTGGATATCTCAACATACTCTGGCAACTCAAACCTTGTAGCACATGAGTACCTATGTGAAGAGACATGGATTGACTATGGATTGATTGCCCCAAAGAACTTATTGGTGCATGCCTTCTATAGGCTCTAAAGACATGGGCATGAGTATGGTATGTGGTCAATGAGACACGCTAAGAAAAAACCAATAGGGAGGCCCTCAAGGATAAGTTTGTGCACACCTTCTCCTTTTCCTCATAGAGCTTGGAGTTGGTTAAGCCATTATAAGTAATTCAAAAGGTAGTATTCAAGGACATTGTGATCCTTGAGGAGTATCTAAAGGACATGTTTAGTAAAAAAGGGTTAGCACTCCTGACTTTATTTAAATAACAAAATCTTAATAGTGACTCAAGTGAAGAAGACAATAAAACTTAGAAGGAGCACTACTAGAAAACACTGACTACTAGAAGGAAGCTCATGCACCAAGTAAATGATAACACTCCTAATAAAGAATACCCCACTCATATTTGTGTAGAGATAACATAGGTAAATTGGCAAGTCAAGGACTCACACTAGGAGAAGAATGAGCTATACTATGCACCACTAAAGACCATCAAATTAGACATCATCATAGAAGGAGATCCAAAGATGACCACTCTAAGCACCTACTAGTCTAATACAGAACTGGCATGCATCATAGACCTCTTGAAGGAGTTCCAAAACTTATTCCCTAGGACTTATAAGGATATGAAGGGAACACACCCATGCCTTAGGAAGATGAGCATAAAGTTAATCGATAGCATAAGACCGGTTAAAAAGCAAACCTACAGGTTGAATCCCAACCTCCGTGCCACAATAAATAGGCTATTTTTTTCTTATTAAATAAATGTGTTTAGTAATATAATAGGCTATTTTTTTTTCCACTCTTTCAATTACATAGTATTTCCACTCCATCAATTACATAGTACCACAATTTAAAGGGAAAGCTATCAAAATAAAAAGGAATGCCTAGGAGTTTGAATTTATCCCAATTTTTTATCCATTTCCATTGAAAATTATTGATCCAATCTGAATAAGGCATCATACTTTATCTGAAGAATTGTTTTATGGCCCACTACAGATTAGATCTAGAAGCTTTACAAAAAAATCAAGCCATTGTTGTGGCTCTTTAAATGAGCCCTCATGATTTATAAGTGTGTGGAAATAATTATATATGAAGTGTACATTTATTAACTGAGTGAGGCGATTGGGAGGGATAATTCCCTAAATCGGTCCATGCTCAAGTATGTGGGAAAGCAAATAGCCAAAATCTTCAGTCACAAGATCATGTTGTGGTAAAGTGAGAGGGAAACATTTTTAGATGGAATGAAATAACCTGAAACTATCAAAATTATGGCTATTAATAGTAAAAAAACTTGAGGAATTAGATAAGAACTCGTCTCTATATCCAAAAGAAAAAATTACCGAACCCTAAAGTATTAAGCATGGCAAGGATAAATTTCCAATCAATACAACTAAAGAATTTTCCAAAATCAAACATGAATAATATGGTCCTCTGCTGAGAGGCATGGAAGCACTCTATTATTTCCTATAAAACAATGATATATTCCTAAATGTATGACTTTTGATAAACAGTATTTATTCAAGTCTAGGAATTACAGGTAATTTGTGGCAAAGTTGTGATGCTAGTGCTAGTATTTTGTATGAGGAGTGATGACCTACAACTAGTAAGTAGCTTTAGATATCCCTCTATAGCAAATAATTTGATGTTTCTTTTGTTATTTAATGTCCCTTAAATATTTATTGCAAAAGGATTTTATATAAATCTAAAGCAATTCCGGCCCCAAAAAAATCACCATGTTATTTGTAAAATTCATAAGGGAAATCGAAAACTCCAACGATAATAATAGTATATATAATCATTGAGCTGTGTATAAAAATACCAAAATCTCTGGGTTAAAAGCATTAGCAAAGAAGATTGTTCACCATTAAATTGAATGAAAAGAAGAGTGTACATATAGCCAAAAGTTGTTAATGTTCGTGGAGTTTGAAAAATCCATTAACTCCCACTTAACATCACCTATGCTAAACCTAACTAGGCTTAATCATAGTGAAGTATGCTAGTTACCAGTGCTTGTATGATGCTCTGAAACCTAACAGAATCACAAATGAAAGATAACTGATAGAATACACTAACACCCCCCTTAAGCATAGCTTAAGTGGGTAGAAAAAAAAAGATGGGTCCCGACAACAAGGCTTGCTGAGGTACCTACATACAATGCAATTTTCAATAAGTAAAGTAAAAAAGAGAAAATACAGTGGGAAAAAAATACCCTCCAAAAGAGAGACAAGGAAAAGAAGTAAGAACTAGAAAGCCCTATCCAACACCCCCTTAAGCATAGCTTAGGTGGGCTGTAAAATTAGGTCCCGGCAACAAGACTTGATGAGGTACCCAAATACATAGTGATGATCCTAGTATCCTGCAAAATATGAAAGATGTGTGCCTCAACAAAGAAGAGAGAGAATGTATGCACATAATGTCGTATGGTGAATGTTGTAGTAGGTCCCTCTGCAACAAATATTATCTCTTACTTTTAGAATAAAGAAACCATGAGCTGTCAAATTGTTGAATTCCCACTCAAGTGGAGTGTAGATAGGAATCATGATGTAGATCTTTGGGAAACACTGAAATGTCTCTTTGATAATGCTTGAATGTGCCAAAATCTGATCAAGTATCACAAGACTCACTGTAGAAGATGGTAATGAATAAACATACAATGAAGGAGAGAGAACATCTAGAGCATAAGATAGACATGAAACATTCAGTAAAGGAATGTCTATGTGAAGAGTGGAACATGACTCTCAAACTGAAGAAAGAATATCCACAGGTAGAGATGAGTCATTGATGCTCACAATATGTGTACTCATAATGAAATCAGTAAAGTCCTCTAAAATGCAAGTATGTGAAGGCTTTGAAAGAGCAACAATATGCATAGGAACGGAAGTAGAATCTGCAATAAGACAACTAAGATCTAGCAGAATCTCATCCTGTAGTGGGGGCTCAACACAAGGAAAAGCACTATCCGCCATAGATATATCATCACAAAAAATAAAAGCATGAGGAGAGAGTACAATAGTCTCAAAGGAGACAATAGGAAGTGGAGGAGGTGTTACATAAATCTTTGTAGGATCACCAAAAAGACTCTGTAATATGCTCCAAATAGTGCATGGACACTCTGTATGTTCTACATGGCAATGTAGTAATAGAATGGAAAAATTTAGTAACAGAATGGAAAAAACCTTGTCACAAGTATTAGCCCACTTATCAAACTGAATAGAATCAGTGAGTGCAAGAATCTGTCCATACAAAAATGGAATACAATTCTTGTGTGTGAGCAAATGTTCTATGTAAGCACGCCAAGAAGCATAATTGTCCTTCCCAAGAAGGATCACTAGAGATGAAACAACTCTCCTCATATAGAATCTCTCAAATGAGGTCGAAATGACCGAGATCATAAAGTTGCACAAATGCATAATATACTCGCCAATAAAGCCGTAAAACATGCTCATGAAAGGGATGTCAGACACAGTGGAGAATGCGTCCAAATGAGCAATCACTACTAGAGTGGGTAAACAATGGTGCATGTTCTAGAGATGAACTTCCGATTGAGCTGAAAATGAGTCCATACAGATGAGAGCAATCAATGCACGAAGTATACTGTAGAAAGTATTAGGGCCCATAACCCCCCTTGAATATGGAACTTTATAACTTGAGTCCATTTTAAAAAACAAATTAGACCAATGGAAAGAGGACAAAAAAATATGCACTTTTTAAAAAAATGGTACTCAATTCTGAGTTATCAGTCAAAAGTTATAGTAAATTACTTTTTTTTTGTCATTAATGGTCTGTTTGATTAAATTACACAAAAAGTTAAAATGCAGACAGATTTAAATGCCAAATATGTCATATAATCACCCGTTGGAATCGACACTGAACCACAAACCTCCTCACATGAACAAAAGTCAGAAATACATTGCCCACACACCCCTGCATGTACTTTTCTAAAAAAACCTCTTTGATAGGGTTATAATTAAAAATATAAAAAGCTATTTAAATAAAAATTAAAAACATCGTTTTATTTTTAAAACCTTTTAAGGCAATTTAGCGTTGACTTTTAAGAAGGAGAAGAGATGATTGTACGGCATCAAGCCACTTTTGCATGCACAAGTCTAAAAATCAAACGTACGCACAGCTAGTGGAGTTGCCTTTGAATAGGCGGTTGTATACAGCATGGAGAGACATCAATCCGTTGCTTGCTCATAGAGCTTTCTTCAGGTTCGATGGCATGCAGAGAGGTCAATACGCTCCAAGTGAATTTGTTCTCTGCTAAGACCACAAATGGTGCCGGTATTGATGCATGCACAGACTAGAAAATCAGATTCGCAGGGCAGACATGGATAACAGGTACACACCATGCAATTCCCTCAAACAAAATGCTGATTGCACAAGTCCAATCCGCAGAACACAATAATATCGAACGAGAGAATATTGATCACACAAGACGCATTTTCCCCCTACGAAGCTGGAACGGAAAGGAACGCTGGAGGAAGACCGACGACTAGATCCAGGCGAGGGAGGTTGACGGATGTCTCTTGAGCAGGCTCAAATAGCAGTTCGTGGGCAAGGCAATAGCGCTATGAGTGTGCTTGAACGGCGCTTGGCAGGCTGCTGTCAGATCACGTGGAGGGGTCTGGGAGGCGTCAAATCAGATCCATACCAAATATAGCCCGAGGAATGCACTCAAGGTGCACTTCTGAAAATTCAGACTCCAAATCTCTAAATCCTGAACTGTTAATACAACATAATCTCCTCTTAGTAATCCAAATTTTTGGTTAACTCAGATCTGCTGTGAGACCATGTAGAAAAATACAGAATCTCTGGGTTAAATACAATCATTTGCAAAGAAGATTGTTCACCGTTAAATTGAATGAAAAGAAGAGTGTACACATACATTAACTCCCACTTAACATCACCTACACTAAATCTAACTAGACTTAATCATAGTGAAATATGCGAGTTACCAGTGCTTACATGATGCTCTGAAACCTAACGGAATCATAACTGAAAGCTAACTGGTAGAATACACTAACACACTGAAGACAATACATTTAGATGAAATAAAGTAGTGAAAGATGCATGGTGAGAATGAGTTGTTATTTAATAGATGATATAATAGTTGCAGTTGTTCTGCCATCTTACAACCTTCACAGTACCCACAAATTATGAATTAGCTAAAACAAATGGAAAGGAGAAAAAAAAGAAAATTGTTATTGTGATTCTTACGTGTTGCAGTTGGTGGTCTTGCTGATTTTAAAGCCAACGGCGGTGTTGCATTTGGTAGGAAGATTAGCGACTGCAGTTTCGGTGACTTAGGGAAAATTGTTAATCTGCGATTTGAAACATGTGCAGATCTGTCGTTTGGCACGGGAAGAATGTGGCCATTCCAGCCAGTTACTTCACTCCACTGCAGCACTGCGCCGAGGGCTGACTATTTCCATCTGCCTGTATATATGATAAACACGGAGCCACTGATTGTAACACTGTATTGCAGCTCTGTGGAACGGCTGCCATTGGCATTAACGTTGTCATCACTAGAGCTGCAAATGCGCACACCAACAAACCTTTCTGCACACTCCCCATTTTAGATTTTATTCTCCCCCAAACACAAATCTACCCTTTGCTTTTGCTCTCAGATATTCTTAAATTGGTCCAAGGAGAGGAGTATAAATAGGGAAAGTTGTCCCAAAAACAATTAATCTACCATGCCCTGCACCTGTAGAAGGCTATAATAAAATTAATGGCTACACAACCAGTGTCCAAATTTGAACCCGTCACAGCCCGGCAAAGGGCTTTGAACCCGTCCTAAAGGCTTAAAAAAAAATTGCCAAACATAAAAATCATGTGACAATAAAAAAGGGTTCAGTGATTTTTAAAATGACAAAAGAAGGGTTGGCTTTGAAAATGCCCGTCACTAGGTCCAGCTGCCAGCCTACGTGGCACTGGCAGACCAGCTGGCAGCGATCACAATTCACGACACATTACTCATCACTTAATGAATAGTGCACAAATGTTGAATTTTGATATTTTTTTGTTTTTATCTCATGAGATGATAATTTGTCAGCATAATAAGTCCTATAATTACCCTGATAACATTCTCATCTATTAGTTTGAATCGTTATCAAATCAACATGACTCAATAATTACTCTAATTTCTTGGTTAGATAGGTGCAATAGATGTTGGCTGATGTGGGATCCCTCATTCTATTGATTATTTTCTCAATTTCAATTTTGTTTTCCATAATGTATGTTGTTGGAGGATATTGTGGAATTATAGGAAGGTTAGGCGGAGGAAAATAAGGGTTAGGTGGAGGATTAGCTAAAGGAATAGGAGGGTCTTGTGGAAGGTTAGCCACATGAATAATAACATCAACTAGAGGGTTAAGAGAATGGTTATAGTTTTTTGCAATGGATTAGTCCAATAAAAAAAATAGTTTAGAAATTAAAAAATGTAAAAAACAAAAAAATGGTAAAGTACAAGGTTAATAAGTGTAGTTTTTGATCACTTATCTCATTTATTGGCAGAATTATGAAATTAAAGACATATTGAGCTTTCTAATGGACTTATGATGAGTATTGAGGCTTGGCTGGGGAGAAATACAATTATGGAATGATGTTGCACTTGTAAAAATTAGAATTGGAAAATTGGGGAGGTCATGAGTTAAAAAAAAAAAAAAAAACATAGTCATAACATGTACAAATTATGATAATGTGTATGCATTACCATAATGAGACTGAGAGTTGGACTTGGAAGTTGGGACGCATGTAACGGGAGTGGTCCGAGTGGAGGCTGGAGCTTTAATGCATTAAATTTAATGAATTTGGCAATTGGCAAGGTTGCAGCCTTAGGCAACGCATTAAGGCAATTTGGACACTGGTTGGACTTGGAACTTGGCACGGCACGCGACAGGGTTTGAGTGTGACCAGTGACAGCAAATGCCAATTAATAATGACGGTGCCTCGGTTACCTATGGTTGTAGATGCTTCTGATTTTCATTCCTGAAGCCTCCTCACTCTCAATTCTTCTCCAAGCTTTTCATCATCACTGAAGTTTCTGGTTCGGGTGGTAGAGGAGAGGCCCAATCCCACCTTGGCATTCTTAGGAAGAGCCCTGCAGCTGCGTATGCTATCTCATAATTTAAGACTGGGGTTCTTGGTTGGGAAATTGGGAATCTATCAGCAGATAAATTTAAAGGGCTAGCAGTGGCACCGGCACTGGCACTGACCTTCATTTCAAATTTGGACCTTGAGCGGGGGCATTACAGTAAGAGTAAGACAATGCATTTGATCAAATTCAAGGTTATTGTTGGGGTTGTGGAGACCTGTCATTCTTTAGGTGTTATGCATAAGGATTTAAAGCCCAAAATGTTTTTCTTTTCTAGTAAGCACGAGGATAGCCCACTCAAGACTTTTGATTTTGGTATCTTCTTCAACTCAGGGGGGTTTTCTTTCTTGCTCTTTTTCTTGAATTTTCATATTTCTTGCTTTTTTTTACTTTCGATATGTGGATTCAATCTGGGTATATTCATGATTTTGTTTAGGGCATCTAAAATTGATTTGGGTGTCTTTTTTAATTTTATTTAAGGCATCAAATATATTATATGATTTGAATTTTGGGCATTTGGATATTATGTAAGTAGTTGTTTGGGGGTGAAAATTAATTCTTTGGGGTTGGGGTATCTAGAATTGATTTGGGTATTTAGGAATTGATTTCTTTTTCATTTTGGGTAACTGGAGTCTGGAATACATACATATTTTTGAATATAATTTAAGATCTATCGGTTTGATCAATTGACAGTGAAACTATCAGACTTTTATAGAGAAAAACTCATCTTTCTCGATAACTCGGTAAACAATAAAATGCTAAACTTCTACCATTCTTGACTTACATTCCTTTCGAGGAATTTTTTCTTGTTTATTTTCGTGTTATTGGATCTTGAGTCAAATTATGAAAGATGCGCTGGAGAAGAGAAAAAGGCAATCTTATAAATTTCTTCTCTCCCCTAAGTTGAAGGGTGTGGAATTTTTGTTGAAGAGAACTGAGGAATATCACTTAACAGTAAGGTGCATGTGTCTTAAAAACTATTTTATAAATAATATCCACCCAAATCTTCACTCTAAAAGGGGGCTAGGAAGTAGGTAGTCTCTATCTTATAAAAATCCAACCTGTTAACGTCAAATTGTTTTGTACTTTCCCTAATGACATAATCATCAGTTAACGTTAATGTCTACTAACTTGTCTCCTCCTTTCAAGCTTTCAACTTTATGCCTTCTGAGAAAAATGACAGGTATCATTTGATCTGAAAAGTAACTTGTCTTTTTCAATTTTGAATCATTTATTTAATAGTTTGAAGTGTCCAGCTTTAAATGATAACGTGTGCCCCTCCACCTGTATGTTGTGAATTCATATTCATGTACAACCACTTTACCCCTTGTGGAAGCATGAAATTTGACCATGGTACTAAATTGCTCAAGTGTTCTGCTAGGTATGTGTTGGGACATCCACTTATTATTATAACCAAATGTTCCCTAGTCCTAGTAGGAAATACCATTTCTAAATAACACTACTTGAACTTATTAAATGAGATTATATGTCTTTTCCACCTTGCCCACGGTGTAAAGCTTCAAATATATATATTTTATTTATATATATATTTATATTACTAATTTACAGTGAATATATATATATATATATATATATATATATATATATATATATATATATATATATATATATTCATTTTTATGAGACCAACCTATGTCAAGTCTCATTATAAATTAGTATAATAAATATATAAAATTGCTTACTGTAATTACCAATTTACCAATCTCACTGAGAATTAGTCTTATAAATATATATGAAAATGAAACAATATAAATTATTCTATGTACAAACTTATAATGTGATATGTGTACTATGTGATGCATGGTGAAAATGTATATGAATAGTGAACTGCATGTAAATTATTCTATGTACACACTGCAGTCCATATATTATAAACTTTTAAAGCTCACCTTGCTTTTGTCATTTTAATAATGATTATGCACTTCTTGTCACACCATTTGTAACTTGTGTGTTCTAGTTCATATATATTAGTGGTCAAATTTAAACCTAGTTACCCATCCTAGCCTGTCCAAGTTGATGTAATGAGTATTAAAGAGTATACACTTTATTTTACAAATTTACAAAAATAATAAATGAATTGTGCTGGGTGAATATTTTGTCAGTCAGCTGTCTGATTGAGCAAAATAGGTCTTATCATCCACAGCAAGGGAGATTGGTCGGCCCAGTGTGCATGTTTACTACATCAAAGGTGGACAAATATCTCCTCTCATCAAGGAGGGGTTCCCTATAAATATGTAGGAGCTATATACTATAAATATATGTAGAAAATAACACTCAGGGGTAGGATACACCATCCATCTCTCTTCTTTCAGAGATGATGTTCACAAACAAAGGAGAAGATCTTGGTGAAAATACTGAAGGCATTTCTCTTCTTTCAGAAGTGTTCTTGCAGGGGACAACAGGAGTTATTTTAGGTATGATAAGTGACTAGTTACAGGGTGCAATAATTGGCAAAATGAAGTGTAGCACAAAGTCTCCACTTTAGCTACCCAAAGAGCGAGATACAAAGGATAATGGGGGCACAAAGTCATCCCAAAATCCTCAACATAGAAATAGAAAATAAACACACACTGAAGACAACTATAACAGCACAAAGTCTGAAAGTAATTGACTTCAGGACATCTTCCTTATCACTTCCACTAATTTTGCTTGTTAGATTAAATAAACAAGAATGCGTCTAGAAGACAAACATAAGAACAATCTCCTAAAATGGCACAAGCTATAACATCACAAAGTCTACAAGTAACTTGCTTTCTCATTTAGATAAAATAATATGAACAATAATCTGAGCTCAAAGTCTCAGTATTCGCCTTTCAATTTGGGCAGAGTTTTGCTTCTATGATCAAAAAGATCTCCCTTGCATAATGAGATAAATTACAATGTATAGCAACTACGCAAGGCTTGGTGCTCTTTCCCATGGGACGGCCCATGCTGCAGTCAACGCCTTCAATGCGCCTTTAGTTCTGTCTGGAGGGACCATGCTAGGAATAGTGCATTGCCATAACTATGACATGTCCATTCCTCTAATAAGTCTCTTCTTAGTATGGAATGTCTGGTCCTTTCCCTAATGTCTACGCAGCTGTCCAATTTGCCATTACTTCATGGAAGAGAAACAGGTCACATCCTTGATTTGGCATGCTCAAAAGTCTGCTTGACCCACTGTTTCACCTACTGGAAATAACTTCCTTAAATATATTTTGGCCTTTCCCTCTTTTTGCTATGATTTGAGCCCTTGGGCTATCTTCTCCCTTTCAGGTTTTGTCTTTTCGTAGCATTTGAGCTCTCATGGCTATATCCTCAACTTTGCTGGCTCTTTACATTCTTCCCTCAATAGTTCTTCCCTTTGGCATTTTAGCCTTTGAGTGCATTCGAGCCCGCATTCAAACCTACAAAGTTCAACAATTATTTTATTGCCACAAATTTGACGTCTTCGGGTCTGTCATCCTCCTTAGTAATTCTTTCGTGTCTTTCCTGCTTGCTTTGGCCACTTTCCATTGATCTCAACAAGTGACATGTGGCATTTTATGCTACTTTTTAGAAACACATATTAAAATCTTTTGCAATTGCCATGTGGCACCCTCCACGAAAATATGAGAGAAGCTTAGTGAAAGAAGCTTTATAAGAAACTTGAAATGTAGACGCAGACACTTGTCATGCTCTAATGAGTTTTAATGGGACACGTGGCACGTTTTACAGCTTTAAAACTTATTAGAAATTATGTCCCAACATATGACACTTGGCAGCTTTTGCATCGAATCTACAAGGGACACGTGGTGGCTTTCGTTGCACTTTTAGGTTTGATCTTTCCTGATGGGTTCTTGTTTCTTCGATGGGCTTTGGCTTTCAGGCTTTTTCCATCTGGATTTTCCTTCGAACAAAAAGTCTGAAGGAATTCCTTCAGACAAAATGTCTGAAGGACAGCTTTGCTTCTTTTCCTTAGCCATTTCAATTGTTTCAATTTCTTCAGGCTTTCTTCTCGAGTGAATTCCTTCGAACAAAATGTCTAAAGGAATTTTGCCTTGGTCATTTTCATGCAGAAAAACTTTTCTGAAGGGATTCTTTTAGCCTCCTTCTTTTAGTCATTTCCATTAGACAAAAAGTCTGAAGGAATTGTTCCTTTTGGGCCTTTGAACAAATCCAAAGAAATTCTATCTTTTCTATCTTCTCTTTGACCTTTGAACCAATGTTGCCTGCCCTCCGTAAGGGCACTTGCCTCTTTGGCTTTGGGGCAACCCCTTGAACCTGCTGATTGAACTGACTGATTGAACCAACCTTGGTTCAAGGGTTCAATGGTTCTTTCTCTTTATTTGGATAAGTCCTTTTGATATTTTGAACCAAATGCACTGAACCATTTGGTCATTGAACTCATTGAACTGTCGAACCAAAATGGTTCCAGGTTTAATGGTTCAAGCCTTTATTTTTCGTTAAGTGTTCGAAGCAGTGGAACCTTGAAATGGTTAAACTTTGAACCTTGACAAAGCGCTTAACTCCTACTGATGACGTTGAACCTTGAACCCATTGAACCCTTAAACCATTTTGGTTCAAGGTTCAATGGTTCAATGGTTCAATCCTTGCTTAGAAGCTTGCCGATGAACATTTTTGGTTGAACCAAGGCGTTGAATGAATCTTGAAAATGACTAAGTGTTGAAAAATTGTTCTTTTGATTGAACTTGCCTGCAAAAGCCTTTGAACCTGTTGAACCTGCTAATTTCGAGCATGTTGAGTCTATAGAAACATATATGCAGAGTCTGTAGATTTAAGCCTGCAGAGTCCATTGATTTCTGGAAAAGCTTTAAAAAATGAAGAACTTGAATGCTCAGAACAATTTTTGAAAAGGGGAGAGAATATTTTGGTTTGTTGAACCAAAATAGTTCATAGGGTGTCCCAAAAATGAGAAGTCTATTTTTGGGGACAATAGCTAGCTCCAGTTGGGGAACTTCCTTTAGATGAAAACTTGAAATAGCTGAGGGGAGTAGAAACCAGAATCTATAGTGCCTTGAAGTATGCCACTAGGCTATGGAGTCATGCTACCCAAAAAGAAAGGCTCCAAAAATGAAAATGAACAACACAAAGCAGAGACAAAGACTATGCAAATATACATATGGACAAGTGAACCTATCTGATACTTCAAGAGTTGAAGTGATTCAGATGCTACCCATTGTGAGACAATAAAAATAGTGTTCTGTCCTGATAAACCAGTAGGAAACCATTTTGTCCCCAAAATCGGTGACAGGTGAATGAAACTCTCCACTAGGAATCACATTTTTTGTGCACTCTTTTTGGTTCTCTCTTCTTGTGCCATGGCAAGATGCGGTCTCCAATTCGAAAACCATAAATATTTTCTCTCTCAGTGAAGAGTTCCTCTTCTTGACTTTGGCACACAACATTATGGTCCACTACCCTAGCTTGCTATTCTGCTGGTTCAGTCCAACACATGATTTGATTGTCAGCATCAAACACTTGACAAACCACTAGCTTAGCCTCTCCTTCGGTGTGAAGGAGTTTGACATCTTCATCCTGAGCAGCATTCAATTGGGTGACTTACATGAAGAAGGAAAAACATCTCCTTGAGGAGGTATCGACCCAATCCCAACTTCAACATTGGTAGAAGAATTGCTACCATCGAATTCTAGGATCCAAACATCATCAAAAATTGATCTTCTATCAGATTTCTCTTTATTAGAGATGGAAGATCCTTTTTCATCTGTATTGCACCCTACCAATTCTTTTGATGTCTTGTTTGAATCAATTTTAGGATTGCCACCTATAGGACTTTCATCTACAGGAACATGAGCATCCTTTGTGGATAAGAAGTAATTACCCCAACCTGAAGACTCAAATAGAATCTAGGCTTCAGGGGGTTGATGTCTAAGTGACAACATATTTTGCCTCCTTTTCAGGGAGCAGCCTCTTCATGACACCTTTGACAGGGATCTTTGCCTTAGATAGGTCCACTTTTAACTCTCCTCTAACATCCTTGCAAAAATTTTGTCTCAGTAGAATGCCGTATTGTCATCTTGATTCTCTTTTTTGAGAATGCTACAAATGCAAATTGGGCGTCCTTGATTTGTCTCAGTAGTGGCACTTGCTTGTTCTCCATGGAGAAGCATCTACCGAATGTTTTGGTCAATGTGAGACCAATAGATTCTACCACTTTGACAGGCATGACATTGTCTAAAGCACCAAAATCAATGATGTAGTTGCTCAGCTTGTGACCGTTTATCAACAAAGAAACATAGAAAGGCTCTATTTTCTCAGGGGTAGTAGGAGGAGTGATGACAAGATTGTTTGGGATGGGCATGTTCCTTGGGGGATCATGAGTTACCTTTCTAATCTCTTGTCCTGCAAGGATGCTTGTAATCTTCACACATTCTACCAACCTGTCCAACTGCTTAGGGTTGGCTTGTATGAATTCAAATTCAGTCATTTGAATTTTGGTTTTCTTGACATGGTCAATTATGTCAAATGACTAAAATGGACTATGAAGAGAGGATGGGAGTTCATCCTTTTGGTTTTTAGGGGGGAGGACTGATTTATGAATTTGAAGTAGAAGGTGTAGGGATGTTTGATGTACTTACCTTCTTAGTAATCACTGAGTCCTTTGGCTGGAAAGGCAGAGTGGTCCCACATTTAGCAATTGAAATTGTTGGTTGAGGTCGCTCCTCTATCTTTTATTTATCAGCTTGCTGGGCTGACTGGTTCTTGGATCAGGTGAACACTGTGTATGATCCCTTGACTGCTTCACCTTTACTTCTAGGTTCATCTTAGGAAACTAATGTGGGAATCACCAGTTGACTCTTCTTGACCCTCCGTGAAGAGATCAACATCATTTTCTTGATCAAACTTAGGTTGAAAAGTGAAATCATGTTCAATTTCTAGATATCCAACTGCTAAATTGGTTGGAGGTGCTTCAAGGGCAAGGTTCCTCTATGGGGGAGGAAGACGATTTGGCTACCCTTGATTCTTAGCAATGTTGCCTTGGTATGCTTGATTCTGAAATGTCGTCCTTGGCATATCCTGATTATGAGGAGTAGACATACCTTGGGCCATTTATCTTTTCAAGGCTAGCAGTTCGTTTGCCAGCTTTTGCACCATTTGATCCATGGTGCCTATAGATGGATATTCAAAAGATGAAGAGGATTTACCTCTATTTGGATCTCTCCTTATTTTTTCAGCCAAGATAAGGTCATCTTCTACTTCAGTAGCCAAGTCTTGAGCAGCAACAAGGTCTATGTGTCTAGCCCGTCTCAGTAGAAAACTCACTTTAGGCAGCTGTGAGTTGATGAAGAAGCATTTGAAGTTTTCAGGTGTTGGCTGGGCGATCATGGGAATCCTATTCCTCAGCTTGTTGAACTTGGCAATGAAGTCCCTCATGGGCTCATGGGGCACCTTCTTCATCTATGTGAGCTAGGCCATCAAGGCATGTGCATCTTCTATAGGCTTGAACCTTGCTTCAAATTTGGCTTTGAGTGTGTCCCAGCCAGTCACTGATCGAGCCTGCAGATGGTAGAATCAGTCTGTAGTAGCACCTTGTAGTGTCTCTACGAATATCTTGACTACCACATCCTCAAATTCCATGCCTATCACACTATAGGCTATGCTGAAGGCTGTAATGTGTTCATCAGGGTGAACTCTCTCATCACCAAAGAATTTGGGGAAGTTATTTCTTGAGCTGCATGGAAGTTTATGCAGGGCTGGAGTAAGATTTAGTGGGCCAAATGAGTTACCCCAGGGGCCTTGAGCCATGATTTGATTATGTAGAAGTGGGATCACAAATCTAGGTGGAGTATGGATAGGCAAAGCTCTGCTAGTAGCGGAAAAAGAAGCTCTACCTTGTGTTGGTGACTTGGTAGGGGTAGGAGGAAGACTCTTAGTTCGTTGAAGGTGAGGTTGTGGAAGAAACAACTCAAAATTACTTTGCTGCACCAACTCAAAAGTAGGGTCAACAACACCTTGATATTTTTGGCTTCTAGTATAATGTGGTGTTGCCAAATTATAGAACAAAAATGGAAAAGAGCAGGATCTGCTTCAGCTTGAAGCTTGAGACTTCAAATTGTGTGCTCTTCCCCAGTGGAGTCACTAAAAAGACCATTGTGTGAACCTGGGAGGAAAAATTAACAATGGGAAATCGCTAGAACAACTCGTTCTTCTCGAGTGGAATAAATGGATAAGGCTATAATGATAATGGGTAAGACACAGGTGATGTTTCAATCTGAAGCTTGAGGCTTCAAATTTGCACAAAATTACTGTCTCCAGTGGAGTCACCAAAAAATTGTTGGGTGAATATTTTGTCAGTCAGCTGTTTGATTGAGAAAAATAGGTTTCATCATCCATAGCAAGGAGATTAGTTAGCCCAGTGTGTAGGTTTACTACATCAGAGGTGGACAAATCTATTCTCTCATCAAGGGGAGGTTCCCTATAAATATGCAGGAGCTATATACTATAAATATATTCATAAAATAACACTTAGGGGTAGGATACACCATCCATATCTCTTCTTTCAGAGATGATGTTCACAAACAAAGGAGAAGATCTTGGTGAAAACACTGAAGGCACTTCTCTTCTTTCAGAAGTGTCCTTGCAGGGGACAGCAGGAGTTCTTTCAAGTATGATAAGTGACTAGTAACAGGGTGCAATAACTAGTAGAATGAAGTGTAGCACAAAGTCTCCACTTTAGTTTCCCAAAGAGTGAGATACAGAGGATAATGGGGGCACAAATTTGTCCTAGAATACTCAACACAAAAATAGAAAATAAACACACATTAAAGAAAACTATAACATCACAAAGTCTAAAAGTAACTGTCTTCAAGACATCTTCCTTATCACTTACACTAATTCTGCTTGTTAGATTAAATAAACAAGAATGCATCTAGAAGATAGACATAAGAACAATCTCCTAAAATGGCACAAGCTATAACAATACAAAGTCTGCAAGTAACTTGATTTCTCATTTAGATAAAATAATATGAACAACAATCTGAGCTCAAAGTCTTAGTATTCGCCTTTCAATTTGGGCAGAGTTTTGCTTTTGTGATCAAAAAGATCTCCCTTGCATAATGAGAGAAATTACAATGTATAACAACTATGCAAGGCTTGGTGCTCTTTCCCATGGGACGGTCCATGCTGCAGTCAATGCCTTCAGTGCGCCTTCAGTTCTATCTGGAGGGACCATGCTGGGAATAGTGCATTGCCATAACTATGGCTTGTCCATTCTTCTAATATGTCTTTTCTTAGTATGGACTGTTTGGTCCTTTCCTTGATGTCTGTGCAGTTGTCCAATTTGCCATTACTTCATGAAAGAGAAACAGGTTATATCCTTGATTTGGTGTGCTCAAAAGTCTACTTGACCCACTATTTCACCTATTGGAAATAGCTCCCTTGAAGATATTTTGGCCTTTACCTCTTTCTGCTACGATTTGAGCCCTTAGGCTATCTTTTCCCTTTTGAGTTTTGTCTTTTCCTGGCATTTGAGCTCTCAGGGCTATATCCTCAACTTTGCTAGCTCTTTACGTTCTTCCGTCAACAGTTCTTCCCTTTGGCATTTTAGCCTTTGAGTGCATTCGAGCCCGTGTTCAAACCTACAAAGAACAATAGTTATTTTATTGCCACAAATTTGACGTCTTCAGGTCCGTCATCCTCAACAATTCCTTCATGTCTTTTCTGCTTGCTTTGGCCACTTTCCATTAATCTCAGCAAGTGGCACATGGCATTTTCCACTACTTTTTAGAAACACATATTAAAATCTTTTGCAGTTGCCATGTGGCACCCTCTGCAAAAATCTGAGAGAAGCTTAGTGAAAGAAGCTTTATAAGAAACTTGAAATGTAGATGCAGACACTTGTCGTGCTTTGATGAGTTTTAACAAGACACGTGGCACGTTTTGTAGTTTTGAAACTTATTAGAAAATGTGTCTTGGTAGATGACACTTGGCAGCTTCTGCATCGACTCCACAAGGGACACGTGGCAGCTTCCGCTACACTTTGAGGTTTGGTCTTTCTTGGTGGGTTCTTGCTTCTTCGGTGGGCTTTGGATTTTAGGCTTTTTCCATCCAGCTTTTCCTTCAACCAAAAAGTCTGAAGGAATTCCTTCAGAAAAAATATCTGAAGGAAAGCTTCGCTTCTTTTCCTTAGCTGTTTCAATCATTTCAATTTCTTCGGGCTTCTTATCGAGTGAATTCCTTCGGATAAAATGTTCGAATGAATTTTGCCTTGGTCATTTTCCCACGAAAAAACCTTTGCGAAGGGATTCTTTCAGCCTCCTTCTTTTATTCATTTCCATTGGACAAAAAGTCTAAAAGATTGTTCCTTTTGTGCCTTTGAACAAATCTAAAGGAATTCTATCTTTTCTGTCTTCTCTTTGACCTTTGAACCAATGTTGCCTGCCCTCCGCAAGGGCGCTTGCCTCTTTGGCTTTGGGTTAGCCCCTTGAACCTGCTAATTGAACCGATCGATTGAACCAACCTTAGTTCAATGGTTCAATGGTTCTTTCTCTTTATTTGGCTAAGTCCTTTTGATCTTTTAAACCAAACGTGTTGAACCATTTGGTCGTTGAACCCATTGAACCGTCGAACCAAAATGGTTCCAGGTTTAATGGTTCAACGGTTAGAGCCTTTATTTTTCATTAAGTGTTTGAAGCCATGGAACCTTGAAATGGTTGAACTTTGAACCTTGACAAAGCACTTAACTCCTGCTGATGATGTTGAACCTTGAACCCATTAAACCCTTGAACCTTTTTGGTTCAAGGTTCAACGGTTCAATCCTTGCTTAAAAGCTTTCTGATGAACATATTTGGTTGAACCAAGGTGTTGAACGAATCCTAAAAATGACTAAGTGTTGAAAACTTGTTCTTTTGATTGAACTCGCCTGTAGAAGCCTTTGAACTTGCTAATTTCAAGCATGTTGAGTCCATAGAAACATATCTACAGAGTCCATATATTTAAGTCTACAGAGTCCGTAGATTTTTGGAAAAGATTTGAAAAATGAAGAACGTGAATGCTCAGAACATTTTTGGTTGAACCAAGGCGTTGAATGATTCTTGAAAATGACTAAGTGTTGAAAACTTGTTCTTTTGATTAAACTCACCTACAGAAGCCTTTGAACATGCTAATTTCAAGCATGTTGAGTCCATAGAAACATATCTGCAGAGTCCGTAGATTTAAGTCTACAGAGTTCATAGATTTTTGGAAAAGATTTGAAAAATGAAGAACTTGAATGCTCAGAACAATTTTTGAAAAGGGGAGAGAAGATTTTGGTCTGTTGAACCAAAATACTTCATAGGTTGTCCCAAAATTGAGAAGTCTATTTTTGGGGACAACAAATTGTATTATTTCTTTTATAAGACCAATCTCCCTTTGAATACACACACACACACACACACACACACACACACACACACACACACACACACACACACACACACACACACACACACACACGTGTGTGTGTGTGTGTGTGTGTGTGTATAATTTAATACTATATATATAGTTAAATTATATATATAGTTTCATATATATATATATATGAAACTATATATATAATTTAACTATATATATAGTATTAAATTATATATATATATATATATATATATATATATATATATGACTAATTCCAAATGAGATTGGAATTTACTTCCTTTTTATATCTATTTATAAGTCTAATTCAAAGTTAATTGGAATTTGGTATCCCTAACTTTTAAAAGGCTACAATCAGTACTTCTAGAAGAATAACATTGAGTAGGTATAAATTAATTTTATACATTTAATTTTTATTTTAAATTTGTCATTGAGTAGGTATAAATTGGAAGAAAATAACTTCTATTAATTGTCTTAAGAAGGATAAAAGACAACTATCACTTGTTGATGTATTTCATATCCCTCAAGATTATAATCAATAATGTTAGTCTAGAAATGAAGACTTTTATGTTTATCTACATGAAGGAAAATATGAATCAGATGAAGAATATATTCGAGAAGAGGAACAAGCATCAAAGAAGAAAAAATGAACATTCAAGTCCAAATGAAAAACAAGATTTCCACGGGCTTATGTTGTAAAATATTGCAATGGTGTTGAAAGGATAAAATGTTCTTGGTGTGTAAAATATAAGAGAGAGACTCAATTTGCTAAAGATGGGAGTACTACCCTTCAAGTCAACGGTCTTAAAATGCATGCAAAATCAGAGTCTCATAAATTTATTTTCCAATTTTTTGAAGGAGAAAGCAAACAAAGTAGTATTCCAATAACTAAACATGTAGAACTAATGGTAGATGTTGAGAAGTAGAGAATCATAGCTGTGATAGAAAATATGTATTTTGTTTCCATGCATGATTTACTTTTAGAAGTTTATAAACCAATTTATGACTTGAATGTAATGTCCCCAAATTTATAATATAATGATTTATTTAATTAATTTAATTAAATATGGAAATTAATAAAATAACATATTGGCTTCTTCTAGAAGTTTCCTTGGAGCCTTTAAAAGAAGTTGAGGGCAAAGCATTTTGACTACCTAATATCTTTTATTGCTAAAATATTCTGAGTATTGTGAAGTTTGAATCTGTGATTCAGCTAAAATCTCTGAGGATGCAAACCTTCAGCAGATTGGAGAAGAGTTGGACAAAAGCCTAACGCTTTTTAGGGGTGGAGTCGTGATGAAATTCAGATTGTGCTTATTGATCAGATCTGGGGCTTCAGAGGTCATTCACTAGGTATATTAGGTGTTCAACATATGTAGAGGTTTCCAGGTATTTATTCATTAGATTTGATTTAAGATTTATATATATATATATATATCTTCAGATCAGGTGCTGTATAGAATCTGCATAGATCAGTACCAAGCTGTACCAGTGGATTCAAAAAAGTGAAGAAGGGCACAACTCGCAATTACAGGCTGCAGGGTATTATAGAGGCTGACATCAGCAGATCAGTGATCGACATCGGCAGGTAGACTGACATCAGCTGATCAGTGACTGACATCGGCAGGCAGACAGTCACAGGCAAGCAGTCACTAGTAGGTAGAGATCGCCACCAAGAAACTGACGATGGTAGTGTATCGACCGACGTCGGTGACTGTGTTTTCGACACATCATCTAAATCTGTGCATAATTCCAGGTTCTTGGTTATTTTGGCTTCATTATACTTTCTATAGTATTGTTGTGTACTGTAATTTTTTATTATTCACTGTTGAAGCAAATCTGGGCAATATATTTTTGTATCAACATACTCTAAAGGCAAATAATCAGATTTATATCTTTGACTTGTAAGAACCTATATATTTTGTGTCTCCAAATTTATTTTGGGATCTTTCATTGAAAAGGTATAAAGGCATTTCACACATGTCTCTAACAGATAAATACTCTGCATATACAAATACCACATTTGAAAAAGAGTTTCTAAAAGCTTCAAAGGAGGTATATTGAAAAAAGTTAAAAGATAAGATTTTTCATAGTCCATTTTACTCAATTTTAGTTGATGAAAGTACTAATCAGACTATACAACAACATTTGATAGTTTACATTACATATTTGACAAATGAAAGAAGAGGTGAATGTGTAACAAAGTTTATACACCTCCTTCAATTAAAAGATGGAACAACTCAATCTATGTATGATGTCGTGATAAGTCTTTTAGCAGAGATAAATTTATCATTGACAAAGTTAGCTGGTTTTGGATCTGATGGGGCTTCTGCTATGAGGGGTATTCATGAAGGCTTATCTACTAAGTTTCATTGAGATGCTTCTTGATTAATAGATATTCATTGCATAACTCATCAAGAAGCATTAGCAGTAAATGATGCTTCATCTTATTTTCTAGAGCTACAATTTTTTGATAAATTTATAAATAAAATTTATTTTTGGCTTGGAAAATTTGTTAAAAGACATGGAGTACTAATAAATTTTATGGATTCATTTCAAATTAGTCAGTTAGAGGTGTTGTAAATTTATCAAATTAAGTGGCTCTCTAAAAGAAAGGTCATGAAAAGGCTTGTCAAAATCATACCTATTTTATTGAAAGAATGGGAGTTAGATGATAAAAAATGTATGATTTGACAAAAAAATTTCAAGTACAATTCTCCATCCATTTACTTGTAGACGTACTTATTGAGTTAAATAAGTTGAATATAAAGTTTCAAGATGACCATGTTGAAAGTACTTCCATTGGAACTACTTTAGATATTACTATTGAAATGTTTCATAGGAGATTTCAAAGAGTTATATTTGGGGCAGGTACAATACATATTTCATCTTTTTAAAATA
Source organism: Torreya grandis (assembly GCA_037957365.1). Taxonomy (NCBI): domain Eukaryota; kingdom Viridiplantae; phylum Streptophyta; class Pinopsida; order Cupressales; family Taxaceae; genus Torreya; species Torreya grandis. The sequence continues at coordinate 2,000,188 of JARHVA010000101.1, forward strand.
GAGCACAATGAGGAACTCTTGAGTTTCCAGATGGATAAGGTACAATACATATACATCCATTGAGATTTGAGAGCTTGTCTAACTCACCAAGATCAAGGACACTAGATGATTACATTGAATTGGAAAAATAAATTATAATGAAGGTTATTGATTCTCTAGATGCAAGGTTCATAGATTTATCTATGTTTAATGTTGTTAAGTTTTTCAATATCTATAATTATTATGATGAGGTGGATGATAGAGACTGTGAAACAAAAAGATGGTTAACATGTTTATGTGAAAAATTTAGTGTTGGGAACTTGCCTATTGTAGATACTATCAAATGTTTAGGTGAGATGGATGAATTTGTTTGTACTATTTATAAATCATACTAAAAAAATATATGTTTGGAGCATGGGATCTTTGTGGAGGTGAACTTGAATGGTTTGAAAAGTTTCTATGTTTAATGCAGCTATGACAAGCTATTCTTGTTATTCCAGTGAGCATGATAGTATGTGAAAGAGGTTTCTCAAAGTTAAACAGGATAAATAATGATGATCAATCTAGATTTTCTATAAAAATATTGGATATGTTAATGTTTCTTTCCTTTTGTGCACCTCATTCTCTAAATGAGATAGATTAGAATGTTATTTATAATGAATGGAATCATATAAAAGTGTAAAGGCATCTTCTTCTAGACCAATAGATCCATTACTACAATAGTTTGGAATAAAAAAATATTAAAAAATAAAAACTTCACAATAGTTATAGTATCGGAAGGAAATTTTTGAATAGAAGTTGAAACCAATGATATAAGTTAATATATATTTTATTTGTGTGAATGAATCATTACATAACAAATTGGAATCCAAGCTTATATAGTTCATAATTTTAATGAGCAACATTCTTGAAGTGAAGTGAAAGTTGATTGGAATTGATTTTAATATTAATTAAGACTATTTATAATCATTAATATAGCATTTACATTTACATATGTTTTATTAATGGACTATAAACAGGTACTGATAATTCTCTTGTTGAATTTGGTGCAAATATAACAATAATGAGCTAGGTTGGTTTTAAAAATTTGTTGTGCACTGATAAATGTGGTATATACAAGTAAAAACAAAAGTGTCATGTTATTTTGCATCATGTTTTTGGTTTTAGTTGTATGTACCAAGTTGGCTACTGCATTCTTACTTCCATCCCCAACTAATGGATGGGGTGGGTAGGGATAGTCTATTACCCACTAATGGATGCGCTCAGGAGGTACATGGACTAAGTCTTGGCATACAGAATAATTACCATTAAATGAACCAGTTGGATATAAAAGTTATGAATATTTTAGTTAATATTGTAAGTGTAACAGTGCATAGCTTGATCCTCTACTCTCTTTTTAACATTTTTTCTATCTAAGTCCTCTATTCTCTATTTTTATTTAATGATTGCCATATGAAATCCTATGTTTTTTTATCCAATAACTTAATCATCTTTCCTTTATTTTTAAATATTTTTCTCTCTAAATTATCTATTTTTATTTAATGATTACCTTGTAAAGTCAAAATGTTGCTTGATCTGATATTTTAATCTTATCTGCTCTACTTTTAATGTTCTTTTTTTAAATTTATTTATTTTTATTTAATGATTATTTTTAGTTAAAGGTGTTAGATTCTCTTTTTATAATAAGAGGGTTTTACAAATCTAACTGTTTAAAATTCTATACTATATGGTAGATTTGAACACTATAAGTTATATGGCATTTTATACATTATTTTATGATTACCCTATTTTTATCATATTTAATTTTTGATAGGCCAAGGTGACTCCATAGGTGTTGGGATTTTACAAATCTGACCAACTGAGATTCTATACTGTGTGGTTGTTTTGAGCATTGTGTAGGTGATATGGCATTTTATAGAATGTAAACTAATTATTTACAGTGTGTTGGGTAGGACCGATCATTTGAATTAGTGTGACAAGTTGGCAACTATTATAAGATACAAAATAACTTTCTCTGTAATTACAAATTATAGTGTATATAGTGTAATTTTTCCTCTTCTTTTGTGTCAATTTAATAGATCTAAGATAAAAAAATCTTAGCAGTAGCTATTATAGACATTATAGATGAATTTTCCCTCTTCCTTTGGGATTTTTACATTGTCATGCACTTTTATACTTGGCTTTTTTTTTACAGTCAATTTTTTTTGCATTTTTGGGACAGGGTTAAATCCCTTTGATGTGTTGTGATGGGTTCAAATTTGACTGCTGATTATGATTGTTATAACTTATGACTTGTATCCTTTTGGTTTCATAAAACTATATTGGTTTCATAAAAAAATACACACACACACACACACACACACACACACACACACACACACACACACACACACACATATACATACATGTACACATACACACACACACACACACACACACACACACACACACACACACACACACACACACACACACACACACATACATACATACATATGTACATATACATATGTACATATGTACATATACATATACATACATACATATACATACATACATATACATATATATATATATATATATATATATATATATATATATATATATATATATATATATATATATATATATATATATATATATATATATACATACATACATACATATATATATATATATATATATATATATATATATATATATATATATATATATATATATATACATATATATATATATATATACATACATATATATACATATATATATACATATATATATATATATACATATATATATACATATATATATATATATATATATATATATATATATACATATATATATATATATATATATATATATATATATATATATATATATATATATATATATATATATATAAAATTTAATGTGAGATTGGTAATTACAATGAGATTGGTTTTACATATTTATAAATTAATTCAACAAGGACATTAGCAGAATCCGTTCATAGTGCAGTGATAACAAATATATAAATGTTGTATTAATGATTATAAGCTATTTTAAGTAATATTTTTATATATGGAAGATTAATTTTAAGTGAGATTAAAATTGGAAATTATAGCAAGATTGGTTATATATATATATATTTAAAATACTAATTCAACAAGAAGGGCATTAGCATTTACATTTATATTTTGTAGTTACTTTATTTTTGACATTGAATAGTTAAATGTTATTTAAAACTATTTATAATCATTAATAAAACATTTACATTTATGTGTTTTATTATTAGACTATAAATAAGTACTGCTAATGCCTTTCTTGTTGGATTGGGTGCAAATGTAACAATAATGAGCTAGGTTGGTCTTGGAAGTTTGTTGTGCACTAACAAAGGTGGTGTATATAGTAAAAATGAAAACATGATGCTATTCTGCATCGTATTTTTTGTTTTAGTTGTATGCTCCAAGTTGGCCATTGCATTCCTACTTCCATTTCCAACTAATGGTTGGGGTGGGTAGAAATTATATACCTGCTTGTGGATGGGCTCAGGTGGTGCATGGATTAAGTCTTGACATATAGAAGAATTATCATGAAATAAACCAACTGGATATAGAATTTAAGAATATTTCAATTGATATTGTAAGTGTAACACTACATAGTTAGATCTTATTCAATCCAGTTCTATGATTTAAATATTTTCTTTTAGCTTGTTATTAGAAAATAGAAGTACATTTGATTTGTATAAAGTAAGATGTTATGAATTATGATTATTGTACCCTTTTGGGTAAATTTTATAAACAAGTACTACTAATTCCTTTCTTGTTTAATTTGATGCAGATGTAATAGTAATGAGCTAGGTTGGTCTTAAAAATTTGTTGTGCATTGGCAAAGATGGTGTATACAGGTAAAAACAAAAACGTGATACTATTTTTCATCACATTTTTTGTTTTATTTATATGCTCTAAGTTGGCTATTGCATTCCTAATTCCATCTCCAACCAACGGTTGGGATGGGTAGGGATTCTATACCTGCTTATGGATGGGCTCAGGGGTGCATGGACTAGGTCTTGACATATAGAGGAATTACAATGAAATGAACCAATTAGATATGGACGTTATGAATATTTGAGTTGATATTGTATGTGTAACATTGCATAGTTAGATCTTATTCAATCAAGTTCTGTGATTTAAATGTTTTTTTAGCTTGTTATTTGAAAATAAAAGTATAATTGATTTGTATAAAGTAACATGTTATGAATTGTGATTGTTGTACCTTTTTGGATGAATGCTATAATTTCATTGAATAAATTTTGTAGGTTACATTTCCAAATTTTATTAAGTATTTTATTTTTGTGTTTGAATCATTCCCCAACAAATTGAAATCAAAGTTTCTTTAGTTCATACTTTTAGTGACATGTACAAAATTTACTTTTATCAATCAAATGGAATTTAAATTTACACTTTTCAATCAAAGGGCACTTAAATTTACACCTGTCAATTGAAGGGAAACTATTTTTACAACTTTCCATCACTGAAGGGCTGGTTGCATAAATACCCTTCAGCTTGAAATGAAGGCCATCCCTTCAAACTTGACAGCTATACACAACCACCCATGGCCATCACTGACATAGATCCACTGCTTGCTTGTGCCATTTTAGGTATTTATTTTTATCATTTGACAGGTATCATTATTAAATAAAATATAGATATTTTACAACTTCGTTATGATCGATGTTCATTATTTTATTAACTTGCCCAAGGCAGGTTATAGAGGTTTCAAATTTGTTATTGGTGGCTTTTTATCATTTAATTTTGAGGTGGTATTGGACTAGTCATTGAGACATATTTTTTAAAAAAAACATTATATTATATTTTATTGTTTTGGATTTATGTAGTTTAATTAGTTATTACTTAAAATAAGTCATTTTAGAATGTTTTATAAAGTTGTATGGAAATTGTTTTATTAGGTATCATTTTTATTGTGACTCGTAGTTGGGACTTCAATGTTCAATTATTTTTATAAATTTGACTAATAATAATATCAAACAAACTTTTTATTTATATTGGTTTTAAAATTTGTGCACTTAGGCATGCCATAAGTTGCAACGAGTCATTAATAGAAAATGAAAGGACATGTTAAAAGATGCATGGGTGATTAATATGCAATGAAAGACTATGTTTAATGACACTTGACAAGATTTTTTTCCATTAATGTTGCAAGTAATTGCCATCATATGTGCCATCATCCACCTATTCGGAATGGCTTTTGAAGACTCTTCTCCACAAATAGTAATGGAACTCTTACACCTATTCTACTATCTACAGAGTTTCATAAAGCGTGTAGTGTCATCAATTCAAAGGGACACAATGTTATTTCAATGTGTGTACCTTATTCCTATAATTGAACCCACAACATTCTTCATTTCTTTTTTGTGAGCCTATAATACATTATTTTTGTTATCATTTTAATGGTTTTTTGTGTGCCTTTACAACTGAGTCAAATTTTACTTATATGTTCATGGCATGCCCTCAAGGTTTTCATTCACATAGCACTAAATATTATTTTTTTGTATCAAATGATACCATTTTCTAAATTCATTGTCCATATTGGGACACCCCTGTGACATTAATATGCAATGAAGGGCCATGTTGGAAGATGCTTAGATTTTCTGAATTGCACTGCTAATACTTCCATCAAGAAATTAGAGGTTACATTCCTATTTTTAAAATGAAATCAGACATCAAACCTTGGATATGTAAGAAATAAGGTAAGTCAGAGGCTAAAAGCTTGAACTTAATTTCTAAGCCAATCTATGAAATCCAAACTCTAGATGAGATAAGATCTCTAAAAATGGTAATGCCTATAAAAGCTAAAGGAATTTTATACCTAGTGTTTTAACAAGATAAAGGTTGGAATTTTTCATGATAGTAGTTACTTAACTATCACACCTGTTAGAGGGATCATAAAAATTTAAAATTTTTCACTTCAATGCTAATTTGAGAAGATGGAAGAAGTTGTACAGACTTTGGAATTCATGTGCAAGGAAAAATAGTTTTAGAGTGTCCTTTAATCTTCTACAGGTCAGAAAAAATATTGGGAAGAAGTTTCAAGCTCAATAGTTTTAGGCATATCCTTCTCACTCTCATCATCTCCTTCACAAGCTAGTGAAGACCATCTTCAAGCAAATAATACAAGTCGTACAGGTAGAGTTGGGGGATAATATTTTGGCCAATATTTGGTACCTCTAAGGGATTTAAATTTGTGTCATTGGTTATTGGATTAGTTCTCTAGATTTATGAAGAATCACTAAGAGCCCAGACTGCTTTTTAAGAACTCAAAACCACACAGACTGAGTTTAGAGCAACTCCAAAATAAATTGTGAATTTGTGGGTACTTGAAATCAATTGGAGTGTGTTCTCAGATGTTTATATATGCCTCACATACCTTAATTCATCATGGTGGCATGTTTGGGTGTATTTGATACCTATTCTACCCTAATTCTACATACTACCATCTATAACAGTCTTAATCCTAATTTTCAAAGATTTAAAAGCTCAAACACATTCAAACCATCCATGTCCACTCTCATTATAACATTCACTTGCACTTTCATCAACCAATATATGGGATAAATACATTGGGATTGATCCCTCTTCAGAGTATTGGTATATAGGCAACTCTCTTTGTAGTGGGGTATTGAGGATGTCTAGTCTATCTTACTAACAAACACAAAATTATTTATCAAAATATACTTACAAGGAGGATTAGAGTTTGCACATTAAATTAGGTTTTCTAGGCATAACATAGATTTCCAAGTTTCATGCACATAAAAACATGACCTAAAAACACATGCACATGTGCTCCAAAAAAATAGGAATAATCCCACATAGGGGACACTACCACTACTTTGAGGACACTACAACAACTAGTGCTACTGTCCATATGGGGTGTTATTATCCATTGAGCAAAAAAATCCCAAAATCCTATTTGCGACACTCATAATTATCCAAAACTTAGTTTTCAAAACCCAGATCATCCACAACAGTCACTTTTCAAATAAGTCTATATTTATGAATATTCATTACTATTTTTAGGAATTCAAAAGAGGTCAAAAGCTATAACAAATTAGTGCTTAATTATTTTATATTATTGTATATTTTTAGAATCTTGAGCAAGAGATTTTAGGTCCCAAAAATATCAAACAATATTAGCAAGGGAGACCTTTCCAAATCTCCTATCAACACAATCAGTCCTATCCAAACTATCAAGGATATAGACCACCCTTTCAAAGTCATCTTCATGGTCAAGGATAACTAGTTCAAGAAAAATCATATAATGGTTATAATCCCAATTCTCCCTCCACATCAAAATAATTAGTGCCTACTAGATTCAGAATTCTAACTTGGAACCAAGTAGTGAAGTCTTGGGGAAAGCAAGAGGAAAAAAGCCAAGATCAAAAAATTGATGTTAATGAAGAAAACCTTGTGGCTACTCCAGACCCATTCCCCCTTTGTCAAGAGCCTCAAGTTTTTCCATCTTGGAGGTCTATCCAAGAAGATTTTTAATATAAAAAAGAGGCCTTAGTTGAGAAGTTGGATGATAAAGTTGCAACTGAAAATGAACTTCAAGAAGACTATGAGAAGGATGAGGTGGTTGATGAAGAGAATGGAACACTTATGGAAAAGTTGAACCTTCTCTCTATCCAAGAGTTCTTTCAAGAGTCTCCCATTTATAAGACCCTAAATTGCAAGAGTACTCCCTCCATCCAAAAACCCATTCATGATCCATCCACCACACCTCATACTCCCTCTTCAACCCATGAACTTGTTCACCACCCTCCCACCTCATCCCTTATTAAAGGACAACCCATCCTATGGGAGATAAGTAAAGATGATCAAGATCAAGTTGCATCTAATCATGAAGAGATTGATCAAATCATGGAATAGAAGGAATTTGAAAATAAACTCACATCAACTAAGTTGGTTGAACCTCATGGGCATGATCAATAGGTTGAATCTGAAAATAAAATAGAAGATGGAGTTATTTCTACTTCCATAAAACAACATGACTTATGACAAAGATTCAATGAGATATGTGGAGAATGTGAGGCCTTTTCAAGAGCCTATACTTCATGTTGTTCAAGTTGAAGATATTGTTGAAGATGCATTATCTCTTGAATTACAACATGATAGCTTCCAAAGTATCAATATTGTTGAAATGGTAGCCAACCTTGAAGTCAAAAACTCTTCAAGTGAACAGGTTGAAGTTGATAAAGTACATAATCAATAAATGTTGAGTTTGAAGAAGTTGTTGTCCTTGAAGAGAAGGAAGACAAAGGTGATTGGAAATAACATGTTGAGATTATTCAAGAGATTGAAGGCCTTTAGAAGGTTGAAGGTCATGTTCACAAAGAGATTGCTCAAGCTATCTTTATTGAGGACAATGATGAAGGTGGGGATGAGTATGAAAAGATCTTTGAAGATCTTAAAAATCTTGTAGTTTATAAGAAATTTGATGTCACTCAAGATACCATGAATGACAAAGAACCATGCTTTGATGAACCATGATTGGGTCAAGTTGTAGGTAAAGAGTATCATGATAATATGGTTGAGTCACAAAATGAATTCACCTTCATAGGTGATATGTTTGAAGATGTTGTTGTTACATTGAAGATCATGCTAAAAAGAGTGGCAAGCATGAAAGAGTTAAGGACATCAAAACTAAATCTTAAAAGGCAACTTGATTCCTTCACTCCTTTATCTCATGGACCAAATGATGGTGCAAATTTCCCCTTTGATCTAGGAAGTGAAATTTGATTCAATTTAGTTCAATCTATTTCTTTTATGTTCTTGTTGTGTTCCCTAAGTGATTAGAGCATATGTGTGTCTTCTTTCTTTGATTTTGTGTGTGTCTTCATTTTGTGTGTTTTTGAGGTAATCAAGTTGTCTTGTTGGTTAAGTTTCAAGGTCTGATCTTATTGTTTTATAATGCAATTGATTCCATATCCCAATAGAAGGACAAGGCTACTGGTCTAGTAAGCATAGAAGGCATGATACCCCTATGAGTGACCAATTTGTATCCAATTTTGACCCCAAAAGTCAAAATAAGATCCCTATAGTAAAAGAATTAAACATTAGGTGATATCGGAGGCCCTTAGTTGAGTCCAAAATACCTTATTAGAATTTAGTAAGGTAAGTTTGAAAAGATTAAGGTAAGTCTCTATTTTGTGTTTTGGTCTATTTAGGTCTAGTAAGTCAAAAAAGGTCAAAAGGGTAATTTATGGTGCCTTGAAAAATGTGTCATGGGTGATTGGGAGTTGATCAACATCATTTCATGTGTCAAACACCTTTTCACAACATTTCATGAAGTTTTATAAAGTTTGAAGTTCATTTGCTACCTTGAAGGGGGAAAAATACATGAAAAAATGATTTTTTGGCCAAATATAATGTGTGTCGAAGTTCCCTAGAGGAAAAATTCATACCACACACATAAGTATTTGGGAGAAGTTACTTAACTATCACACATATCAAAGGGATAAAAAAAAGTTAGAATCTTGTACTTCAACGCTATATTGAGGAGATATACGAAGTTGTATGGAATTTTAGAAGTCATGAGCAAGTGAAAATAGTTGTAGAGTGTCATTTCATATTCTAAAATTTAGGAACAAAACTGGGAAGAAGTTTGGAGCTCAAAAGTTGTAGACATATCCTTTTGACTCCCATTGTCCCCTTCACAAGCTAGTGAAGACCAACTTCAAGAAGATGGTACAGGCCGTATAGGTAGAGTTGGGGATATAATTTTACAAAATTTTTGGGACCCATAAGGGCTTCTAATTTATGTCATTGGTTTTTGGATTGGTGCTCTTATATTTATGAATAATCACTAAGAGCCTAGACTACTTTTTGAGAACTCAAGATCACAAAGACTGAGTTTAGAGAAAATCCAGAACAAACTGTGAACTCATGGTTTCTTAAAATTAGTTAGAGTGTGTTCTAAAATGCCTATAGATGTCTCACATGACTTAATTCATCATGGTGGAATGTTTGGGTGTCCTTTTCACATGAAAAATGGTTCTTGTGCATTGTGTGCAAATGACTATCACTTTTTTTGTGTTCCTAAGTTTTCTAGATGGTCAAATTTATTTTAATGGTTCTTCATTGTCCTCTACTCTCTTCTAAATCCATTCATAGCCTCTAATTAATTTAACATTCCATATAAGTTTCAGGAATGGTCACTTCTCCATTCACTTTTGGGATTGTGTTGTGTGCTTGCATAACAAACTAAGTTGGAAGTGTTTAAATATGTTTTTTAGGGAGTTTTTGTTTGTATTCATCTTAATATGTTGGTAAAATGATGATAATGATATTGAAATCATATTGATCATGTTGCACTCTCTAAAGTTTCAATACTTATAAGGATTTATAAATAATTATTTTTAAGCACATATAGGTCTATAACTTCAATGAAAATCTATGGTATCAACATTCAATTTAAATGTATCTAAGAATGGAAACATGGTGGATTGAAGATGAAAATGGCAATGTAACAATTAATACCTTCCAAGCAATTAGAGTCAAGATTGACAAACAAGCTAGTAGGCCTAAAATGTGTACCTATAAGACTGTGACAGTGAGAAGTAAAGAGTACAAATTTTTTAATGTGCTTAGAAGATGACATGGAATTGGTAATGCTAGGCCCCTTATTCAACCTAAGTAGTGGATCCATGCCAACTCAGCAAACACCTAGGTGTGAGGCAATCATGGTAGATGATTGTTATTTTGTCTTCTAGTGGCACCAACTGACAGGAAATTAACAACTCATTTTTGAATCAATTAGCATTGGAAAGCAAGCATACAATATAGTATGCTCATTAAAGATAAGTGATTTATTTTGAAAAAATTGACATTGGGAAGTACATGCATGGGATAACAACTACTCATTAAATACAAGCATAGTGGAGATTGTGGGATGTGTACCTCTAGTGCTAGCTTAATGATTGTGTGATCTATTCCCTATGATCCTAAGATGATTCAAAGCTCTATAAAAGAAGGTAGAGTTTAGTTAGCAGGGGAGACAAACTGGAGTAGCAAAGCTCTGGTGAATTGGTTCTAGATGGTCACCTTTAGAGTTGGAATTAGTTTAGGATGATTTTGATGCTCCTCTTTGTAATACCCAAGCTCACCTGTGAGCCTTTGGGTTGTTAGTAGTTTAAGTTGTGCTTATGCTCAATTTTAAGGACTTATATATGTATGGTTATTTATCTCTATTAATGATAAATGCTTTGTGTAAATGTTTAATGGATTGAATGTTTCAAGTTTATAATATGTACCTTAAACTCCTACAAGATTCTAACCTAACTCATTCATGGCATGCCTATAGCTAATTATGGACTCTAAAATTGATATAGGAAAAGATTTAAGTGTGTGTAATCCTCTACACCTTTCAATGACTCCCATGACTAAGCACAAACCTATGCCTAAGTCCCTCAACCAGATCCTTAGTTGCCCCTCAAGTGCCTGATTGCTACTAAACCAAGGTTCCCTAAAGGCTTGCACCCATGACTCCACAGACATCATTTCACTAACCAATCCCCTGAAGAATAGAGTCATACCATGGCATAACTAGCCCAACATAGACCCTGGTCCCTTCTCCACTACACTTCGGTGAGAATATAAGGTTCATGCCTTATGTAAAGTGATGTCAGTGCAGTCGACTGTTAAATGTTGAGCTCCATAGGATTAATCAAGGCCTATGCCGCATTAAAAAAAACTTGAATCTGACCTGGACAACTAGGTAAGCACATGACTTGGCTCATGACTAAAACACCTAATTTTCTACAACATTTTGGTTTTAATGTTGGGACATGTTGAATTTTGTTGCTACAATGGTACACCAGGATAATGATCTAACTCTCCCTCAGGAACATCAAGAATTGGATATAATGAGTAGAAGATAGATTTGCATTAAGGCATCTAACTTGTAGAAGGCAGAACTTAAGGAAGTGGGTCCAGAACCACTTGTATGATGCCTTATATGAGGTTTTCTTTTATGAACTACTAGAGCAAGTGTACCACTAGTTGGCTACTTATGCGACCCATAAAATTTGAAGCTATGGACAACATCTAGAGTGGATGAAAGAGTGCCTAGAGAGGTTTGATAAATTAGATGCCACTTGGATTAGAACCATAGACAAATGGTGGCAAGGGGCATTTAACAACTATATGATTAAGTTTGTAGTATTGATGTACTCCTACCCTAAAGAAGCAGAATACTATTTCTTACATGATCTTAGAGGCATATTTATGGCACCAAACTCAAGAAGATAATGGAGGATTATGGATTCAAAATAGTAAGGATGGAAGGCTAAAGTTCTCTTACGTATGAGCAGCATAATGGGGAAGAGGGGATGTTTAGGCGAGGTGCAATGGAAGGGAATGAGAAGATTGATAATTGAGAGCTCAGGTTACATGATTATAATAAGAGGAGGCATAAAATTATAGAAGATATAAAGCTTGGAAGTGTCAAGAAGACCCAGAGTGAGTAGGAAGGGCACAGGGAATGATCTCTTAAATGGTAGCCATGCCCAGAGGAAGGATTCCTTGAAGCCTTGAAACAAGCTCCATAGTTGATGAGTGAATGCTCAAGGTCCCTTTAGAACTTGACCATTAGATATGTGTCAGATTTACCTACCGCTATTTAACCTATGGCATAAACTCATACACTAGATCCCCCATAGGAAGATAGATGATTGACAATTGACCTCATTATCAACTCAGACTTTGATCCATTTACAAATTTATATTAGAAATTTGTGATTGAACAAGTTATCCCTTATGAAAAGGTAAATGAAGATACCTCTAGACCTCAAGGTGCTAGCTCGACTAGATAGAACATAAGTTTAAGCACCCTAGTTTAGCTAATGTTAGATGCATAGCCTAGGCAACATCTCGTAGGAAGTGGCCCTATGCCACTAGTTGATAGTATAGTTCCATCATATTTTATGGCCCTATTAGTATCCATGAGACCAACACCTAGCCTAATGACTGGAGGCCTTGGAGGACCAATACCAAGACAAGTACCAATAGCACAAGCACCCTAGGCACTAGCTACTCACCAACCCCAGATCTATTATGAGATGGCCATGTGCCTGCTAGAGTATCAAGTTATGGAGAACACCATATAACTATACTCAAGTGTGAATTATAGTGGCACACTCAGGAAATAACCTAGTCTAAGTGTAAGGCAACCTATTTTATGACAACCTTGTTTGATCTCACCCATTATTGGTATAGGAAGTTTGATCCTAACTAGGCTATGGCTGATTATGACACCCTATAGGGAGCCTTCTTAAAGGAGTTTGATATACGAGAGTTTGAGTAGCAAAGCATCACCATGCTCAAGGAGATCAACCAGGTATTATTAGAGAGTGTGCACTTATACGATTCTAGATTCAAGACTCTCCTTTCCAAGTTCCCTTATGATATTCACCCATCTTATCATGTGCAATGGTTCCTTGGAGGATTGATAGTACCTTTCAAAAAAGTGTTATCCATGAAAACATTCATAGACCCTTGGGAAGTTCTTGAAGTTGTGCTCAGAGCTGAGGTAGATGGGAGCACCAATATAGGAATTAGCCCCTTCATGGAGGCAGAAATTGTGTATATGGCCTCTTAACTACAATAGTTGACTGTTAGTTCATCGCAAGATGCTCGAGGCAGGTTATGGTGCATTGATTTCAAGATAGAGGGTCATAATAGAAACAACTACCCTCAAAAGAATGTGCACACACTACTTCTCAGCTATGAAGTTTATCATGAGGTGTATGATGTTCACAACTGGCCTTTGTTGTAATATTCCAGTCAGGTCAAGACAACCCTCTATTGCAAGTTGTGCAATGCCTACACTTAAACCATAGTTTATTATCAATTAATTGATGAGATGTGACAAAAACATAAAGAGAGGTGCACAACAGGCAACTACAATAGTCAAAGGGTAGGCAAACCAAGGAAGTGAGGGTTATGGCCAAAAAAATGCTGGCTATGGGAACTAAAGAGATACTAGAGGGTGAGGTGGAGGATTTGGTGTGGGAAGATTCCCATCATGATCATGTTACAAGTATGGGTCAATCAAGCACTATCAACATGACTACCTGATGCATCTAATGTGTGGTTATTTTTAAGGACCACATGTGATCAAAGAATGCCCTAACTTATATAAAAAGTTCACCTAAGGAAAAATGGGTATCAATAGGGGTACAAAGATGATCAAGAATGAGAATAAATATAGTAAATAGGATTCAAGGGTGCAACCAACATGCACAGAGTCAATCAAGTACAGGGAACAACATAGAATGGGTTCACCACTCAGCTACCAACTATGCCAACACAAGAGTTGTGCCTATAATATGGTAAACTAAGTCATACTAAGTGCATAACATAGCATGAGCCAAAATATATGTCCTACCCTGACCTTGCATGTGAAAAGGACATCCTACAACAATCCATGAGCATAATACAAAATTATCAAGGAGAACTCTAGCTAGCCAGAGATCTAGAAGCATAGGCTACCACCTCATGCAAAAAGAAAGATAGCCAAAAGACTAAAGTATAGGTGGTGATAGAGATATTGTACCTCCTATAAATGGAAAGGATGTTTCCCCTACTAAAAAATTTAATCTTAAAGCATGCAGGGAGAAATCCAAGTAAATTTTTTGATCCCTATGCAATTGAAGTTATTGAACCTCATATGGAGTGGGCACATGAATTAAGACATACATAAAACATGGAGTATGACCAAGAGTTCCTGGTTATTTCCACCATTAATGGATGGTTCATCTATGAGGTGTTGATTGACATGAGTGCTGAGGTCAATATCCTAACCAAGAATGCATGGGAAAATATGGGTAGGCCAGCCTTAAGGCCTTTTCCCCATCTACTCTTCATGGTCAACAAGACCTGAGCATAGCTGATCAGAATATTGAAGGGCACCATTTTAGATATCATGGGTGCTAAATTCCACACTAAATTTGAGGTTATCAAGTTGGTTGAACAAGATAACTACCTAGAGCTTCTAGGAAGGCCTTAGTGCTATGCCAACAATGCAGATATGTGTTTCAAGAAGTGATATATGATCTTAGAAAATGGAAAATAAAGGGTGGTGATCCCCATTTCAAATGACCAGTGACCCCCCTATATAGAGAGCATTAATCTAGAGGATGAGATCAACCACATATATAACATCATGATGCAAGGCATCGAGAATATCCACCCTTATGATCAAGGATTGCTCTCTTGGGAGGATTGGTAGTCAGCCTCAAGCATCACCAATGTCACTTATGATTGATGGGTTGAAGAGGATTTTGAGGCCACTAGTCATAGATAATTCTTGGTGCATGAAAAAATGCTAAAGCCTGTGAAGACTAGCTAGGTCCAAATTGGTCAGGCTCTAAAGTAATGGGTCCTATGGCATGAGGAGAAAAGAAAGAGGGTACTCTACCTGAGCAAAGGCAAGCTTGTAGCACTCCCAAAATTTTAAAGGAGAAACCCAATGGAAAGGTATTTCCATGACCTTGAAGCATGCATCCCTAAAGAGACTAATAGAGTGGGTGCATTAGTGTATACCTTAAGAAGCATTGTCCTACATTGGTGGGTAGTACAAAGGTCTAACTTGCTAACTTGGATAGAGGTAAAAGTGGTCACTTACAGTAGATTTAGAAGGAGTAACAAGAACTTAGATATCTCAACATACTCTGGCAACTCAGACCTTGTAGCACATGTGCACCTATGCAAAGAGACATGGATTGACTATGGATTGATTGCCCCAAAGAACTTATTGGTGCATGCCTTCTATAGGACTCTAAAGACATGGGCATGAGTATGGTATGAGGTCAATGAGACACGCTAATAAAAAACCAATAGGGAGGCCCTCAATGATAAGTTTGTGCACACCTTCTCCTTTTCCTCACATAACTTGGAGTTGGTTAAGCCACTATAAGTAATTTAAAAGGTAGTGTTCAAGGACATTGTGATCCTTGAGGAGTATCTAAAGGACATGTTTAGTAAAAAAGGGTTAGCACCCTTGACTTTATTTGAATAACAAAATCCTAATAGTGACTCAAGTAAAGAAGATAATAAAACTTAGGAGCGTTACTGGAAAACACTGACTAATAGAAGGAAGCTCATGCGCCAAGTAGATGATAACACTCCTAATAAAGAAGACCCCACTCATATTTGTATAGAGATAACATAAGTAAATTGGCAAGTCAAGCACTCACACTAGGAGAAGAATGAGCTATACTCTGCACCACTAAAGACCATCAAATTAGACATTAGCATAGAAGGAGAGCCAAAGATGGCCACTCTAAGCACCTAATTGTCTAATACAGAGTTGGCATGCATCATAGACCTCTTGAAGGAGTTCCAAGACTTATTCCCTAGGACTTATAAGGATATGAATGGAACATACCCATGCCTTAGGAAGATAAGCATAAAGTTAATCGATAGCATAAGACTGGTTAAAAAGCAAACCTATAGGTTGAATCCCAACCTCCATGCTAAGGTCAAAATAGAGATCAATGCAATTCTAGATGTAGGGGTCATTTACCCTATGTAGGAGTTTGAGTGGGTGAGCACAATGGTAATAATCATCAATAAGCACAAGCACATTCACATTTTCATTGATTATATAATGTTAAATGCTGCCTACATCAATGACCCCTTCTAAACTCTATTCACTAACAAAGTCTTGGAAGGCATCATAGGCTACAAGATCTACACCTTCACTGATGGGTTCTTTGGCTACCATCATGTGTAGATTGAGGAGGACAATCCCAAAACAACCTTTGAAAATGAAAGGGTCTATTTTTCTTATAATGTGATGCCATTTTGACTCAAGAATGTGTCAGTTGTGTTCTCCTGAGTGGTGATCACCACATTCAAATACTTCATCCACAGGTTCTTACAATTTTATCTAGATGATTGGATGGTGTATGACCTCACCAAGGACCATTGTGACAACCTGCACCTAAATTTTGAGAGGTGTAGACAACTTTATATATCCCTAAACCTAAAAAAGTGTGTCTTTGTGACACCATTTAGAACACTACTCAGGCACATCATCTGTAAGGATGATTTGCTTGTTGATCTAGAAAAGATTGCCATCATCATTCAACTGTAGACTCTTTCCACCTAGAAAGACATTCATGCCTTTCTTGGCCACTATGGATATTAAAGAAAATTTATAAGGAGTTATGCAAAGATTGTGGTGTTGTTAGAAGAACTCTTGCACAAGGATGAACCATTATACTAGGGAAAATCACAAGAGGATGCCTTTGAGACCCTAAAACTTAAATTAGCTAGCTTGCCTATCTTATAGTTACCCAACTAGACAACACCTTTTCATGTCCATGTCGATGTTTTTGGCTCTACGATTGGCACCATTTTGGCACAGCTTAGCAAAGGTAAAATGAATCATCCCATCTCCTTCACGAGCAAAATGTTGACCCTAGTAGAGCAAAACTACACAATGATAGAGCGTGAGGTGCTCCTCATGGTCTATGCCTTGCAAACATTTAGACAATATTTGTTGCAACCTAGTTCATCTTTTTCACAGATCACGAGGTGCTCAAGTATCTCATGAACAAGCTTGTTTTATATGAGTGCATATGTAGAGAGATAGTTCTATTCCAAGATTTTTAGTTCTTCATTATTATTAATCTTGGAAAGTAGAACTTGGGGATAGACCATTTGTCCTGTATAGACTCTAGTGATGTAGTAGCACCAATTGAGGATGATATGCTAGATGTGCAACTTTATAGAATCTAGCACACCCCTAAGGACTTGGTGGATATGTCTACCTTTATAACATCTGGATCTAAACCCCAAATAAGGACAATAAAATAAAATAAATAATTCATGTTTATATAACCCCTTTTTAGCTCATCAATGATGAACTGTACAAATTGGGTCAAGATGAAGTTCTGTGATGATGTATCTTAGAGCATGAAAGGGACTCCATCATTCATGAGGTGCATGAGGGGATAGTAGGAGGCCATTATGTAGGAGACATAATGATGCACAAAGTGTTATAGTCATGGTTGTGGTGGCCAAGTCTATTTTTCAAGATGCAAAGGATTGCACTAAGGCATTGGACATATGCCATCACATAGGGAAGACCAACTATTGGGATGAGATTCCCTTTATCCCCATTATTTCTTAGGTGTCATTCAAGAAATGGTCCATTGATTGTATTGGACTAATAACTCTTGCAACATGATGCATAGGTGCAAGGTATATTCTAACGGTTATGGATTATTTCACCATGTGGGTCAAGGCCACACCAATAAACTTCATAGCTATCATAGTCATACACTTCATCTGGGAAAACATAATATATTGATATGGATGCCTATTTAGTCTACATAGTGATAGGGGTACTAACTTTATCAATAAAATGGTGTGCATCTTACTGATCAAGTATATGGTAGCACACCACAAAATGACCCCTTATCATCTATAAGTAAACAACACAACTTAGGCATTCAACAAGATCCTATGGATGTACCTCAAAAATATATATGATTTTGGTTGCAAGCATTGGGATGATTAAGTGTCGACAATATTGTGGGCATATCACACAACTTATAAGCTCCTGAACAAGGCTACACTATTTCAACTGGTGTTTGGCACTGAGGTTATCCTATCGATGGAGTTATTGGCACCTTCATTGTGCATCATATGCATTGGTAAATTAGATGACCAAGAATCATTAAACATAAGGATGGAGGACTTGGAGCATTTAGAGGAGATGTACACCCAAGCAAAGTGGAGCCAACAAATAGAAAAGGCAAAAGATCTAACATGACAAGAGTATAAAGAATAAGGTGCTAATAAAAGGAGCAATCATTTTAATCTATGACTCCAAGTATATCAAAAACCTAGGCAAACTATAGATAAGGTGGATGGGCCCCTATATCATCCACTACATATTGGAGAAATGTGCATACAAGTTGTGCATGTTGATTGGTGAAATGTTCCCTAGGTATTTCAATGGCAATATGTTGAATCCATATCGATAATAGAATATCGCTTATACCATGAGAAGACCAACTTCTTGGTCAATAGTTATTTTAAGTTGAGATGATAAAAATAACGTTTGACACAAGCCAAATAATTCCTTTTATTTTGTTGTGTTTTTTGGGTAGTAGTGTAAAGAGTGAAGAAGTGACACTTTGAAGCCCACCGAGAAAATTTGTTGACATTTCATGCATAATTCTAACTAGGTGAGTCGAGAACTTTTACTCTATAAGTGCTTGAATCTAGACACCTAAGTTTCTAGGCACGTGAGATTGCTAGCTTTAGATAAAAAGAGCGCACCAAACCCCATGCACCATATGAGTCAAGCACTTGCATTTTCTATAGTGCCTAAGGATAGACATTTAAGTGATGGATGTGTGAAACTCACCAGACTCAAAAGGAAGAATAATAAGATCTATGTGTAGAAGATACAAATTGTAGGGCATCTAGAGGCCCAAGGAAGAACTCCTCTAGCCTTCAGCACATAATGCCAGTTGGGTGAGTCAAACCCATTTGCTTTCTAAGCACCTTGAAGCCAGTCACTTAAGTTTTTGGGTGCAAGGAGGTTTTCAAACTTAGATGAAATAAGATCCATGTGATAAAGATTCATAGGATGTTAGTGTGTAAGATTTTAGAGACCAAAAGAATGTGCATAATTTAATCACATGCCAAAGGTCAAAAGAAGAAAGTGAAAATGCAAAACATGATCGTGCACAAGAGAGAAAGTGAAGACACATAACATGATCATGCATAAGAGAGAAATTTAATATTCATAACATGATCATGTACAATAGAAACTGAAGAGGAGAATCAAGTGTTAGGGGGCTAGCGTAAGGGATTTGTATGGGGTAGGATAGGCTAAGGCAAGATGAAGCATAAGAAACTGACCAAGATATAAAATCATGCTTGAAATAGAAGCACAACAAGAATAAAATATTGAACTGAGGAGGCTAAATCATGCGTATGTGAGGCACTATGCCCAAGTTTTGACAAAAAAATGTAAAGGTCACACCAAGTGAAAAAAGCGTAGAAGGAGAATCATCAAGATAGCTAACATCCACCTAGAATTGAGTGGGAAGTGACCATTTGAACTACACATCACTTCACCAAAATAAAGTTAAGAGCATTAAATGAGGTGATGGTGGAGACACAAAGATCTGCATTAAAATCATTAGTGTCAGAGGATTTTCATGGATTTCATAAAATTTTACATTGTTCAAGAAATCTAGATGTCACCACGCCTTTAAATCACTTGCATTAAAGATATTAGATGGAAGTAGGGTATAAAACATCAAGTGGTAGATTGGTTTTGGTTACAAACTTTATGTGAAATTAAGACGTAGAGTAAACCAGAGAGAAACCAACAAACTAGAGAGCTAAAGTACATAAACCCTACCAGAGTGAGAATTTAAGCACCTATAGGTACCAAAAGTGAATGACTATGAAGTAAGATAAATTACATTCATTTTGAGACTAGTATTGATCCAAAACTCAAAAATATTTGGTTGAAATATAATTCAATAAATATGAACAACCAAATAACAAAGATGCTATCTCTGAGAAGAGATGTTTTATTCACTAAATTTGTAGACCCAAACATATGCCTATCTCTGATAAGAGATGTCTAATTTCCATTTCAGGATACATATTCATTTATACATGTTTTTAAGGTGGGAGGATGATGTGGAAAGTCACCAATATTGAGGGATACTAAGTGGTTTGAATTCCACGATTTACAATGATACAGAATTCGAGGAATTACTATTTTTAGAAACTTACTATTTTTCGACTGCAATGATAAAATTGAAATTTGGGGAATTTACATTGGGTTTTTAGGGTATAAAATATATCAAATAGATATAAATTCCATCTCACCATATTATCCTCATTCTTATCTTTCCAATGGTTCAAACGATGAGTCAATTGGAGCTACGGTGCAAAAGGTATGGCTCCCAGAAGTTTCATCATCAATTGGGGTGGACCCGTCACCCAAATTGTCACCTAAATTATTACCTAGATCATTCCTCCCTCCTTGAGAAGCAATGGTCCCCATTGCATCAAGATTTGTCATCAAGTGTGACAGTTGTATTTTGATTTAATTCTTGATGCATACTTGGAATGGACTATGCTTTATGGAACTGTGCAGGGCCCAATTATTCACCATTTCTGTCTAACCATTAATTTGTGGATGGAAGGCCGGGAACTTATTTGTCTTGGTATATATTTGATTTTGTTATTGTGTTGTTTGTGTAGTTAGGGCTGTAACATTAGCCCTTTTGGATTCTTGTGGCTTGACTACCATGAAAACAAATTTCTTGGCACTAATTAGAGAGACAAATGTAGAAGATGGTACCTCTTGTACCCTGTAGCACCGTGTTCCAAAATTGAGAGTGATCCTTCAAGTTATTGATTCATATATGCCATGTCGATCATACATGAATGGCTAACCAAAGAGTACATCACAAACATCTAGATTTACCACATCACATAAGACCTCATCTTGGAAAGGTTTTATTGCATATGAGAGAAGATATTGGTGGGTGACACGGAGGTTTCTCCCTGGACTCAACCATCCAATACTGTATGGCTTTGGGTGAGGCTTCATGAACAAATTTAGGATTTTCAAAACATTATTAGAGATTAAATTCTTTTGACTTCCACTATCAAGAATGAAATGTAGAGGCTTACCTTTCACCCATAACTTAGAGTGAAACAACCTTTCCTTATTTTCTAACCTCTCCTCATGGGTTTGTGATGAAACAAAAATGGCTTTGAGCTCAGCATCTACAATCTCTTTTTCAACCTCTTCAACTATAGGGTCTGTATGAGGTAGAGCAGTAGATGTTGAGGATTATGACTCAAAAAGTAGGGACTTGATGGCTTGGCATCCTTATTTGGAGTGAGTTCCAGATTTGTGATAATCACACCACTTCCCAGTCTTTCCTTCCTTTTGCTTCCAATTTTGGCCTCGTGTTTGATCTTCTTTATCACTTTTCCATTAAGGCTGACTCTTCGTATTCATTCTTCCATACTTCTGCTCAATCTTCAGTGTGAACTTGTACACCTCACTGAGGGTTTCCAAATTGAAGAGTTCCATTTCTCCCCATATGTACCATTGTAGTCCACCACAATATTTGAGAACCTTGTGTTTCTCACTTTCTTGTATGCCCAATCTCACAGATAGAGAATGAAAAATATCAGTGTAATCTTGAATAGATTATTCCTTACCTTGGTGAATTATTGCCACTCTATATACAGATCATCATATGCTCCAATGGGGTAGTATATTTCCTTTACAGCTTCTATGAAATCATCCCAGGTAGGTTCTACCTCAAGTCCAATATCATCTGCACTGAATCTCTTTTTGTACACTTCTCACCAATTTTTGATAGGCAATGATGCTTTCAAAAGAGCAAAAGTGATCTTCTCTTTATAGGTGAATTTATTTATAGAAAAATAAGAAGATAATTGATCCAACCAAATTTCTAGTACATCATCATTGATTTTTCCTTCAAATTTAGGGATATCAAATTTCACATGAACCTTGAAGGGTGTTGGGGCACTAAAAAGATGTGGGGGTGCAAATGAGGAGCCAAAATTTCCCATCAATATTTGTTGGAGAATTTGAGTGAATTGATGTAGCATCTGATCTTGCTACTATTGGAGGGATTCATTCACCATTTCCTTGAAAGGATAAGATGTATCAGTGTTGTCAACCATTTTAAGTCATTTGGAGCGAATAGGTGGGTAGTCTATTGGTTTTATTTTCCACCCAAGCTTCTTGTAATCTGACCTCATCCTCGGGATCATAAACTCTAAAGACAAACTACTATGATACCACTGATCCAAAAATCAAAAATCTTTGGTTGAAATATAATTCAATAAATATGAACAACACAATAACAAAGATGCTATCTCTGAAAAGAGATGTTTTATTCACTAAATTTTTAGACCCAAACATATGCCTATCTCTGAGAAGAGATGTCTAATTTATATTTTGGGCTTCATATTCATTTATACATGTTTAAAAGGTGGGAGGAGGATGTGGAAGGTCACCAATATCAAGGGAGATTAATTGGTTAGAATTACAATATTTACAACAATATAGAATTTGAGTAATTACTATTTTTAGAAACTTACTATTTTTAGACTGCACTACTAAAATTGAAATTTGGGGAACTTCCATTGAGTTTTAAAGGGTCAAAATCCATTGGTAAAATATCCATGCCATCTCACCAAATTCTAATCATTATTAGCTTTCCAATGGTTCAAACGGTGAGTCAATTGGAGCTACAGTGCAAAAGTTATGGCTCCCAGAAGTTCTGTCATCAATTGGGGTGGACCTGTCACTTGAATTGTCACCTAAATTGTTGCCTCGATTAGGTATAGAGAGGTGTGGGGAGAGATTTATGTAGGAACAAGTCAATAAAAAAGATATTTTATGCCATGTCCATCATTAATGACTTGTGAAGCTTGAAGGTCAAAGGTACAGTCACAGACCTCATAACTATAAAGCACCATAATCATTTGAGGCTTTGGTAAACCAAACCTACCATGATTTAACATGAGTAAATTCAAAATGGGTAAAAAAAGTAAGGGATCAAGTCCAAAATAGGCATACCAAGATATAGAGTGGGTGCATACAACATCTTATGTAGCTACTGTAAAGATAGTAGCGCTGCCAATGGAAGGAATTACATTATGTAAGTCAACACTAAGGCACTGATGAAGATGTCCTACCAGGTGATGAAATTTAACATATAAGTCTTGATAAGAGAACATTGGAATTATTTTTTGCACACGTTCTAGTTGAAGGAGTATAACCACCATACCTCAAACCATGCATAAGACCTAGTGTTAGATTGGATGGTTGATAAGGAAATAAAATGGAGTAGGGCATAACTTTGTTTGATGTCTCAATCCAAGATAGATTGATGGCCTCCAGTGTAACTTAGCTTTATGAGTTGTCATGCTTTGAAAAGCTGAAGGAACTCATGTAGTTCCTTATTTTGTGAGTCCTTGTAGATCACATATATTTTGTAAGAAGGTAGGTGAGAATTTTGATGTGCCTGATAGGAAGGATAACTAGGTTCCGAAATGTCAAAAAGGCTATTCACTAGATGATGAGTGATGATGAAGAGGTGGAGCACGTTGAAAATCTCCTAAATTATTACAAGGGGGGATTCACATTCCCTATTAAATATTTTAAGGACCCTACTATAAGGGTGATATTACACCTCATGAGTTTGAAACTTTGTCCTGATAGTCAATGGACCAACATCACCAAAACTTACCTTTGCGTCACCTATCATATGATGCAGTGCATAAAGTTTAATATTGTAAAATTTATATCAGAGAAGTTTTTAAAGAATGTATTGGATTACCACATGAAAAAGGGGACCTTTAGGTGGGGGTCTATTTTAATTTTAATAGTCATGAAGAAGATAAGAGTACCAGATGGGGATGAGGACAATCTCTAGAGTTTCCCAAAACATCATGACTCCCTAGTGTAGAAGTACAAGGATTTCACTTTCCCTAGTTCCTTTAATACAAATTAAAAAACTCGAGTGATGGGGTGGTGCAAGAATTATATAGAGGCATTTAGGCTAGAGTGGTGCATCCTCTAAGAGCTCCCCAAGAGCATGTATAGAATGATGACCTTTGCCATTATGCAAAAAATCTGCATAGTGCACTTGGTGCTGACTAATAGAAACAAGTTAGGCTGATTAAAGCTCTTATTCACCTTCTCAACCAAATAATTTAGGGACATGCTTTGAAGGATCCCAAATGTGTAGCAGTTTGATATTCTAATAAGGTAATTAGATATGGAGAGGAATAGGTTATGGCATCAATTTGTGTGCCTAGAGAGAAAAGTGACCAAGGATAAAGAGGATGATTTGGATCACACCGACATCCACCCCCTTCAATAATAAACCCATAATTAGGCACATCCATATATTATACTATGAGATGAAGCCAAGGAATAAGGGCCCCAACATTGAGAAGTTTGATGACCCCCCATTAGGATTGGTGATAAAGGAACATCGGTGCTAGATGAGAAGAAGAAGTCTTCCAAGAAGACGGGGGAAACACTCGAGGAGATAAAGGAGTGCATTAATTTCAATATCTCCTCTAGAAATGAAGCCTCTCCATGAAGCATATGAAGTTCACACCAAGGACTTCTCCTATCTCAATAGAGAAGAAAAATAAGCCAAAGTTTCATGTTCAATTCCCACCGTCACCCTAGTAGACATAGAGGTATAAGAGGATCAAGAAGAGATGGAGAAGGAGGTAGAATTTGGGAAAGGAAAGTTTATTGTACCTAAACAAGATGACTCCTCATCTAGCAAGGGAACTCCCTCACCACCTCAAAGTGAAGAAGTGAGGAAGGAATAAGTATGGAGGAATCTTGGCCTTAGTGATGTGGATATTAGGAAGGCGCAAGAGTTGGAGAAGAGAAGATAAGAAATAAGGAAGACCAATATGACAAAGGAAGGGATTGAGAGAGTTGAATCTATGTAAGAAAAGAGAAAGGGAAGAAGGTTCTCACTAGCATGAAACCTATGCAAGACAAATAATCACAAGAGGTGCTTAACGCCCACACCAACCTAGTAGAGGAAGCTACAAAAGAGGCACACCTTAGTACTAAAGGGGTACCTAGAGATAAAGAAGGTGATGATGGTACATCAAAGGAAAATGAAGAGTGTAAGGGAAGAATAGGCTAGTGCTGAGAAGGAACCTAAGGAGGTTTGCACTGAGGAGCCATAGGTGAAATAGACAAAGGGAATAAGTCTAAAAAATAAACTCCAAAAAAATAGGATGGCAAAGCTAGCACCAAGTAAAAATAATAAGTAGATGAAAGGTAAAATTTCAAAGAAGAATAACCCCTACAAGTGCAGATGGAATTGGATGTTGAAAAAAAAGATTTTAAGCTGAGCTATAGAGAGAAGGCATAATAGGGGTACACCTAGGATGAAGATTTTTACGTGCTAGAATACATGCCCCCTAAAGTTGCCATGATGATGATCTATCAAAAATTATCCACTGCACTTGATTTCTACATGGATGATCCTCACTTTAAGGTATCGATGAAGGTAATCCAAAGCACCAAAAAACTAGAGGGGCATGACTACCAACTTGTCAACCCTTAGGAAATAAACCCTATAAGGTCAGTTAATGTCCTCCTTCAAATGGCCTCTAACGTAGCATGTAAGAACATTGTTAATGATGTTTATGATACAAAATGGAGGAATGTAGCATTAAAGCCAGAGGAAGAGATTAATGACATGAAGCTCAAGTTCTAATAGTTTTCTAAGTGTATGGAAGAAGCAGAGCCATCTCTTTTGGATGGTACTAACACTTCTAAATTTTTAGTGGTTGATAAGGTGTACATGATGGTGGAGTAGATACTCCCATGGATGAAGCTAATACTAGAAGATAAGGAAGACCCTTGTGACACCATGAATAAGGAGCTTAACAAGAAGCTCGATGAGGTAGAAGACCTCTTTATAAAGCTAAAAGAGAGCATAGAAGATGTTGATGTTATCTTTTGAAACTTCTCCATCTAGGTGTCAGTCATCAACACGCACCTCCAAAAGGCAAAAGGGGAGAAAGATGCCTTGATGAAACAAGCATTCACTATTATTAGGGCCAAGCATATGCAGATCATGGCACAAGTCAACACATTGAGTCCCTAGCTAAAAACCTAGGAACAAGACCTAGAAGAACTCTTACGTGTCTTTTAAACAAAGGCAAGCGAACAAGGAGCCATCATAGATGGTGGGGTCAGGAAAGAGAAAGAAAGGCTAGAGGCATTCATAAAATAGTTTTATAAAATTGATGTGCTCTCACTCAGGGCTACCTCTATGGAGATCAATGATGTCATTAAAGAAATCAAGCTTATAATTCAGGGCTTCGAGGACTTCAAGGCAAAATGCACCCAAGTTTTGCACAATTAAGGCATTATAATTTTAGTCCAAGGGTGGACTAGCATTTTTGTATGGGGTAATTATGGGATCCTTATTTGACCTAAGCAGTGGACCCATGCTAATTTAATAAACACCTAGGCATGAGTCAATCATGGTAGATTATTGCTATTTTGTCTTCTAGTGGTGCCAGTTGGTAGGTAGCTAACAACTTATTTTTGAATTAATCAACATTGGGAAGTGGGTGCATGGGATAGTGACTACTCATTAAAGACAAACAAATCCTCTTGAAAAAATCAACAATAGGAAGTGGGTGCATGGGACATCAACTACTCATTAAATACAAGCATGATGGAGACAATATGATGTCTACCTCTAATGCCAACTTAATAATCAACATGCTTTGTTCCCCATGATATTAAGGTGCTCTAAAGCTATATAAAAGGAGGCCAAGTCCAATTAGTAGGGGAGATGAACTGAAGTAGTGAAGCTTTGGAAAATTGGTTATAGATGGTCACCATTAGATTTAGAAGTAGTTCAGGATGTTCTTGATGCTCCCCTTTGTAATGCCCAAGCTCGCTTGTGAGCCTCTAAGTTGTTAGCATTTTAAGTCAAGCTTATGCTCAATTATATGGACTTATATATGTATGGTTATTTATCTCTATTAATGATAAATGCCTTTTGCAAATATTTAATGGATTGAATGCTTTAATTCTATAGTATGTACTTTGAGCTCGTATGAGCTTCTAACTTAACTCGTTCATGGTGTGGTTGTTTCTAATGATGAACCTTTCACTTGATATAAGAAAATATCTAAGTGTGGGTAAGCCTCTGCACCTTGCAATGACTCCCATGTCTAAGCACAAACCTACACTTAAGTCCCTTAACTAGATCCCTAGTTTCCCCTCAAGTGCCTAAATGCTACTAAACCAAGGTTCCCCAAAGGCTTATGCCCATGCCTTCATAACTGTTGTTGCACTAGCTAAGCCCCTGAAGAATAGAGTTTCACTATGGCACAAGCATCCCAACACAGACCCTTGTCCCTTCTCCATTGCACTTTCGGTGAGAACATAATCTTTTCACCTTATGTAAATTGATTCCATCGTAATCAAGTATTAAATGTTGAGTGCATAGGATTAATAAAGGCTTGCACCCCATTAAAATAAGCCTAAATCTTACCTGAACAGCTAGGTAAGTGCATGACTAGGCCCATGAATGAAAGGCCTACTTTTCTACAATAGGTAAGGAGATGAGAAGAACTTCCTTAGTGAGTTTGAACATGAAAGAAGTCATAACCTATCTGAAAAGGGTAATTCTAAATCATATACATTCAGACTCTTCTTGATAGTTACCTATAGTTAAGGGAGATAAATTGTCCCAAATAGTGAGGTTGATAATGTTTGGATTTTTCAAAACATTGAAAGTATCTAAAAATGTCAATAACATTATGATGGAACCTTTGAAAAAGTTTATGGTTGGCCTTGAAGACCTATGAAGTATTATACACAGCCAAAACTCCTCCAAATGTCCACCTATAGTCAAGATTAGAATTGGTCTTAAACAACGATGTTGAAAAGAAAAAGGGTTTTAGGGATTTATAAAGGTTTCAAGGTGTCAACATAATGAAGTAGAGCATTTAAGATGTCTAAGATTTTGTCCTAGAAGATCTAGAAGGCCATATACACATTCAAATAGTCCTAGATTTGATACCTACAGTTAAGATGACAAATTTTCCTTGATAGAGGTGATTGATGAGATTTGGATCCAAGATAAAGACACTAAAAGGGCTCATAGCATCAATAGCATGATATAATCATTTTCAAGGTTGAAGGTTTTGGATATTGGTTGAGATAGGCCTAAAAGTCATGAAATTTTCACATACATAGTCAACTATCCAAAAGGATCACCTACATCCACCATTCAAAGAATTAGTCTTATGATAGTGATGTTATAAAGACCTTAGAATTTATTGGTTATTGATAAGTGTCTAAGGACATAAGTCATAATGGATAGATCCATTGAGAATTATTAAGATTTGTTTTAGTTTCAAAGAGCTCTTCAAAGCTCAGTCAGATGCTCAAAACATCGTCTATAGCCAGCTTATATTGAAAATGGATCCTGACAGTAAGGTTGATGAAGGTTTAGAAACTTCAAATCATGGAAAGGGTTTTAGAAAAACACTATTTAAGGAAGAGTCATTAAGAGGTTCTTGAAGAGTGGCAATGGATAGTGAAAAGGGTCTTAAATGCACTCAGTCCTCTAAGAGAGACACACAAGCTAATAGATGATATAGGTTATTTTCAATCCTTATATAAAGTAACAAGGATTATTTAAGTGAGTTAAGAGTTTTTCCATGAGATGATTAGGGTATTCAATATTTTCAAGATAACAAAGAATGGTAATGTAGTCATAAACTTGTTCACCCTTACACAGTCCAATTCACATAGTCTTAGCAGACCTACCAAGTAGTCTTGAAATGAGTATAGAAATCCAGTTGGGTTGAAGTTGAGGCTTAGAATACTTGATAATATGGTAAGGAACACATACCTTATTTTACATGAAAATATCAGACTCAACAAGGTAACATACAATCAACCCTATTCTAGTCACATTTACAGTCCTAGTGGGTATTCAATTTTAGAAAGTGGTGAAGTAAGGTGAGGTGGAGTTGAGATAAATTGTTGATATCTTAAAATACTCTATGAGTCACAAACCATCCAACGTAGAAGAGAACAAGGCATGGCAATCAGTTAGTGTATGGTAGGTGGTTTGGCTTAAGAATCCTAAGTCTAAGTGGATTAGATGTAAGAAAGGATTAATGAATGATGGTGACAAGATATAAATTTTAAATGGTATAGGTGGACATATCAGGCTAATTCAAACTAATCTCAGGAAATGCACCTATTAACTCAATTCTCTCCCAGACTTCACATAATGCCCAGTTGCAACCAGAGATGATAGTTTCTCTTGCTTGGTGCAGAACACACATGTTACATGGGAACATGAGATTATATGGGAATTTTAATTCCATAATTCAATTTAAATTTGTGGAATTGGTATGAGGTTTCATGCCCTGAGGTCTATGAACTATCAATAAGAAACCAAGTCACTTTTAGGTTGCCAAGGAGAGCCATAAAGACCTGATGAGAAAGAAATGAATATTTATGCCTCCAGATGAATTAAAAATAAAATTAAAAACCACCCATAACATTTTTTATACTCTAATTGTCTCGTCCACATGTACTTTAGTTGTATGGATTGCTATATGGATTGTCATAAATGCACTATTTTGTGTGTTTTTTAGTGTTTTAAAAGAATTTTGGACAAATTGACACTTTCCAATCATTGTAAGATGTCCCTTGAGACTTATTTAATATATTAAAATCAAAAAATTCTCATTAAACCATGGAAGTGACTAAGAAAACTCCATTTTGCAAGGTAGTCCAAACAAGCTTGTGAAGTGCTTATTTTTTACCATTTCATGGTTTGGCTATAAGCACAATGTTAAAGAAGCCCAAAATTGACATGGATTTTGGTATTGGCATGGTTAAATTTAAACACATGCTTCCATATGTTTCACACATTCATAAGGAGTTTAGAGCCAAAATCCACTTTCTAGGTGTAGAGGCCTAATTAAGCCTAATTGGCAGAAGAGATAGGCAAAAAAAGTAGACTTACACTTGGCTTCAGATAATGAAATTTGGTATAAAACTATAATTCCATAGAGGGTCTTATCATATTCATTTATTTTTTCAATATAATTCATAAAACTCCCACACAATGAGATTTACATGAAAAAAAGGTTATAAGGAATGATGCCTAATTAAGGATTTTGGTAGACAATGACTTGTTGGGGATAATTTGAAACCTCAAAATAGATTTTTTTAGGTATGATATGATTAAAATAGTATATAAATAAATTTTTGATGAGCTAAAGTAATTGAAACTAAGTTTTGACACTTGTGTGCAAAATAGGCCTAAGTAGATAAAGAACCCTCTAGAGATTTTGCATGAGACAAAGATGATGTGTCAAAAATAACCTATTGGGGGCAGCTGAGAGGTGTCAATATAAATCAAAATAGGTATAAGAAACCTATCTAATCACCAATAATTACACTTGTCCTTCAACATGAAAAGAATAAAAAAAGTTTCAAAGAGTTAGTCAACGTGTCAAAAAAGCTTTTCAACTCCCATGCCACTTGGAGAGCTAGATCATCTGAAGAGGAGAAACACATGGAATATTGGACCTTTTTAAGTTTTTACCTAACTTCTCTTCTTATTTTAACTTACATGACACTTGTCTACTCTCTCTTTCCTATACACTTCTTTTCTCTTTCACTTTCTCTATATTAGTAGCCACTTTTAGCTTGAAATGTATCCTCTACCTAGGTATGGTGAAGGACTACCCATTTATTCTACCTTTGATCAATAAAAAAACTGATTTTTTACCTCATTTTATGAATATATAAAGTGATAAATCTCTAAACAGTTGATCTCATCAAGTGTATGTGTATGCCACCTTGTTTATGTCCTATCTATCTTACCTCATGAGGTAGTTTCTCCATTATAGGTTGTAGTTGGTGTCATCAAGGGGTGGGTTTTGAAGTTTAATTATTCTTCCCTCTTATCCTTACAATTCCTTACCCTTCTAAAAAACATTGATACAATAAGTTCATTATAGGATGTGTGTATATTCATGTTGTGTTGTAGGTCTTAGTGTATTGTGCAATGTGTGGTAGTGGTCAAAAAAGTTTGGTGCATCACCACCATATTTAGGTTTATTTAATTTATTTCTTATCCTTTCCAAGCAATCAAGTAGCGTGTGAGCCTAAGTGATTCATCAAAGGGATCTATCCCTTTAATCTAGAGGTTTATCCCTGTTGTAGACAACCCACATGTCTAGGGGTAATCCCATGCTTAACCAAATTTGGAGAGGTCTAAACAACCTTATCCTAGGGCATAAAGAGCTATGATTTTTTTATATATATTTATAGTTCCCATACTCCCTTTATCTTGAGGAAGGAAACAAATAACCCAATCAACCTTGTGAAAGCCCCTAGTCTATTTAGAATTAGCTACAAGAAATTCTTTAACAACTTAATTGAAATATCATATGAGGCTCTCTAAGGATCCCAACTGGAGGATTAGTAAACATGAGTGGGTTAAAGATGTTTTGTGCAAACATAAAACTTTCCTATTAAGTATATGGGTTTAATGATCCAATATGCTATTATTTTTCCACTCTTTCGATTACATAGTACCATAATTCAAATGGAGAGCTATCCATTTCCACTAATGTTTTGGTCCAATCTTAAAATGGCATCATGCTTTGTTAGAATCATTACATTTTGGCCCATTATAGATTAGATCTAGAATCTTTGCAAAAAAATAAAGCCATCATGGAGTGTCTTTAAATGAGGATTCGTGCTCAGTAAGTGTGAGGAAAGAACTTTCTAGGAAGTGAAAATTTATTAATTTAGTGGTGTGATTGTGAGGGTTAATTCCTAGAATAAGGCCATGCTCAACTCTATGGGAAATCAGATACTTAAAATATTTGGTCATACGAACATATAGTGGTAAAGTGGGAGAATTTTTTTTATATGGAATAAAATAACCTAGAACTATCAGAATTATGGGCATTAATAGTAAAATAACTTAAGGCATTAGATAAGATATTTTGTATAGCCAAAAGAAAAATTTACCAAACGTAAAGTATGAATCATATTAAGGATAAATTTCCACTCAATATAGTTAAAATATTTTCCAAAATCAATCATGAGGAATATGGTCCTCTATTGAGAGGCATGAAATCCCTCTATTCCTTCCTATAAAAAATTGATATCTTCCTAAATGTACTAACTTTTGATAACTATATTTGTTTTGAACTGATGATTTTAGGTAATATGTCACAAATGTACAATGATAGTGCTTTGAAAATATTTTGTATGAGACATTGATAAGAGTGATAGACCTATAACTACTAAATAGTTCTAGATATTGCTCTATAGGGATGAATTTAATGTTTTATTTGTTAATTAATTCCCCATAAGATTTATTATGCAAGGCTTCTATATAAATCTAAAGCAAGTCTAGCCCAAGAAATTGCCATGTTAATTTATAAAATTCATAAAGGAAATAAAAAACTACCAACGTATTATCAATAAACATGCTTTGTATAACATTAGAATGTTTATCCTAAGTGAGGGATGCATCACAAATATTTTGAGTCAAATGGCTTAATTTCTGAGAAACCATATCTAAACATTCTTGCAATGTGTATGCTCTTTCTACCATGTTTTCCCCAGCTTAGAACACCAATTTAAATTGGTCTCGAAAATGCGAGGAAAATTTAGGTAGACTAGTGAGGTGATTATGTGTGGTCTAAATAGTTTTAATTTTATCTTTGGATTGCATCACCTTTATATATTTGAAACAATATATAGAGGCATGGTCAATGAATTTTGATCCAGCATAAGTGGGCCCAAATTTGAGTTCCCATGACAATGTAGCTTTCCAAAGCTTTATACTGATCAATGCTAGACCAATAAATTGACTAAGTAAACCATGATCATAACATAAAGATCACTACCATAAATGAATTATGACAAACCTCAAAAAAAGTTAACATAAAATCAGGCTCATGTTTTCCCATATAAAACCACATAGGAAAATATCCCTTTATATCATTGAGTGATTCAACATATTAAGGTCTCCATCAATTAGATAATTATAGAAAGGAAAATTATCAACCAATCATTGGCATAAATTCATTTTATCAGGTTCATCATTAGGGGCATAAACATTATTAATCCCTAGAGAACTACTCCCAATATCAAGGGCAACCAAAATAACTTTATGTGATGGGTCTTCCCTCAAGGTGATGATTAATGTGGAAAGTTTTGTGGAAGTAAAAATATTGGCATCACCATGTATATCCACATGTGAAATGGAAAATTGTGTGGCATCTGAGAAAATACATTTCAGAGAAGTCTATATAAGATATCCTAAAATTTTAACTTCTCGTATTTATACACATAATTTGAAGCACTAAATTATTGACAAGTGATTGCCATGGATATATTTTTAGAGGAGTTTGTAAGATGTTAAACATTTCAAGAGATAATATTCAACAAGAATATTTTAGGAGGTGTTTGATGAATTAGTATATTTATTTAATAGACACTCCCAAAGAAAAAATTAACATTGTAGACATGAAAATTTAAATCATTATAGGGGGATAATAGTCAAGTTACATATTTAAGACATAAGGAAACAAGAGGAAGATAATATTTATAGATTTATGTTATATTTGGAAAACATCTCAAGACTATATAGTCTATATCAACACTGTAGACATGACCTTATAGACCATGATATTCTTTATACTTAAAGGTGATATGTTGGTCATTTTTTAATTCTCATTTAACATATAGATTGCGGTGACATATTTTCAACAACATATAAACAATTTAATAAAATTCTTTTCCCATATATTTGATTACATGTTTTATTAAAAAACTAATTATGCATTATTTAGAATATTTTACATATTGTATAATATTTAATCTGAGGTAGGTGTATTTATATGAATACATTTTAGTCAACCCCAATTATCTTACTCCTACTATAAATTCATCTTTAGGAACCCAATTTTTGTATGTTTCTGGGTGGGGCAAAACATAACTAAGTGTACCATTTGGGGGCAAAAGCTTTTTAAAAATTAAGTACAAAATTTTGCATGATTAAATTCATATTTAAATTTGCCTTTATGTTACCTTAATTCCAAATTAACCCAATAATTTCAGATTTAAAGTCATATATATAGCCTCGTTTGGCTTATGTATGCTCTATAAAAAGATAGGCTAAATTCCACTTATAATTTCCTTAATAGGGTGACTTTGGAGCAATGTTAAAGTGGCTTTGAAAAGATGATGTTAGGGTGAGTTTGGAATCCATAATTTTATCAAGAGTAACTGAAAATGTAAACACATGGGCAGCTTTAATTAATTTATAATTGAAATCATTCTTTTGTTCTCTCCCAACATCCAATTTCAGAACATCATGCATCACAAAAAATCCAACACACATTTACAAATGATGCATGTGTTCCATTTTGCCCATTATCTGTAACAATGATTTTTATAGGTTGGTTGAGGACCATTTATAAATGCTTAGGTAGGGTAAAGGTCAAATTCAATTCAATTAGGTCTTAAAAATTCCATAGAATGGGGTTGATATGGAGCTTTACAAGATAACTAGATGTAAGATAGACATGTAATAAACACTATGAGAGAAGGTTTCTCAAATAAAACCTAAATATTAATATTCAATTAACATTTATTTATATATGTTTAGTCAATTTGTTTATTATGGTTAATTGGCTTACATTAGATGTCATTTAATTATTGTGTTGACTTCTTTGGCTTGAAATTAGTTCCAATTATCCTCGTGAAATCTTCTTATATCTATTTTATGTTTTTATTGTTACATATTAGGACCATATTTATGGTCTTGGATTTGTTGTTTATTCATCCAATTTTATTAGATAGGCCCATATACTCCTTTTCACCTTCTATATTTTTAATCATTGGAATTCGATATGTGGACAAATATGTCCAAATGTTCAAATAAAGTCATTTATAAATAGAAAAAGGTTTAAGTTCATTTGATAATCAACTAAAATCAATAATTATCAATTAGATTGGATACTTTATGAATTCTTAGGTAGCATTGTATTGTGGATCACTTTTAGCATACAAATATAATACCATTCGCTATTATTATTTTTTGCAATTTCTATTTATTTACATATTTTTTCTAATTTGAGGTGTCACATGAAATAGTAGATTATTTAATAGATGCCCCCAAATAAAACTTGAACATTTTAGACTTCAAATTTAATTCATTATAGGAGGACAATTGTCAAGTTATGTATTTAAGACAAAAGGCAACAAGAGGGAGACAATGTTTATATATTTATGTTATATTTGGAATACATCTCAAGACTATTTAGTGCCTATCAACACTGTAGGACATGCCCTAATGTACTAATTTGATCAACTCCATAGTTTAAGGTGATAGGTTTTACATTTTTAAATTCACACTTTAACATATAGATTACAACGATAGGTTTGTAACAACTTGTTAACCAACTAGGAGTATTATTTTTCTTTATAATTGATTACATGTTTTATCGAATAGCTACTTAGGCATTGTTTATTATAATTTACATATCTTATAATACTTAATATAAGGTAGGTGTATTTGTATGAATACATTTTAGTGAACCCCAATTGACTTACTCCTATTAAAAATTCATTTTTAAGAACCCAATTTTTACATATTACTAAGTGAGATAGACAATAATAATTTGTGACATTTAGGGGTGAAAGTTGGTTTAAAAAATTAATTACAAACATTTATATGGTTAAAGTTAGATTTAAATGTGTCTTTAAGTAACCTTAAATCCAAATTAACCCATTAAAGCAATATCTAAAGTCATACGTATAACTTAGTTTGAATTCAATTTACACTCTATACAAAGATAGGCTAAATGCCCCCTAAAGTTACCTTAGTAGGGTGACTTTGTAGTGGTGTTTGAGTGGATTTAAAAAGATGATGCTAGGATGAATTTGGAGTCCATAAGTCTATTGTAAAGTAACTAAAAATGTAAACACAAGGACAACTTGCATTAATTTATAATTGGAATCATTATGTTGTTCTTTATCAGAGTTTAATTTTAGAAGAACTTACATCACATCAAATCCAACAAAGTATGTTCTCTTAACATTTATTTAATGTTATTTTATATATGTTTTATGTACTTGTATATATATGGGTAGTTAGATTAAATTTGTAGTCATTTAACCATTATGTTGACATCACTAGCTTGAAACCATATTTTGGTTATTCTCGTGCTATCATCTTGATCTATTTTATGTTTTCCTTATCCCATGTTGGGACTATTTGTATGGTCTTGGCTTTGTTATTTTTGCCTTCCTTTTTATTAGGTGGGCCCATTCATTCTTTTGACATTTTATATTTTTAATAATTGGAAGTCAATATGTTGACAAATCTTTCCAAATTTTGAAATCAAATCAACTAGAATTAGAGAAATAACTAGGTTTATTTGATAATAAAATCAATCATTATCATGTAGATTGCGAAACTTCTCAATTCTAAGCTAGTATTATATTGTGGAGTACTTTTGGTGCATGTACTAGAGTTTTTTAATTTATCTTTTGTAATTTATATTTATTGAAATATTTGTTCCAATTTGAAGCATTTGATGAAATAATAGATTTCTCTAATACACTTTCCCAAATAAACTGTGAATATTGTAGACTAAAAAATTAAAATCATTGGAAGAGGATGAGATGCAAGTTGTGCATCTAAGACAGAGGGTAACAAGAAGGAGATAATACTTACATATTTATCTTGCATTTTTAAAACATCTCAACACTATATAGTACCTATCAACACTGTACGAAAGGTCCTTATATACTAATATGTTTGAATTCACATTTAA
This sequence comes from Torreya grandis, assembly GCA_037957365.1. Lineage (NCBI taxonomy): Eukaryota > Viridiplantae > Streptophyta > Pinopsida > Cupressales > Taxaceae > Torreya > Torreya grandis. The sequence goes on from JARHVA010000101.1 coordinate 2,037,678, forward strand.
TGTACAAATTGTGTTGATATATTTACAAAAATGTGGAAACAAACTAAGAAAATCATATCCCCATCTATTAGATTACATGTTTTATATAATAACTAATTAAAAAATGTTTACTCTATTATATATGTTGTAAATTATTTAATAGAGGTAGGTGTATTTATAAGAATATATTTTGGTGAACCCTGATTACCTTATTCATTCTATAAATTAATTTCTATGAACCTAATTTTTATTTGATGCTAGGTGGGATAGATTTTAATAGTGTGTCCCATTTTGGAACCAAAGCAGTTTTAAAAATTGCAGTAAAATTTTTTATAATATTTAAGTTATATTTAAATTCACCTCTGGAATCAACATTACAAATGCGCACACCACCATTTTAGATTTTATTTTCCTCAAACACAAATCTACCCTTTGCATTTATATATTTATAATTATTTATTGATATTCTTAAAATGGTCCAATGGGAGGAGTATAACTAAGAAAGGTTGTCCCAAAAATAATTAATCTACCATGACATGCACTTGTAGAAGACTATAATAATTTTTTTGTCTACACACCAAATAATTGCCATCACTGACATAGATCCACTATTTACTTATACCTTTTTAGGTATTCATTTTTATCACTAGCTAGGCATCGTTGTTAAAAGAAATATAGATGTTGTATGACTTCTTTATTATGGATTTTCATCATTCAATTATGGGGTTGTAGTAGTCAAATGTGGGTAAGGGGTCCCAAAACTTCTTAAAAACTCTATGTTATTTTTATTCTCTTTGGATTTATGTAGTTTAATTAGTTATTAGTTAATATAAGTTGTCTTGGAGGGCTTTTAGTGTTCTATAAAGACATACGACAAATTTGTGCACTTACGAACATCATTGACTTGAGATGGGTCATTAATAAAAAGTAAATGGACATGTTAGAAGATGTGTGAGTGACTAATATTAAACAACAAGCCATGTTTAATGACACTTGATATGTTTTATTTCCATTAATATTTCTAGTATATGACACCATATGCACTATCAACCACCCATTCGGTATGGCTTTTCTAGAGTCTTATTTCCAAATAGTCATGGAACCCTTACACCTCTTCTACCATTTGTAGCATTTCATATAGCTTGAAGCATTAGCAATCCAGAGGGATGAAATATTGTTTCAACATGTGTGTCTTGTCCCTATAATTGAAATGATGATAGTCGTTGGTTTTTTTGTGTGCCCGTAATACATGATTTTTGTTGTTATTTTAATGTTTTTTTGGTGTGCCTTTATGACTAAGAAAAATTTTAATTTTATGTTCATGGCATGGCCTCAAGGTTTTCATTCACATAGTAGTAAATATTATTGTTTTATATCAAATAATATCATTTTCTGAATTCACTAGCCATGTTGGGACATGCTTATGACATTAATATGCAACAAAAGGCCTTTTTGGAAGATGATTCAATTTTTAATATGCAATAAAAAAAATCTAATATGCCTATTAAATATTTCATTTGTGTCATCTTCAACTTTTTCACCATGACTTGTTCAAGTCACTTTCCCAAAAATATAATGTAACCCAAATGCCTATTATTGTCATTGTTATTATTTTTTCTTAGTGAATTTTATTGGTATGTGAATGAAAATATCAAGGTTTTATTTCACATAACATTAAATGTTATCATTTTTTAAAAATTTAATAAGCTATGAAGTACCATGTTTGAATATGTTTGGTGATCATTATTTTCATTCATGTGACCAGTTAATGCCATTAATTATAAACTTTACAACCTATTTAATGTGTCTCGTTCAAGTCACTTTCACCTCATAGTCATGGAACCCAAATGCCTATTCTATAAAATTCAATATTTTATAGAGATCATAGCATAACCATGTTGGAGGGATGAAAATCTTTTGGCATGTTTTCATTCACATCTGACTCAACATTTCGTGGGGTTTGGACAGAAGCCCTCACATTTATATCCATACTTGCAACATGTAAAGGATATAATTTTTTCACAACTAAGGCCAAGGTTTGTTGTTTAATCCTTTAACCAATCTAGTAGGCTTACCTAAGAATGCATACTTAAACCACTTGGTTTGTCATTTTAAGTTGTTTTATAGTTTGACATTAGTTAGGACCCAAATTAACAACGATGTTTTTAAAATTTGACATTAATAAGAATATACATACAATGTTTTTTACAATGGCTTAAAAAAGTGTGCACTTAGGCATACCATCACATTTTTATAGAATAATTCATGTTACTATGTTATTTATATTTGTGACCCATTTGTATTTCCCTAAATTAAAATGTCATGTTAACCCTGTTTAACGTGCCAAGTTAAATTGTCACTCACTCACAGTAAATGTGAGATGAATATCAACGTAATACAATGGCATTTTATGAAGAATGCATTGTTTAATAGATATTTTAACTTCAACATGATAGAGGAATAAAATGTTACATGAATTGAATAACTTAAAAACTAAACATGTACTGGTGATCATTAGTTAGTATGTGGATGGAAACCCTGAATGTTTGCATTCACATAGCAACAAATGTTATTGTTTTTGTATCAAATTTAAAATTATCATTCACATATCATTAAATCTTAAGTCATATTTATCAGATCACATCCTTTTATGAATTCATATTGTTGTTCTATTGATATGCTATTGTCATTAATGTTTATTTGTTATTCACTCACATTTTCAACATTCCAAGTATTTTTTGCCTTAGTTGTTGTTGATATGTTATCCTTTCACATTGTTGTGTTTTTATATCTGAGATACTTTTTTATTTCCTTGCATCCAAATTTGCATGGCTTCTATAAGAACCCACAAAATGTTCCCACACAAAAATGATTGTTTGGACGGAAAGAGATTTGAAATTAGGTTGGAATGCTGAAAATTTCTTGGTATACACACAAATGCTTATTTGGATGGAAAATCTATTTGAACTTGGGATGGAATAATTATGAAAATATTGGTTTACATAAAAAATATTTTTTAATGATTATTATGCATATTCAATTGTGTATTTGATTAATTCATACATAATCGAACACATTATAGAATTCAATAGGCTTAAAATTATTGCTTCCTTGGATGGAAATGGATTTGAACTTGGGATATAATAATGAAAATTTATTGGTATGTGGATGGATCCACTGATTGTAACATATGTTACAGTTCTATGCAATGACTACCATTAGCATTGATGTTGTGATCACCAACACTATAAACATGCACACCAACAAAGCTTTTTGCACACCCCCCATTTTATTCTCCCCAAACACACATCTACCCTTTGCTCTTAGATATTTGGGATTATTTCTCGATATTATTAAAATGGTAGAAGGGTAGGAGTATATATGGGAAAGGTTGTCCTAAAAATAATTAATCTACCATGACCTACACATGTAGAAGGCTATAATAAAATTAATGTCTACACAACAACCCATGGCCATCATTGACATAGATCCACTACATGAAATTATGTTCAAGGGGTTAAAATTGATTATAATTTCCTCCACCATTAAAATAATTGACTTGTTCAATCATATTATAATGAAACTGGGCCTACTTTGACCCTAAATCATATTATTTATAGTTTAAATTATAATTGTAGGTGCAAACTCACCAATATTGCATCACTTAATCCATGATGTCCTTTTATGGTAGTGTATATCATGACACATTGCACTTTAAAATAAAAATATAAATTTTATAAATGTGAACTAAATAAGTACAAAAATTATAAATGCGAACTAACTATGTTTAAACATGAATCAAATAAGTATAAATAAGTGTATACCATGATACATAGATAAGTATAAACACATAATAATAGTAAAAAAAATTGATGCTATGGTAACATAATGTGCGCATGTTATAGCACGTATGCACTATGTTCAATTTAAATTAAAAAATCAAACCTTTTAGATCATAAATGGATTAGATTCTTAAGCCAAAGGCTTAAACCTATCAACACACAACCGAATCCGAGACTTTTGACAAAAAACAACAAAATTCAACTTCTATTGCCAAATACACCATGAATTTCAATGAGAAAATTCATCAAATTATTACCACAATGATGAGCATGCTCTCCTCTTTAAAAATATATTATTTTTATAAATTGTGTACTATTTTAAGGTTTCAATCTATGTTGATTTCTAACTATAGTGTTTTTAGGCCATTACATGCCACAAATATACATGCCTATACATGTTTTTGTATCTTTTTTCCATTAATCCAAATGAAAAAAAACATATGGTTAAAAATTAGGTCTAATTCTACACACATTAAAAAAATGGTCTTTTTTTGAGGTAGTTAAGGGGGTGCACTGTTAGCTATCCATTTTTTATTAGTTTTCAAGATCTATTTACTTGTAAAATTAATATGTATGTATGTGTGTGTGTGTATACATTTAAAAATTATAAAAAGATATAGGCTAAAAACTATATAATCTTATATAAAGTTTCACCAAATAGTTTTAAATAATATTAAATGATTCTAAAAAATGAGGGGCCACACGACTAGCTATCTACTCTATTGTCCTAAAAAAATTGGAGTTCCTATTTAAATTTTAGATGTTTGACCTATTTATACTTAACCATTTTTTTAAAACAATAATGTCTTAGAAACTAGACTCAAAATGATACAATTCATTTTCTTACACCATCCTCTAATTTTGAGTGAATCCATCTCAAATTATCTAAAAAAGTTCACATTTCTCAGTTTTTTAAGAAAAACATGTCCATGGGTTGGCCCCTTTTTATCCCCCAAATTTGTGCACTTACTATGAGGCCACTATGAAACCAAGACAATTAGATTATGACATATGTGTAATGAATATTCTCAATGAATTCAAGGGGTTCATCGAAGATATCCTATGAACAAAATAGAGACCCTATCGCTCCATCACCATGTGGCCCCAAGATTATTTCCATGCAATTTATTATAATACTACATATGATTTCATAATTAATATGTGACTACAATACACCAAAAATAAAGTTATTTGGTTCAGATAAAGATAAAACACCAGTTTTGTAATTATGTGGCCTTTGTGACATCAAGGGCACCAGATTATAATAGGCATTTGGTCAAGATTATCAACCATATTAGGAGTAAAAAATCACTAAACAAAAATTACGGTTTACTAAACATAATAAGCTAGGTTGTTCTCATAAACACTAAACAAATCAAACATGTATAATTCATTGTAAATAAATTAATTTTTGTGATATATAATAAATAGGCAGGAACACCATTCTCACTATAACACTCTTTGAACTCCAATTAAACGGTGTAAAAAAATTAAAAAAAATGTAGAATCAACACATGTGAAGGCCACATAACACTAAAAGCACATACCTATTAAAATAATGGCCACTTGAAATGGGGCCTTCTTTGATTTCAATGAGAATTATAGTTAATATGTTTAAAGATGTGCAATTTGGTAATCCAATCTCAACAAGGCTATTGTTGCAAAAATAAGAAGAGTAAAACCCTTGAATAGTATCCACTATAAAAATAACCAAAATAAAAATTATTTTAACCATTGAACCCACCTATATTGACATTCGTAAAAATCAATCTTATGGTAGAAAGGATATTATTACCTCTTAGACTACACTTTTAGATCGATTTGATGTGAACGAGACCTAAGACAACATTCTCGTGAAGATGGGATAATTAAATCTAATTATTACATCACATTTAATATGTTAGAGGCATTAATAGGAGAAATCCACATCAATATACCCAATAATAATTTTTCACTACAACCAAGGACCAATAGTCCCATTACTCTTGAAAACAATGGCATAATTATCTTTCAAAAATTATAATCTAGTGATTTTTTTGTTACATAGTAGGTCTTGATTGGACAAAAGTAAAAAATACCTAATTTTAATTAATTAAAAATAGATCTACATGGTTAGGAACCTATTTTTTAACCTATAAAATGAAACATTTTTTTTTAGTAAAAAAATGTAAGTTTATTTTTAAACCAAATCATAGCCCAAACTTTACATTTGACAAATTCCAGGCCATGATTAGATAATAAAAATTCACTAATATAAAAATTTAAACTATATAATCTACCTTTTGTAGGATTATATAGAAATGAAAATGAAATATAAATAACTTGTAAAACATTCATTTTTAAATTCACATTTAACATATAAATTATGCTGATATATTAACAGATTATGTGGAAGTTAAACATTTTTCAATTAACATTTAATATATAGGTTAATAGTGTGTCGCATTTTAGAGCCAAAGTGCTTTTAAAAATTACAGTACAAACGTTTACAACATTTAAGTCAGATTTAAAAATTACAGTACAATATTTTACAATTTTATAATACTTAATTTGAGGTAGGTTTATTTATATGAATACATTTTACTGAACCCCAACTTTGTTACTAATGGTTTTAGTGATACAAGAGGTTATTATTTTTCCACTCTTTCAATCACGTAGTACCACAATTTAGAGGGAAAACTATCAAAAGAAAAAATAATTCCTAAGAGTTTGAATTTCCCCCCATTTTTGATCCATTTCCATTTAAGATTTTTGATCGAATCTAAAAAGGGAATCATGCTTTGTCTAAAGCATTGTGTTTTGGCCCATTCAAGATTAGATCTAGAAGATTTTAAAAAGCAAATCAAGCGATTGTGGTGCCTCTTTAATGTGCCCTCATGCTCTATAAGTGTGAGGAAATAATCATATAGGAATTGCACATTTTTTTATCTAAGTGAGTCAATTTGGAAGGATAATTTCCTAAATCAAGCCATGCTCAAGTATTTGGGAAAGCAAATAGCTACAATATTCAGTCACAAGAACATATTATCGTAAAGTGAGAGGGAGGCATTTCTAAATGGAATGAAATAGCCTAAAACTATCAAAATTATGGCCATTAAAAATTAAAAAACATGAGGCATCAGATAATAACTCATATCTATATCCTAAATAAAAATTACTAAACCCTAAAGTATTAATCCTAGTAAGGATAAATTTACAATCACAGTTACAAACTTTTCCAAAATCAAGCATGAATAATATGGTCATCTATCGAGAGGCATGAAAAAAATTTATTCCTTCCTATAAAACAATGATATCTTCCTAAATGTACTAAATTTTGATAAACCCTATTTGTTATGGTCTAATAATTGCATGTAATATGTGACAAAGACATAGTGCTAGTGTTAATATTTTTTAGGAGATATTGAGGAGAGTGATTGACATCTAACCGGTAAGTAGCTCTAGATCTCCCTTTATATCAAAGAATTTGATGTTTTCTTTGTTAATTAATACCTCTTAATATTTATTAAGTAATGATTTTATATAAACCTAAATCAATTTTGGCCCTAAAAACTACCATGTTAATTTTTAAAATTTGTAAGGGAAACTGAAAACTCTTGATGCATATCAACAACCATAATATGAATAACAATAGAATGTTTTCCCCAAGTGAGGGATGCATCACAAATATATTAAGCCCAAAATATTAACTTATGATAAGCCACATCTAAACATTCTTGTGATGCTTTATCTCTTTCTGCCATGTTTTCCCTAACTTGGAACACCAATTTAAAGTGGTCCAAAAATTTTAAATAAATTTTAGGTAGACTAGGGAGGTGATTGTGTTTAGTCTAGATTTTTTTGATTAAATATTTAACCTATATTGACTTTATATATTTGAAATAATATTTGGAGGCATGGTTAATGAATTTTGATCCAATGTAAATGAGCCCAAATTTTAGTGCCTTTGGAAATCTAGATTTTTAAAGGTTTAACACTATCAATGCCAGACTAAAAATTTGACTATGTAAACCATGATTTTTAACTTAATAAACATTACCAAAAAATAATGTAAGACAAACCCCAATATATTTTAACATAAAACTAGGGCTCATGTTTTCCCATTTAGCATCACATAGGAAAAGATCCCTCCTTATCCTTGAGGGATTCTACCATATTAAGGTCTGGATAAATGTTGATTATCAACTAACCATTACCATAAATTAATTTTATCAAGGCCATGATTAGGGGCATAAATATTATTAATCCTTGTAAAATTACTCCCAATATCAAGTGTAACCAAAATAATTTGATGTGATGGGTCTTATCTTTAGGTGATGATTAATGTGGAAATTTATTACAAAAACACAAAATATGAAGCCTGAAACCATTGACAAGTGGATTGCACATATTTTTTTAGAGGAGTCTGTGAGACCTCAAACATTCAAGGAGAGAATATTCAAAAATAATATTCCAAGAGATTTCTAATGAATTAGTAGATTTATTTAATAGACGTCCCTAAATAAAAATTTAACATTGTGGATTGGAATATTTAAATCATTACAACATGAAAATATTCAAATTATGTATTTAAGACAAAAGGCAATAAGAGGGATACAATCCTTGTATATTTATTTTATATTTGGTAAACATCTCAAAACTATTTACTCTATATCATCACTATAAGACATGACCTAATAGACTACTTCGATCAAATACATACTTAAATGTGATAGGACGGTCATTTTTGAATTCACATTTAGCATTTATATTGTGGTAACATACTTGCAACAACTTATAAATAAACTAAGAAAATTATTTTCGTGGATATTTGATTCCATGTTTTATTGAACAACTAAATTATGTATTGTTTACTATATTTTATAATACTTAATTTGAGGTTGGTTTATTTATATGAATACATTTTTTTCAAACCCAATTATCTTACTCTTACTATAAATTCATTTTTAGGAACCCAATTTTTGTATGTTTCTACATGGGGATGAGCATAACAATGTGTACCATTATTGTGGGCAATTTTGTAAAAAATATTAAGTATGAAATTTCTCATGATTAAAGTCATATTTAAATTTTCTTTTATGCTACCTTATTCCAAATTAACCCATTAAAGTTAGATTTAAATTCATGCATATAACTTAGTTTGACTTATGTACACTATACAAAGATAGGCTAAAGTCTACTAACAGTTACCTTAATAGGGTATCTTTGGAGTGAAATTAGGATGGATTTAAAAAGACAATGTTAGGGTGAATTTAGAATCCATAAATTTATTGAAGACAAATTGTGAATGTAAACATAGAGGCAACTTGAATCATTATTATGTTCTCTACCAGTGTCCAATTTAAGAATAGCTTGCATTATAGAAAATCCAACAAACATTTACAAAGGGTGTTTTATTTCCATTCTAGCTAATATTTGCAAAAGTGGTTGATGCCTGTAATTTGAGGGACATTTATAAAGGTCTGGGTGAGGTTAAAACCAAATTAAATGCAATTAAATAGCATTGTATTGTGTAGCACTTATGGCATACATACTGAAGTTATTTTTTATTTTTTTTACAATTTCTATTTATTTAAATAATTGTTCCAGTTTAAGGTGTATGTTGAATTAATAGATTTCTTTAATAGAAACCAACAAAGAAAACTTTAACATTGTAGACTGGAGATTTTAAATCATTATAACAAGATAATACTCATGTATTTAGGATAAAAGGCAACAAGAGGAAGACAATGTTTATATATTTATGTCATATTTGGAATACATCTCAAGATTATTTAGTCCTTATCACCATTGTAGGACATGCCCTAATAGAAAACTTTGATCAAATCCATACTTTAAATTAATATGTTGGTCATTTTTTAATCATATTTAACTACATATTGTGGTGACATATTTGCAACAACTTGTAAACAAGCTAGGAATATTATGTTCCCTATATTTGATCACATGTTTTATTGAAAACCTAATTAGGTATTGTTTTTTATAGTTACATATTTTATAATAATTAATTTGAGGTAGGTTTATTTATATGAATACATTTTAGTGAACCCAAATTTTCTTACTCTTACTAGAAATTAAATTTTATGAGCCCAATTTTTGCATGTTGCTAGATGGGGTAAAACATAATAATATGCAGTATTTATGGGTCAAATTTATTTTAAAAATTAAAGAAATTTTTTTTCATGATTAAAGTTATATTTATATTTTCCTTAAGTTATCTTAAATCTAAATTATTCCATTAAATTTGTATTTAAAGTCATATATATAACTTAGTTTGACTTTAGTGTGCACTCTATACAAAGATAGGTTGAAATCCCCCTAAGTTTGTCTTAACAGGGTTACTTTGGAGTGGCATTAGGTGGATTTTTAAAGATATGTCATGATTAATTTGGAGTGCATAAGATTATCAAAGAGTAACTAAGAATGTAAACATAGGGGGAGCTTGCATTAATTTATAATTAGAATCATTATTTTTTTCTCTACTAGAGTCCAATTTTAGAACAACTTGCATCACATAAAATACAATAGAATGTGTTGCCTTAGCATTTATTTAGTATTATTAAATATATGTTTTGTGCAGTTATTTATATATGGGTGCTTAGCTTAAAGTATGCATCATCTAACCATTATGTTTACTTCACTAGCTTGAAACCATTTTTTGATTATCCTCATGGTATCTCTCTTATCTATTTTATGTTTCTCTTGTCCCATGTTGGATCTGTCTAAATGGTTTGTGCTTTTTTGTGCATCTAGGATAAAAGGCAATAAGAAGGAGACAAAAATTTGTATCATTAAATTTAGGTTTAAATATACCTTTAAGTTACCTTAAATCTAAATTAATCCATTACACTTAGATTTAAAGTCATACATATAACTTACTTTGAATTCAATTTACACTCTATACAAAGATAGGCTAAAGTCCCCCTAAATTTGCCTTAATAGGGTGACTTTGGATCAACATAAGGGTGGATTTGATGTTAGGATGAATTTGGAATCCATAATCTTATCGAAGAGTAACTACAAATACAAACACAAGGGTAGCTTGCATTAATTTATAATTGGAATCATTATTTTTTTCTCTACTGGAATACAATTTTAGAAAAACTTACTTCACATAAAATCCAACAGAGTATGTTCTCTTAGCAATCATTTAATGTTATTATATATATATATATATATATATATATATATATATATATATATATATATATATATATATATATATATATATATATATATATATATATATATATATATATATATATATATATATATATATATATATATATATATATATATTGTACCTATTTATATATGGGTGGGTAGCATAAATTAAGAATAATTTTACCATTATGTTGATGTCCCTATCTTGAAACCATATTTTGATTATCCTCATGTTATCTTTCTGATCTATTTTATGTTTTCCTTATCCCATAATGGGACTATCTATATGGTTTTGGCTTTTTTATTTTTGACTTTCTTTTTATTGTATAGACCCATTCACCCCTTTACACATTTTCTAGTTTTAACAAATGGAAGTCGATATGTGGACAAATCATTCCAAATTTTGAAATCAAATCAATTAGAAATAGAGAAATGCATAGGTTCATTTCTATACTAAAAATTTGATAATCAAATAGAATCAAGTAGATTGAGGAACTTATCATTTCTAAGCTAGCATTCTATTGTGGAGCATTTTTAGTGCACATATTACAGTTTTAATTTATCTTTTATAATTTATGTTTATTAAAATCTTTGTTCCAATTTGAGGTGTTTGATGAATTAGTAGATTTCTCTAATACACATCCCCAAATAAATTGTGAATATTATAGACTAGAACATTAAAATCATTATAGCAGGATAAGAGACCAGTTGTGCATCTAGGACAAAAGGCAACAATAAGGAGACAATACTTATAGATTTATGTTGCATTTATAAACCATCTCAACCTTATATAGTACCTATCAACACTATATTGAAGATTCTTATAAATTAATATGTTCAACTCCATTCTTTAAGGTGATAGGTTAGACATTTTTGAATTCACATTTAGCATACATATTGTGTTGATATATTAATAGATTGTGTGGAGATTAGACATTTTTTAATTCACATTTACTATAAATCTTAATAGTATGTCCCATTTTGGTACCAAAGTGGTTTTAAAAATTATAGTACAGACTTTTACAATAACTAAGTCAGATTTAAAAATTACAGTATAATATTTTACAGTTTTATAATACTTAATTTGATATAGCTTTATTTATATTAATACATTTTAGTGAACCCCGACTTTCTTACTCCTAATAGAAATCAAATTTTATGGACCCAATTTTTGCATGTTTCTAGATGGGGAAAAGCATAATAATGTGCAACATTTAGGGGTTGATTTTGTTTTAAAACTTAACTAATATTTTTTTAGGATTAAAGTTAGATTTAAATTTGCATTCAAGTTACCGTAAATCAAAATTAACTCATTAAAACTCAGATTTAAGGTCATACACATAAATTAGTTTGACTTAAATTTACACTCTATACAAAGGTAGACTAAATTCCCCCTAATGTTGCCTTAATAGGGTAACTTTGTAGTGGTGTTAGGGTGGTTATGCAAAGACAATGTTAGTATGGATTTGGAGTCCATAAGATTAATGAAGAACAACTTAAAATGTAAACACAAGGGTAGCTTGCATTAATTTATAATTGGAATCATTATTTTGTTCTCTACTAAAGTATAATTTGAGAACTTGCATCACATAAAATCCAATAGAGTATGTTCTCTTAGAATTTATTTTATATATGTTTTGTGCTCATGTTTATATATGGGTGGTTAGCTTAAATTATGAATAATTTAACCATTATGTTGACATCCCTATCTTGAAACCATATTTTGATAATCCTCATGATATCTTCCTAATCTATTTTATGTTTTCCTTGTCCTGTGTTGGAACTATTTATATGGTCTTCGATTTGGTGTTGTTGCCTTCCTTTTTATAGGAAAGGCCCATTCACCCCTTCCACATTTTCTAGTTTTAACAATTTGAATTTAATATGTGGACAAATATCTCCAAGTTTTTAAATCAAATCAACTAGAAATAGATAAATGACAAGTTTCATTTGATAATAAAATCAATCATTAATTAAAATCATTGTAGGAGGACAAGATACAAGTTGTGCATCTAGGATAAAAGGCAACAAGAAGGAGACAATACTTATATATTTATGTTGAATTAATAAAACATATAAACTATAATCACCTAAAAGTTATAATTGGATGCTAAGAGTGTCGCTTGAGTTAACTTACTCATGGTTTAGCCCTAGACCTATCCTAGAGCCTTAGGCACACTTTTCTAGTCATTGTGTAGACCACAAATCTCTACAGTCAACCAAAACATAGTCCCAATACTATCTTATTATATCCCAACTAAATTTTTATAGTAGTATACTAGGTAGACATTAGTGCCACATTTAGGACTCTACAATCATATGGTGTAAGTGTCCCCAATTGGGTATTAATATCCTTAGCCCTAACTCTCCTGAGCAGATACTTTTTCAAATGTGTACCCCTCTTAAGGCCGACCTAAGAATATTTTATTATTTCATAAGCTACATAATGATATAAATACAAGTCTAATTGATCTCTATTCACTAGATGGAAAATAGATTCAAGAACACATTCAAACCAAAGATAAGTTGAGCAAAATTAAAGAATTTTATCCCTATCATGCCCTAATTCTACATACTACCATTTATAATGTCCTTAATCCTAGTTTTCAAAGATTTAAAATATCATACACATTCAAATCATCCAATTCCACTCTCATTATACCCTTCACTTGAACTTGTATCAAGCAATAGGTGGGAGAACTACATCAGGCTTCATCCCTCTTTAGAGTATTGGTATGTAGGTAACTCTCTTCACAATAAGGTGTTAAGGATGTCCATCTTATCCTACTAATGAACATAGAATTATTGATCACACCATACTTGTAAGGAGGATTAGGGTTTACACACTAACTCAAGTTTTCTAGGCACAACATAGAGTTCTAGGTCTCGTGCGCACAGTAATAAGACCTAAAGACACAAGCACATGTGCTCCAAAAAATATGAATAGTCTTATAAAGGGGACACTACTATCTCTTTGAGGACACTATAGAAATATGGCACTACTATCCATATGGGGCATTACCATCTATATGGGGTGCTACTTGCTAGTGAGCAAATAGATTCCAAAATCCTATTTACGACACTCATAACTATCTATAACTCAGTTTTCAAAACCTAGATCATCTTCAACAATAATTTTTTAGATAAGTCTATGTTTATGCCTATTTATTACTATTTTTAAAAATTCAAAAGAGGTCAAAAGCTATAAAAAATAAATTCTTAATTATTGCATATTATTTGACTGATTTAGACATCTCAACCCTTTAATCTAAACATAGGATTTACATAGTTAAACCCTAAAAGGTTAAATCATCAACACTATATGATACCTATCACCATTGTATTGAAGGTCCTTATAAAATAATATGTACAACTCCATACTTTAAGGTGATAGGTTAGACATTTTTTAATTCACATTTAATGTATAGATTATGTTGATATATTTAAAACAATGTGTAAACAATCTAAGAGAATTTTTCCCCATCTATTAGATTACATGTTTTATTAAGTAACTAATTAGGCAATGTTTACTCTATTATATATGTTGTAAAATGATTAATTGAGGTAGGTGTATTTAAATTAATATGTCTTGGTGAACACTAATTGTTTTATTCAGTCTATAAATTCATTTTTATGAACCCAAATTTTACATGATGTTAGGTGGGATAAAGCTTAATAGTGTGTCCCATTTTGGGGCCAAATCAGTTTTAAAAATTACAGTATTAAATTTTACAATATCTGTGTCATATTTAAATTCACCTCTCAAGTCAACTTAAGTAATTTTTTTTTCATGATTAAAGTCATATTTAAATTTTCCTTTAAGTTACCTCAATTTATAATTAACCCATTAAAATAATATTTAAATTTATACTTATAACTTAGTTTGATTTATGTACACTTTATATAAAAATAGGTAGAAGTCCACCTCCAATTACCTTAATAGGGTGTCTTTGGAGTGACATTAGGGTTGCTTTTTAAAGATGATGATAGGGTTACTTTATAATCCATAAGTTTATTGAATAGCACCCACCAATGTAAACATAGAGGTAGTTTGAATTAATTTATAAATGGAATCATTATTATGTTCTTTACCAGTGACCAATTTAAGAAAAAAATTATTAAATAAAATCCAATATAAATTTACAAAGGGTGTTTCAGTTCTATTCTGCCTATTGTTAGTAATAATGGTCGATGCATGTAAGTTGAGGGCCATTTATAAAGGTTTGGGAAAGGTTAAAACTAAATTAAATGCAATTAGATCTTTAAAATCCCACAAAAGTGGGTTGATACGGAGCTTGACAAGACAATTAGGCATAATATAAACATGAAATAAACCCTACAAGAGAAGGTTTATTGAATAAAACATAAGCATTAATATTACATTAATATTCATTTTAATTTAAAATATTGATAATAATGTGTATAGACCTAAAAATGGACCCTTGACATTTAGTTATTATCATTTTATTTAAGTTTAGTGATTTTTTTATGTATGGGTGATTAACATAAATTAGGTGTCATATAACCATTATGTTGATTTCCCTAGCTTGGAATTAGTTTATATTATCCTCATGAAATATTCCTTATCTATTTTATTTTTTCTTTGTTCTGTGTCAGGGCCATCTCAATAGTCTTGGCTTTATTGTTTGTTTCCCAATTTTATTAGATGGATCCACTCACTCCTTTCCACCTTCTCTATTTTCAATCATTGGAAGTTGATACGTGGATAAATCTATCCAAATGTTGAAATAAAGTCACTTATATAGAGAGAGGATTAGGTTCATTTGATAATAAAATATGATCAATAATTAACAAGTAGATTGGATAATTTATCAATTCTAATGTAGCAATATATTATGGAGTAGTTTTGACATACACACTGAAGTTATTTATCCATTTTTTTTAAATTTCTATTTATTTACATATTTTTTCCAATTTGAGGTGTGTGATGAATTAGTAGATTTATTTAATAGACACCCCCAAAGAAAACTTGATTATTGTAAATTGGAAATTTTAAATCATTATAATAATATAATAGTCATGTATTGAGGATAAAAGGAATTAAGGGGGAGACAATGTTTATATATTTATGTCATATTTTGGATATACATCTTGTTGTTTCCTAGTTGTACACCTCATTCACTTGACCTTGCAAACTTGAGAGAAAATGGCAAGTAATGATGAAAAACTCACTAGTATGTCATTATAGATAGGGAAGGGTTTGGCATCAAGATTAGATCAAATGTAAAAAATGATTGAGAGGCACCTAAAAAGGGTATGGTCAGCTCCATGTTACTTCTGGCTTTGCCTGAACCAAGGTGAGAGGACCTATGGGGTAGATTTTTCACATGGAGAGATTCTGAAATTCAACCCTTATGGGGATTTTTAACACAAAAAATCTTGTATATGGCATAGTGCACTTGTTCATTCTATGTGACTACATTTCCTAGGTGGAGTGAACAAGTTTGGTTGTGCCATGGTCATATTTGTGCCTTATTTGTGCTAAAAATCCCCATGGAGGTTGAAATGCATAATCTCTCCATATGAACAAGCTACCCCATAGGACCTCTCACCTAGGTTTAGAAAGATACAAAATTAAAAAGGAGATAACCTACCCTTTTTAGGTGCCTCTCAGTCATTTTTTGTATTTGGTATAGTCTTAATGTCAAACCCTTCCTTAGCTACAATGATATATTAGCAATTTTTTCATCATTGCTTGTCATTTTCTCTCAAGTGTGTAAGGCTAAGTGTACCAGGTGTACAACTGGGAACCAATACTCAACTGGGACTATTGTCAGGGACATGTCTTGTCACCCATGTTGTCAAGTACTCTTATAGAGAGATGAAGCTAGACCTAATTATAATTTCAAGTTTGAAGAAGGTTCTCTACCAATATTTGCTACAAGTAATCTCAACTATGTTTTCAAACAAGTTTGTTCATATTATTTCATGTGTTTGAAAGTTGGGGTTATTTGAGCTTGCTTTTACTATCTTAGATGTCAATGCCACTTCACTCCATTAGGGACGTACCAGGAATTGAGAGATTTGATAACTAACATATGTTGAATTTGTTACAAAGAGCTAGAAATTTGTCATGTTTTGAGGTGATTTTTACTATTTTAACATGAATCTAAAAGTTTCATTGTCTTTGATTTTATACATCATCACTAATTTTATAAAAATATGGTTTTGGTATGTATCACTATAAGTTTGATTCTAGTGGCGACTCAAAAAAATCATCTGATTTCAATGAAAGATCAATGTTCACTTCAAATATTTTCAACTTTGAGAGTTCTTATGCTTACAAATATGGAAAGACTGAGGTCATATTTCAAAGGTAACTCATCTAAGAAACTTGTCTTGCCCTTAAGTTTTCATTAGAAAATAAGTAGACAAGTTTGGAGGCCTATTGAAAATCATAGTGTGGCTATAGAGGAATGTTTGTGTTGTCAAGATTCTGGTAATTCTAAAATTTTATTTATTGAACTTCCTATTATTGTAAATTGTCATAGTTCTTATGACTATTCAAAATCATACAGTCCAATTTATTATCCATCTCCTTCTCAACCTACTGAATCCCCTCCTAAGTTTGATCCTACAAATCCACCTCATTTACCCCCCATATCCCTTTGCCATTTGTTCTTGAGCATCTCATTGAACCAATCATGAGGCATAAGGATCAAGATGAGAATGAACGTCCTGCATTTCACATTCCTAGATTCAATCCTCTCAATTTTGATGGCATGGAAGGTTATCCTAATGAGGTCTTGAATGAAGTAAGGAAATGCCTTCCAAAATTTAAAGGGAACAATGTAGTGAGTGATGATTAGTATTTGAGGGCTTTTCACAATATCATTGATGATTATGAGGTTGAGTATGAGGATGTGTGCATTAAATTATTTGTGCACACACTAGAGGAAGAAGCTCATGAATGGTTCAATTCCCTTCCCCATGGATGTATTGATTTATGGGAAGAGATGAATAATGTTTTTAGAATTAAATATGGTTATAGGATTGATCTAAGGTTTCTTTTGGCTGAGTTTGAAAACATCAAGAAGAACCCCAATGAGTGTGTGCAGGACTTCAATACAAGGTTCAACAAAGTTATGATGCGGCTACCCAAAAACATTAGGCCTAGTGATACAACATGCTTGATAAAATAACATGATGTCTTTGACAATAAGGATACATATTACTTGAGGAACAAAGCTCCCACGAACCTACGATTGGCATTCAATATGGCCATCCAAATTGAGAGAAACACAAAGGTTGTGGGTAAGCCAATGAACAAGCAGGCTAATTTAAGGTTGGAAAGGATGTAGTCCACTAAGACATCCAACCTTGAAAATATAGTTAAGACTTTATCCTCCACTATCAAATACATGTCCTACAAGCTAGATAGATCTAAGAAGGGGTTGTCTCATAGGCATGCATGTGATGATAGAAATGAGAATAAAGGGGCTATGAAAGAAGTGCTTGATCTATTAAATGCCAAAGTGAATACGATGAATTTTGACATTGATATTGATTGGTGTGACAAGTGCTTCCTTCCACATCCCCCATGTGATACTACTAAGCTGAGTGATGAAGATGCACATGATCTTGAGTTTGCTTCTAATGATGATGAGAGTATGATGTTCAGTTATCAAGACTCCCCATATAAGTTTTTTACCTCCATAAAAATGATGAGTGTTGCTAATGTTGATCAATTTTGGAGTGTGGTCAAGAAGGTATGTGTCCCAAAATATGAATTTTCTTGTGATGATAATATGACACAAGCGAATGAGTTACCCAATCATGATGTAATTGAAGATCTGAAGTGTTCTTTGAAAGAAGTGTTGAACATGGATGTAAAATTAGGTAGATAAATTGGGAATATGGATGTTATTGAGTAACCAATTGTTATGTATGTTGGGTTTGACAACAAAGGAGATGTTTAGAAAATTCCATTTGATGAATATGGGGTTGTCTTTTATGCCCCTAAGGATGAATTATTTCAATTTTCTTTCAAGTAGTACTTTGAGTGCATGAATGACATTATTGATCCTGGTGCACTCTTGCTTGGTACTTACCTAATTACAGCTGAGAAACAAGTATATTTAAAATTGTTAAAGGAGTACCAAAATATTTTGGATTGGTCTTATATAGATTTAAGATCATACACAAAGGATTTGTTTCAACTTGTCATCTCATTATAGCCTAACAACATTACATTTAGGCATGTGCAGAGATTGTTTTACTTCATCTTAGCCACCAAGCTACTGGAAACATTCAAGTTAAGGGATTGAAAAATTTTAGAGCTATCAATCAATGGTAGATATATGAAATATTTCTTCAATTGATCCCATACCTATATACATAGTGTTTAGCTTTGTTGTTTCATTACTTTTTCAAACCTTTATTTTGGGCTTTGATTATATAGTTCCATTCATCATTTTTGTCATGTGTTCATTTTTAGATCCTCCTCATCTATTGTTGTTAGTCTACCATTATTTTGTTGAGTGTTTTCTAAAATTTCTATGTCTTGACTCTGTGGCCTATTGAATTAGCACCTGGTCTTACATTTTGGGATTTTTTGCACACCTTTAGGGGGTATGCATCCCCAGATGAGAGCTAGTGTTAGTGTCCAAAATTGCACTAAAATAATTGGGCCC
Source organism: Torreya grandis (assembly GCA_037957365.1). NCBI lineage: Eukaryota > Viridiplantae > Streptophyta > Pinopsida > Cupressales > Taxaceae > Torreya > Torreya grandis. Next base: position 2,057,317 of record JARHVA010000101.1, read on the forward strand.
TTGTCAAGTGTAAATACCTAAGTCTAACCCGAGTTGAGTATCAAAGCCTAAGTCCTTAGCCATATTCATATTTTCCAATGTTCCTTTAAAAGGTCAAGTTTCATATTAAATTGGCTAAGTGTTAATTTGGTCTTTACTTAGATTATGTATAAATCCTTTAGAGTATTTTGGGAAAATTATTCACATGAAAATCTCAAAGATCTATTTGTTTCAACCAAAGTGTTCATAGCATAAATTTTGAAGGTTTAATTCCTTTAAGGGCATTTTTCCCATGCAAAAACCCTAAAAGAAATACAAGGTTCAATTATTTTGGGAAAATGCAAAGTTTAATTACTTCAAAAAAAATGTAGGGCTCATTTGTTTTGGGGAAATTATTTTGGAGATTTTATCCAAGACAATTGTCCCGATAAAGAAAAATCAGAGAGATCTCATATGCTTTGAGGAAATTATTTTAGAAAAAATGTCCAAAATAATTATACCTAAAAAATTCCTGAAAGAATTATTACAGAACAAAAGACCCAAAGAATAGAAAGGCTGAATGAAAAGCAAAATTGCCAAAGATAAGAGGATCAATGAGCAAAGTCCTAAAGAAATTTGTTTGAATTACATAAGTGTGATGGTCTCATGGATGTCAATGATAGGCATGCAAAAGAAAATTTTAATCCATAGTAAATAACCATTAGGGTTCAAATATTCTGATATGGTCATGTGCGTGTCAAATTTAGGCCACATGAAGTAGTAGTTTGAGTTCAAACATAGGTATATCCAATGACACATTTGTTTAGGCAGGGATGATATGACAATGCATGATCAAATCTAAATAATTCAAAAGAACCTAGGACCAGTGTAGGCATGACAAGTGTTGAACTCACAATGCATGATTGAAAGTTCAAGTATGTTTCAAAGATCTAATGATGTGAACAGACAGTTAATAGTTTAACAAGGCCAAAGATCTAACTAGGTGCTACCATATAACATGATGATGTTCAAAGCAATAGTTATTGTTTTCAAGGTGTACAGAGAACCCATGGGGCTGCCAAGTAGCACAACCTTAGGGTTGAGTGTAGATAATAGCCAATGACATTCTTCTCCTTAGATCATGATCTAATGGAACGCATTCACTCACCCAAAAAAGATTAGATGGTAAGCAAAGAGTCAAAGTAGTATAAGACCCTATAGGGAGATGTGATAAGGATAAGTGTCAAGCCCTTGATGAGTGACTAATCAAATCAATAGATCATGGCTGAGCATGCATCCAACAGATCAATGATGTGAATGAGAGCAAACTTTTTAAAGGGGTCAAGATGAATGCAGTAGTGACATGTGTCACAACCACAATGAGCTAGATAAGGGTCTATGGTCTATGCTTGATCCATGCAAATAAGATCGAGGGTGCATATTTGACCAGGCTTCTAAATTATGCCAAAAAAAGACAAGTATCTAGATTGGATTCGATTAATTTGCTTTATCACTTTTAAGCCCCATTAATGCCCAATTAAATCTGATATGGCATGATAAATGTTAGTATATAGAAATATTTAGTTTAAAAGCTAAAATTGACAATTTTTTCATATATGGGTAATGATTTAAAGTACATAAGAAGATCTATGGGCCACCCCAAAACATCTTTTCCAAATGGTAATGGATCATTTTCTATTTTTACCATAGCTAGAGCATTCCAATTGTGATCATCACAAGGTAATGGGATTTATTTGGCATGCACAAGAGAAGGGAAACTATCTCTAAGATTCTATATTTAACATCAATTAGTAGGAGAGCATCTCCAGATGGTTGCACATGAGGACAAATTATATTTGGCTCCTCAAATGATTTCCTCCCTCTAGCTATGCAAGTAAGTGATCAAAAGCATTTCCAGGTGGTTACATATGATAATAAATTATTTTTTAGGCCTCCACCATGAATTTCACCATGTTGATCATGAATTCACCAACATCTTCAATCAAAAGATCAAAGGATTGTTGCAAATATTCATCATTCCTTGCAAAGGAAGTTCCAATAATGATTCTTTTCTTGCAAGTGGATGAGGATCTCAGATGTGACAAAGGGCATATTCTAGTGGGAAGTATCTTGGCAGACTTTAAGGCTTGTTTTAAAATTTTGTAAATTATAACCCACAGTCATAGATTTTAAAATGTATGCATAGAGGGTGTCTCCTCTATTTAAAGGGCTAGTGGTGTTTTTGGGTCTTTGTTTTCTAAGTATACGATCTTCTAAATTTTGGGATCACTGTTGTGTGTATTTTACCTCTCCTGATAAGGTGGTTGTATTTGTACAACCATTAGAAATATCTAAGAGCATGTTTATATTTCTCCCCTATCCAAAATGGAGTAAATCCACCATGCTTGTCCCCATGGTAGCATTTTGAAACACTAATGTGTGTAATATTTTCTTGAAAAGATAATGAAAATGTTTGTGGTTCTTTGCTAATTTATGTTGATGAAGTGCAATTATATGTTTTGAAAATGTTGTTGATTGGACATTTGGGTTTATGCTCATTATTTTTTTATCATTTTGAGCATAGATTTAGATTATAAATCTTTTCTGCATTATTTCAAGATATGTTGTTGAATAATTTGTTAGGGCACCCTAGGTTTATGGATTTAACAAGAAAAAACATGTGAGATTATATTTTTAGTGTATTTTATATGATTTCAAGGATCATTTGGGTATTTCCATTTCATTGGCACCACTAAGTGAAAATTACTCCTGGTAGTTTCATTAGCTTGCATTTAAGTTTTATGTGTCCTTGTAATAAGTGATGTCATGACTTTTGAAAGAATCCCTACTAATTAAAAACCACCACCACACTTCCCTCCCCTTTTATATAATCATCTAACTCATCCTACCCTATCCTAACCTACAATTAATATACCTATTACATATCTTAAGTGTTATTTGCCAATATATGCATAAGATATTACATACTTAACACGTGTCTACATTTTATGCTTTAAATCCTAGCATTGTTATCTTTTATTCAGCCCCTTTTTTGTTGAAAAATATTTAGAATGAAGGTTGTAATCACTTTCAAATATGTCTTTAGTAGATTGTATATGACATAGTGCACTTATTCATTATGTGTGACAACCCTTCCCAGGTGGAGTGAACAAGTTTGATTGTAACCTAATCATATATGTGCCTTCTTTGTGCTAAAAATCCCCATGGAGGTTGAATTGTAAAATATATCCATGTGATCAAAATCCCCCATAGGTCCATTTAGAAGAAAAGAATCATTGTTTCAACTACCTTTGCAAGGAATGATGAAGATTTGAAACAAGCCTTTGATATTTTGATTGAAGATGCTGGTGAATTCATGATCAGGATGGTGAACTTCATGGTGGAGGCCCACACAATAATCTATTATCATATGCAACTACCTGGAGATGCTTTTGACTGCTTACTTACACAGCTGGAGGGAGGAATTCATTTAAGGAGCCAAATAGAATTTGTCCTCATGTGTAACCATATGGAGATGATCTCCTACTAATTGATGGCAAATATGGAATCTTCTAGACAATTACCCTTCTCTTGTACATGCCAAATAAATCCCATTACCTTATGATGATTACAATTAGAATGCTCTAGCTGTGGTAGATATAGAAAATGATCCATGACTATTTAGAAAATATGCTTTGGGGTGGCCCACAAATATTATTTTATGCTTTAAATCACTACCCATCCATGAAAGAGCAATCAATTTTAGATTTTAAACCAAAGCTTGCCATATAATGAAATTTAGCATGCCACATCAAATCTAACTGGGCATTCATGGGGCTTAAAAGTGACTAAGTAAATTAATTATCTCTAATCTAGACACTTATCATTTTTTGGCACAATTTAGAATCTAGATCAAATGCACATCCTCAATATTATTTGCATAGATCAAGCACGGACCATAGATTTATATCTATCTCATTGTGGTTGTGACACATGTCACTACTATATTCATCCTAACCCCTTTAAAAAGTCCACTCTCATTCATGCCATCAATCTATTCGATGTATGTTCAATCATGAACCATTGATTTACTTGGTCACTCACCGAGGGTTTGACACTTATCCTTTTCACATCTCCTTAGAGGATCTTGGATTGATTTAAATCTTTACTTACCATCAGATCTTACTTGGTCAAGTAAACACACTCCATTGGATCATGATCTAAGGCTCAGAACATCATTAGCTACTGTCTACACTTAGCCTTGAGGTTGTGCCACTTGGCAGTCCTATGGGTTCTCTATACACCTTGAAAATAGTCTCTATTACTTTTAGCATCATTACACTGAATGGCAGCACCTAGCTAGATCTCTGGCCCTGTTGAACTATCAACTGTCTACTTCTATCATTGGATCTTTGGAACATGCTCAAATTTTCAATCATGCTACATGAGCTTGACACTTGTCACACTTGCATTGGTCCTAGGTTCCTTTGACTTATTCAGCTTTGATCATGCACTGTCAGATCATCCCTGCCTGAGCAAATTCATGATGTTGTATCTGCCTCCATTTGAACTCAAATGGCTACTTCATGATGCCTAAATTTGATGCTCACATGACCATCTAAAAATATTTGAACCATAATGGCTATTTATCTTGGCTTAAAATTGACATTCACATGCATGTCATCGACATTCATGAGATCATCATACTTATGCAATTTAGATGAATTTCTTTGGGACTTTGCTCATTAGACCTTTTGGCTTTGGCACTTTTATTTTTCATTAAAACTTTCTATTCTTTAAGAATTTTGTTCTACATCAATTCTTTCAAGCATTTTGTTAAGATAATTATTTTGAACATTTTTTTTGAAATAATTTTCCCAGAGCATATGAGATCTCTCATAATTTTCTTTGTTGGAACAATTGTCTCGGATAAAATGTTCAAAATAATTTCCCTGAAATAAATGAGCCTTACATTTTTCCTAAATCAATTAAACTTTGCACTTTTCTTGAAATAATTGAACCTTGAATTTATTTTAGGCTTTTTGCATGGGAAAAATACCTAAAGGAATTAACCCTTCAGACTTTATGCTACTAATGCTTTGTCCAAAGCAAACAGATCTTTGAGATTTTGGCATTAACAATTTTCATGAAAGACTCTAAGGGATTTATACATAAGCTAAGTAAAGACCTAATTAACACTTAGCTGATTTAACATGAAACTTGACATTTCAAAGGAACACTAAAAACTAAGAATATGGCTAAGGACTTAGGATTTGATACTTGACTGAGGGTGAACTTAGGCATTTACACTTGATAAGGGCCCAAAATTGCTTCAGTGTAATTTTGGGCACTAACACATCTCAAGACTATATAGTCCTTATTAGCACTATAGGGCATGCCCTAATAGACTACTTTGATCAAATCCATACTTTAAGTTAATAGGTTGGTCATTTTTGGATTCACATTTAACTTCATATTGTGGTGACATATTTACATCAACTTATAAACAAGCTAAGAATATTATGTTCCCATATATTTGATTACATATTTTTTTGAATAATTAATTAGGTATTAATTATTTAGTTTACATATTTTATAATACTTCATTTGAGGTAGGTTTATTTATATTAATATATTTTATTGAACCCTAATTGTCTTACTCCTACTATAAATTCATTTTTATGAACACAATTTTTTCATGTTGCCAGATAGGACGAAACATAATAATGTGCAATATTTAGGGTTTAAAGTTGTTTTAAAAATTAAGCACAAAATTTTACATGATTAAAGTTAGAATTAAATTTTCCTTAAAATTTTCTTAAATCTAAATTAAACCATTGACCTTAAATTTAAAGTCGTACATATAACTTAGTTTGACTTTAATGTACACTATATACAAAGATAGGCTAAAGTCCCTTAAGGTTGTCTTAATAGGGTTACTTTGGAGGGACATTAGGGTGGTTATTAAACATAGGAAGAAATAAACCTATATTCATTCTTATTGAATGATTCAAATAATTAAAAACCATGCATAAATAATTCTCAACTTAGAATTGGAGTTGACATGCAAAATTTGAAACTATAAAAATAAATAAAACTTGACCTACTATTTTTAACAACTGCTATTTTTATTGATTTTTGAATACAAGTTCACAGAGCTCCAAAAATAAACTAAACTCTAAAATTAACCTATTAGATGAATTTATACTGAAGTTCAAGTTTGGTTAAAAAAATAAGCAATTTTTAAATTTAGAAAAACTCAAAAATAAAATTAAGCTACAATTTCAAACCCTCAGATGGTCACATATGGCCTTCAAAAAATATAGAAAACGTGCCATGGGATCAAAAAAAGTTGGTCATTTTGGTGTGAAGATTGGCTCAAATGGGGCTACATATCAAAATTTATGGCCTCCAAAAGTTTGGCCTCTTTCTTTGCTTCAACTTAATTAGGGTGACCTTCGAATCCATAAGTTTATTAAAGAGAAACCATGAATGTAAATCTAGAGGCAAACTAAATTAATGTATAACTAGAATCATTATTCTATTATGTATTAGAATCTAATTTAAGAATAGATTGCATTACAAATAAACCAACAAATATTTACAAAGGGTACTTTGGTTCCATTGTACCTACTATATTCAATAATGGTTAATTATGTTAGTGTAGAATTAATATCACATTGTTTATCATAACATCTAGTCATTAACGTTAGATGATTACATTGCAATTGATAGATTATGATTCTATTAAACATATTGAATCGAATAATGTACTATATAAATTTCCCCTATTATTCATCAATAAAACATTGAAGCTTATTTACTCCTTTAATCTAGTATCATAGCATCCTTTGCCTGATCAAAATTACATCGTATTAGAAGCAACCAAGACGTAGAATGTTGGACCAGTAACCTATGACCTATGTAGCATAGAAGCAAAGAAGTAGACAAAAAGGAGAAAGCATATGGTGACCTAGAGTGAAAGACCTAAATTTGAGTGGTGATGCCTAGAAATAATAGAAGAATTGAAGTTTTATAACATAATTATGAAAGGATCGACACATCAAAACATTTTTATTTACTTTATTTCGGTCATGATAGTCATAAAAGAAGGATATAAAATCTAATCAAAGTAGCCATAGCCTGGTAATCTAATGCCTTGACAAAAGGCTCATCCAGTCAAGAGGGCACATCGAGTAGAGATGAGTCACATAAATCCAAAAGATGTCCTCAATGATGGAATCAATATGACCATGTAGCAACACAATGTCAATAGAATTATGAATTTAAAGAGGAAGTACCTAAAAAAGTAGAATACAACAACACATATAAGGACATTGTTCTTTTCTCCCAAACCTCATCACAAATGATTAAAGTTTGGTTGATCAACTCTAGTGCTAACAAGCATATGATAGGATGTAAAAAACTATTTGATTCATTGACAACTCAACCTACTAGAGATCAAGTTCAAATTATAGGTGATAAAGAGTATGTTACAGAAGGAATTGGCAGTGTGACCATTCCTCTCAAGATGAAAACATGTACTCTTACAAAGGTATTATTTATCCCTAACTTGAAAACAAATCTCTTATCTATAAGTTAGCACTTAAATCATAAGGTTAATGTAGGTTTCATGATAAATATTAGCACAAAATCATGTCTCCTCTTATGGGATGGTTAGGTCATTGCAAGAGCATTTTTGAAGGATCTATTATCTACCTTAGATGCAGTTTCATCCAATGTTGTTTCTCTCTGCCTCTAGGAAAAATCTATAGCATTGTGACATTATAATTATGGGTACCTTTCTACTAGTTATTTTCACTAGCTTAGCTCTAAGGCCATGGTCTATGGACTTCCTCAATTGTCTCATTCTTTGTTTGTATGCCTTGGATGCCTTTTCGATAAATAACATAGGTTTCTGTTCAAGCTGAGTTCCTCACAAGCCAAAGATCATCTTGATGTGGTATATATCAATCTGTGTGGACCCTTACATAATTTTTTTAAGGATTTAATTACTTTCAATTGTTTCTTGATGATTTCTATTTCAATACATGGGTGTTATTTATAAATAATAAAAGTGAAGCCTTAACTCATTTTAAGGTCTTCTACCAGCTTGTTGTCACCCTGTCAAAGAGACCTCTTCAAATCCTCCACTCAAATAGAGGGGGGAGGTCACATCAATTGAATTATTTGCATTCTTGAAGAAACATGACATCAAATAACACCTAATTACTCCCTATACACCACAATAGAATGGAATAGTAAAGTGATGAAATTGTTCAGTCATAAAGATGGCTCATTACATGCTTTCCACTATGAAGTTATACGTGCCATTTTGGATAGAAGCATTTCAAACAACTGTATATCTTCTCAACATGGTACCTACAAATATCTTGCATGATAAGACAATAGAAGAGGTATGGAGTGGTCATAAACCTTTGATCTCTCATCTTATAGTATTTTGTTGTACATCTTATATGTATGTCCCTACTAAAAATAGGAAGAAGATCAAATCAAAGACACTCTGGTGCCTTCTATTGGGGTATAGTGCTATCTCAAAAGCATATCATCTCATAGATCCTGAGACAAAGAAGATATATAAAAGTTGAGATCTGGTTTGTGATGAGAAATCATTTGTCTCATTGTCATAGAAGGAACTAGAACATACCACTCTCATACACTATTCCCATAGTTAGATAATGAGAATGAAGAATCTTCTCACAAAGAAGGTGAACCATAAGGAGAATTATTCATTGATCTTGGAAATTTGGAAGACAATTCTTCATTGAATTAATAGCAGTATCAACATCCAAAATGGGTAGAGATCACCATCAAGGACTCATACCTAAACTCTAATATAGATACTTCATCAGGAGTTTAGACCAGAAGATAGGTGAGATAGGAAGTTAATCTTGCACTGATGAGTTCAACAGTTAACAGCACTAAACCATAGATGGTTTGAGAGGGTTTATGTTAACCTTAGTGTAAAAAGACCATATATTCTAAATACGATGCCCTCATCAAAAATGGGATGTGGGAACTTATTGATCTACCTATAGCAAAGAAATCCATTAGCTGCAAATGATTTTTAAAGAAAAAATAAAATGTAGATGGATAGATTGACAACTACAAAGCATGACTTGGTGTAGAGGGATATGCTCAACAAGAAGGAATTGATTATGAGGAGACCTTTTCACCCACTACTAAGATCAAGACCTTCAAATTTATTTTTGCACTCAAAACACAAAAGGGATTGAAGCTTAAGTAGATGGATGTGAAAAGTGCATTCTTGAATGGTGATCTCGAAGAAGAAGTATGCATGACCCAACCGAAAGGTTTCATTGATGAACAACATCCAATAAGGTATGTCATCTAATAAATTCACTTTATGGACTTAATCAAGAACCAAGGGCATGGTACATTAAGATTGATGATAATTTATCATAGCATAGATTCATTCATAGCCCCTCATATATGAATTTGTATATCAAGAAGGTAGGCATAAAAATTATCATTCTAGTTTTGTATGTGGATGATCTTGTGATCATAGGAAGTTCAAATGATCTTATTGAAAAAGTAAAGAATGACTTGAAGAAATCCTTCGACATGATAGATTTGGGGATACTTCATTATTGTCTTGGCTTAGAGATATGGAAAAATCAAAATCATATTTTTGTCTCGCAGATAAAATATGCCAAGACACTCCTAGAGAAATATGGAATGATAGATTGTAAACTGATGTCAAATCCAATGGAGAAAGGTTTGAAACTATCTCAATTTCAGGAAACACCTAAAGTAGATGAAACTCACTATAGGCAGCTTGTTGAGAGTCTCATTTATTTGACTTATACCAAACCAAAAATATACCTTGTTATCTATCTTTCAAGACTCATGCAAGATCCAAATAAGTGTCATTAGATTGTATGGAATCATGTTTTGAGATATGTCTGAGGTATAATTGATTATAGTCTAGAATACAATAACTAAAATTTCTTCTTGTAGGGATACATAGACTCGGACTATGCTAGATCTATTGATGATAGGAAATCCACCTTAGGGTATATTTTTCATCTTAGATCTAGACCAATTTTTTGGATAATTAAGAAGCAATATATATTTTATCTCTCATCCATAAAGATATAATACCATGCCACATGAGGAGCTTTATGTGAGGTAATTTGGTTACATCACATTCTATCTAACATAGAAATTCTTAAAGATCAACCAATGATTCTTTTCTATGATAATCAAGGTGTGTTAAAACTTATAAAGAATCCAATATTTCATGAGAGGACTAAATACATTGAGGTCTAGTGCCACTATATTCAATAACAAGACTTGAACCACCACATTTAGCTTCAGTTTTACCTAATAGATTCATAGGTAGAAGATATACTCACCAAGTCACTTGATAAGGTGAAATTTGATATGTTTCGAGGGTATATTTATAAAAACAATGTAATAAAGCAGATAATGTTAGTGTAACATTAATATCATATTGTTTATCATAACGTCTAGCAATTATCATTAGAGGGTTACATTGCAGTTGATGAATTACATTTTTGTTAACCATATCGAACTGAATTATGTAATCTATAAATTTCCCCTTTTGGTCATCAATAAAACATCAAAGCTTATTTGCTCCTACAAATTCATGTAATTTAAGGTCCATTTATAAAGTCTGGGTGACATTAAAACTAAAATAAATGCAATTAGATCTTAGAAATCCCAAAAAAGTGGGTTGATACAAATCTTGACAAGAGAAATAAACATAAGATAAACATGCAATAAACCCTAAGATAGAAGATTCACCAAAAAAAAACCTAAGTATTAATATTACATTAATATTCATTTTAATTTAAAATATTTATAATAATGTGTATACACCTAAAAATTGACTCTTAGCATTTAGTTATTGACATTTTATATATGTTTAGTGATTTTTTAATGTTTAGCTTAAATTTGACATCATTTAACCATTATGTTGACTTCCCTAGATTGAAATTAATTTTTGTTATCCTTGTGCAATCTTCCTTATCTATTTAATGTTTTATTGGTTTTGTGTCGAAACCATCTCAATGGTCTTGGCCATATTATGTGTTCCCCTAATTTTATTAGATAAAACTCAAAACTATAAAAATAAATAAAACTCAGCTTGTTATTTTAGCAATTGTTATTTTTATTAAGTTTTTCATGAAAGTGCACACAGCTCTAAAAATCTCCAAAATTAACCTAAACTCTAAAATTAAACTACTGGATGAATTTCAACTGAAGTTCAAGTTCGGTTACAAAACTAGACAATTTATAAATTTAGAAAAAACTTAAAAATTAAATTGAATTACAATTTTGAACCCTTAGATGGTCACTTATGGCTTCCAAAAATATCAAAAATGTTCCATGGGCTCAAATAGAGCAGGTCATTTTGGTGCAAAGATTGGCTCAAAAGGAGCTACAGATCAAAAGTTATGGCCTCCAGAATTTTGGCCTATTTTTTACGTCAACAAGGTTAGGGTGACTTTCAAATCCATAAGTTTATTATAGAAACCATGAATGTAATTATAGTGGCAAATTGAATTAATTTATAGCTAGAATCATTATTTTATTCTCTGCCAGCATCTAATTTAAGAAAAACTTGCATTACAAATAAACCAATAGACATTTACAAAGGGCATTTTGGTCCCATTATACCTACTATTTGCAACAATGGTTGATGCATGTAAGTTCAGGGCCATTTATAAAGGCTAGGTGAGGTTAAAACCAAATTAAATGCAATTAGATCTTAGACATCCCAAAAAAGTGGGTTGATACAGAGCTTGACAAGAGAAATAGACATAAGATAAACATGCAATAAACCGTAGGAGAGATGGTTTCTCAAACAAAATATAAGTATTAATATTACATTAATATTCATTTTAATTTAAAATATTGATAATAATGTGTATACACGTAAAAATGGACTCTTAGCATTTAGTTATTGACATTTTATATATGTTTAGTGATTTTAAATATGTTTAGATTAAATTAGGCATCATTTAACCATTATGTTGACTTCCCTAGCTTGAAATGAGTTTATATTATCCTCATGCAATCTTCCTTATCTATTTTATGTTTTATTGGTTCCATGTTGGGACCATCTCAATGGTCTTGGCTATATTATTTGTTCCCCCAATTTTATTAGATGGACACATACACTTGTTTCCACCTTTTCCATTTTTAACCATTGGAAGTCGATATGTGGACAAATACGTTCACATGTTGAAATAAAGTCACTTATAAATAGATAAAGGATTAGGTTCATTTGATAATCAAATAGAAATAAACATTATCAAGTTGATTGGATAATTTATCAATTTTAAGGTAGCATTGTATTATGGAGCACTTTTGGCATACATACTGAAGTTTTTTATTTATTTATTTGTTATTTTTAATTATTTACATATTTGTTCCAATTTAAGATCTCTAATGAATTAGTATATTTCTTTAATAAACACCCCCAAAGAAAACTTGAACATTGTAGACTGTAAATTTTAAATCATTACAGGTAGATAATAGTCATGTATTTAGGATAAAAGGCAACAAGAGGGAGACAATGTTTAAATATTTATGTTAGAATACATCTCAAGACTATATAATCCTCATCACCATTGTAGGACATGCCCTAATCGACTACTTTGATCAAATTCATACTTTAAGTTCGTAGGTTGATCATTTTTGAATTCACATTTAACTTTATATTGTGGTGACATATTTGCAACAACTTGTAAACAAGTTAGGAATATTGTGTTCCTTATATTTGATTACATGTTTTATTGAACATTTAATTAGGTATTATTTATTATAGTTACATATTTTATAATAATTAATTTGAGGTAGGCATATTTATATGAATACATTTTAGTGAACACCAATTGTCTTACTCTTACTAGAAATTGATTTATATGAACCTAATTTTTGCATGTTGTTAATGGGGAAAAGCATAATAATGTGTAGTATTTAAGGGTCAAAGCTTTTTTAAAAATTAAATACAAAATTTTGTATGATTATAGTTATATTTAAATTTTCCTTTAATTTAGCATAAATCTAAAATAACCCATTAAAGTCAAATTTAAAATCATACATATAACTTAGTTTGACTTTAATGTGCACTCTATAGAAAGATAGGATAAATTCCCCTTAAGGTTATCTTAGTAGGGTTACTTAGGAGTGACGTTAGGGTGGCTTTGTAAGTATGATGTTTTGATGACTTTGGGGTGCATAAGCTTATCAAAGGGTACATATAGCTTAGTTTGACTTTAGTTTACACTCTATACAAAGATAGGCTAAAATTTCCCCTAAATTTATCTTAATAGGGTGACTTTGGAGTGACATTAGGGTGGTTTTGCAAAGATGGCATTAGGATGACTTTGGAGTCCATAATTTTATCGAAGAGCAACTACAAATTATGTAAACACAAGGTTAGCTTGCATTAATTTATAATTGGAATCACTATTTTGTTCTTTTCCAGAGTACAATTTTAGAATAACTTGCATCACATAAAATCCAAAAAAGTATGTTCTCTTAGCATTCAATTAATGTTATTTTATATATGTTTTGTGTACTTATTTGTATATGGATGGTTAGCTTAAATTAGGAATCATTTAACCATTATGTTGACACCCCTAACTTAAAAACATCTTTTGATTATCCTCGTTCTATCTTCTTGTTGTATTTTATGTTTTCCTTATCCCATGTTTACACTATCTATTTGGTTTTGGCTTCTTTTTTTTTTGCTTTTCTTTTTATTGGATAGTTCCATTCACCCCTTTCCATATTTTCTAGTTTTAATAATTGGAGGTCGATATGTGGACAAATCTTTTCAAATTTTGAAATCAAATTGATTATAAATAGACAAATTAAAAGGTTCATTTGATAATCAAATATAATAAAACATTATCAATTAAATTCTCGTACTTATCATTTCTAATCAACCATTATATTGTGGAGCATTTTTAGTGTACATATTAAAGTTTTTCTACTTATCTTTTATATTTTATGTTTATTTAAATATTTATTATAATTAAAGGCATTTGATGAATTAATAGATTTATTTAATATACATTTCCAAATAAATTTTTAATAATGTACACTAAAAAATTAAAATCATTACAAGAGAACAAGAGATAAGTTGTGCATCTAAGATAAAAGGCAATAAGAAGGAAAAAATACTTATAGATTTATGTTGCATTTATAAAGCAACTCCACATTGTATAGTACCTATCAACACTATATGGAAGGTCCTTATAAATTAATATGTTCAACTCCATACTTTAAGGTGATAGGTAAGATCTTTTTGAATTCACATTTAATGTATAGATTACATCGATATATTTACAACAATATATAAAAAAACTAAGAGAATTCTATTACCATCTATTAAATTACATATTTTATTTATTTAGTAACTAATTAGACAATGTTTACTCTATTAAAATGTTTAATTAAGGTACGTGTATTTACATGAATATATTTTTAGTGAACTCTAATAATCTTATTCATTTTATAAATTCCTTTTTATGAACCCAATTTTCACATGATACTAGGTGGGATTAATCTTAATAGAATTTTTGTACCCAAGTTAGGAGACTTGTTGAATTTTGTGTTGAAATAATTGCATACATCACCTCACTACGCTCATCCTAGTGTCACGAAGATGACACATGAGCTAAAAGGACTTTTATTTTGGCCTAGTGTGAAGCACAATATTGCTAATTTGTGGCAAGATGCTTGGAATACCAGTGTGTCAAGGTTGACCATTGCCACCCTGGAAGGTTATTGTTCCCTCATGATATTTAAAGAGGAAAGTGGGTTGTAATCTCACTTTATTTTATTGCAGGGTTTCCTCAGTCATGCAACAAACATGATACCATTCTTGGAGTGATTGATAAAGCTACCAAAGTTGGCCACTTCATTGATAAAAGTGTAACAAATGAAGGTTTTATTTTTGTGGAATGCTTTGTAAGAGAGGTGGTTAGACTTCATGGTATACTAGAAGTAACTATCTCAAACTAATATAAGATGTTTACATCAAGGTTCTGGACAACTTTGACTACAACATTTGGAATGTGGTTAAATTTCATTTCTTCCTACTACCCAAAAATGGATGGTCAAATAGAAAGACTCAACCAAGTGGTTTAGGACATTCTATGAATTTATGTCATGGACTAGTAGATGAAATGGGAAGATTATTTCCATTTGGTTGAATTTACTTACAATAACTCCTATCATTATGAAATAAAAATGGCATCATTTGAATCCCTATATGGATAAAAATGTAGAACACCACTTGGCTAGGATAGTTTGCAAAATAGAGCTATTGTTGGCCCTGATATATTATTGGAATATGATAAACAAATGAAATTAATATTTCAACATCTAAAATTTACATCTAACTAGTAAAAGAATTATGTTGATTAGAAGAGGACACCACATGAATTCAGTATTGGTGATAAATGTTTTCTGCATGTTAGACCGTAGAAAAGTTCAAAAAAGTTCAAAATTACTTCCAAATTAACTCCACACTTTGTTATAATCTTATGCATTATGGATAAGATTAGTCCCATTACGTATCGACTAGCTCTTCCTCTTCTTAACCAGGATTCATGATGTATTTCATGTTAATTTATTAAGAAAATACATACCTAATCTCTCTCATGTCTTGAATTGAAAACACCTACAGGCCATGGAAGAGGAAAGGATGGACTTAGAACTTGTGAGAATATGTGACCATCATAGCATTAAGTTGAAAAATAGAGATATACAACAAGTTTTGGTTTAATGGGACCTATTTAGCAAAAGAAGTGCCACTTGGGAAGATGCACATCTTTTCAGACAACATTATTCTTGGTTATTTGAATAATCATTGGGATGCCTCCCTTTTAATGAGGTGAGGATGTTATAACCCTACCATTCAATACTTTATATGACTATTTGAATATTAATACAATCATATATAGATGACTATGGATTACATTTTATCTAACTAGTACAATGTTGATGAACTTTGATATAGTGATATTTCAACTATAGGTTGATGGACATAGTTATGTTTAAATTACCACTTTTGATGATATGTTAACTATTTAATGCTTTATCATAGTTTTGTATTATATTGTTGATTTATATTATTTCTTTGTTCAAGTGTTGTTGATGTTATATTTGGTGGTTGTATGCACCTATCATGAGCTAGGCTAGGTGGCAATTTTTGACAACCAGGAAGACAAATGATTCTATGAGCAATCAGATGAGTTTCCATAGGTATATACTTTAATTTTAGTTCTGAGCCATTTGATAATTATGTCATTGTCCCATTTTGTGCTTATGTGTATTTTTTGTCATTTGTGCCTCAATTCAATTGATCAATTATAATGTTACATGATGTGCTCACATCATGCCTATCTTTCTATATATTGCTTTATATTACATGTTTGTTTTGATTTCTAGTGTGTTTCAATTGATTTAATGTAACCAAGTTTACACCCCCCCCCCCCCCCCCCCCCCCCTCTCTCTCTCTCTCTCTCTCTCATGCTGATTTAATTCATGCTCTAACTAAATTTTTAAAACTAATGCTTACGCCATGGCCATTTGCAACATAGGGACTTGATCTCATTGGTAATATTAACCCTACCTAATGTAATGGTTGTTAAACACATCATGACTTCTATTTAATATTTTACATAACTAAAAAATAGATTTCAAAGTTCATATTTAATTATATCATTTTCCACTATGGTATCCCATCTGACATTATATCTAATAATGGTAGATCATTTAAGAACAAGGATTTCATAATTATTTGTGTTGAGTACAACATCACCCACCATTTTTATACCACATATTATCCACAAGGTAATGTCCAAGTAGAAGCATCTAATAAAACTATTTCAACATCCTTAAAAATATTGTCCATTATGTTGGCCATGATTTTCACCTCTAAATATTTCATGCCCTCTAGGCATACCACACTAATTATTGTACTCCAATAGGAGCCACACCATATTTCTTAGTTTATGGCATTGAGGACATTATTCCAATCAAGGTTGAGTTACCTTATCTATATATCTCACTAAAACACATCCTAGATGATTATTATAAAAAGTCTTTGGAAAAATAATTATCTCTATCTACCCAACTAGGGCATGTTTTCATTCTACCAATGATTATAACTACCTTTGGGAAAATCATTATTTTTATTTTTCTAATGATTATAATCATTTTTGGGAAAATAATTATCATTTTACCTTGTTATGTTCATGATTATAAGCATCTTTTGGAAAATCATCCTTTTTATCTACCCAACTAGGGCATCTAACTGTGCCACTAATTATAATGCATGTGGGAAAATTAGTCTTTTTCAACCCTTTTTGCCTTTTGGTCCCATTGTTTCCTTCTTTCAAGGGACCTATCACTAACCATATTTGCCAACCACTCCTTTGAGGGGGCATCTAGGGATTATCCATCACCTATTGGGGTGTTTATCATTCTTTGAGAAGATGTTATTGTGCCTATATATTGCAAAACCTTCCCAAATAGGGGCAAACTATAGACACCCCATTCTAGCCACAATTGGTTCTTGATCAGAATTTAGATTGATTCCTACCAAACATTATAAATTAAGCCTAGTAATAATTGAATGTCCCAATTTCATCTATGCATTATTCAAAAAAACTCAAAATCATGTTGAGGCATCTCTATTTGGGATACTAGCCCGTACACAACAATAACCTCTCACAGATTCATCCTCAGCCACCTTACGACCTAACAACTAGTAGTTTGGCCTATAGACCTATTAAGTGGGGAACTTGATCAAATATTGAAATGAATCATCTAGTTAAATAATATTAAATGATTATTTGAATTATCCATTTGAAATTAATGAATACCTAAAAATGCAAATTTTAAAATTCAAAATGTTAAGCCTTTTCATCATTACCTTTATGAGTTGTCAAGCTCTTCCAAAATATCTCAAAATATCTAATTTGAGAGCCATGCCTAGTAATTAAAAATAATAATTACATGACAAATTTTAACTCAAATAGAGTTAGCCTCAACTCACCTAGGGTTAGTTTGAACTCATTCCATGTTTTAACTCAACCTTAACTCACATTGGGTAAGAGTTAACTTTTGAAGCTATAAATACAAGGCCATATCTATTGGTCTCTAATCTTGGATAGTGTAGTGTTATTATGTAGTATTTCCTTTATAATCTCTCATAATCCAAAGTTATAATGTTAATTTTTAGAGAGACAAGCTTTTTAGTAATGTTACCATGTCAAATTCATAAGTCGGTTAGCTAAGCCAAAGTTTTAAGGAGAGAAGGAGAAAATGGAGCTTCATTGTTAAAGACTTCTTGATACAAAAACCAAAAAAACCACTTCAAAAATCCATTTAGATCTATAATGAAGGTAAAATAATGATTTATTTTGTGTTCTAGTTGTGTTTTAATTTGTATGCTTTTTACCTATGCTCTCTCCAGTGTTTAGGCTAGAGGTATTAGTGTTTAGTGTGTTTATTTTGAGTTTATTTGCTTAACTAACATAATACTAATCTCCCCTATATGTATTCCTTATTCACACCACTCATCACACTTTCCTAATTATGCCAATAATGTATCATAACAACATGTAATTTTAGGATTTACATGTAAAATCAGTCAAAACACATCACTGATAGGGGAACTATAACTTGTGTGCACATGAATAGGTTTGTTATATTGAAACATAGGTGCACCTATAAGTTCACAATAATTATGCATAAATGACACTATCACCAAAAGGAGGGCACTAACACTAATGAAACTATTATCTAGTCAAGGAACTACTATCTAGGAAGGGTTTTTACCCTTGGATCCTATCCATGACACTTAGATCAACTCTTGTCCCAATTTATAGCCTCCAAATCTTTTGTCTTGATAAATTTATAGCTAAGTACTTATATACATCATTTATTGTTATTTTTAGAAATTTCAAACTAGGCTAGTTCTATTACAAATCAATCACTATATTTTTTGCATATTTTTACCCTTATTTACTATACTCATCTCATATAACAACCTATGGCTTTAAACTCCATAACACTAAAAATTTAAATCATTTGGTGAACCAAAATTACTTGAAACACTTCTAAAACTCTAGCTCTACATGCTCTTAGGTTTTGTATCATTTTATTTTATATGCTAATATATTAGTTCCAAAATCTCAAATTTTTTTCATTATATAATTATTGTAATATTTCAAAGATTAAATTTTTTTAAAGGTTCAAAATATACAACTCTTTATTTTCCTACTTCCTAGCCTACAATGGTAGAATTAAAAAATTGATTAGATGAAACTGATAATATAAAATTAAAATATTTCATTTCCTAACATTTAGACATGCAAGATGACCTTATAAATATTTTCCATGAAGTTCTTCAAAAATCCAATAATTTTCAATTTTCTACTCCCCTAGATAAAAATATGGTTACACATACTTTAGGGGTGGCTCAACTTATGCAAAAAATCATTTTAACTTGATAACCTTATATAATGGCACCACCTCCTATGGATAGTTCCTCCTCTCTAGATGTACAATACATTATGCATGAGATTCATTCTCTGTAGTCTAAGGTGTTACATCTTGAGAAGGTTGTTATTAATCCATCACATTCCTTGGATTCTTATGTTATTTTGCATACACCTTTGGCACCTAACATAGTAGAAACTCCTTCACCATCTAGATTTATGGAACCCAAAATTACTTTGTATGATGATAATGGCAAGCCAAAGCATCATCTACGTGCTTTCCATGCAACATGTTTAGAATATGTATCCAATGATTATACCCTTACTAAGTTTTTACCGCACAACCTAAAATACCATGCCTTAAAGTGGTTATATGATATTATAAATCAGTCCATCACTGCATTCAACCATTGGTAGATATGTTTTTGGAAAAAATTTCAATCAAAATTAGTGATAAGATCTCATATGGTCAAGTGGCACAACTTCAATAGAACTTCAATGAGCCTATTATATAATATGTCTTGCAATAAGAAACTATATTGGAAAAAGATGAATATCCCCATGGAAGATAGAGATATCCAAGACATATTCAAATAGAGTTTACTACCTGAATTATATGAATCTATTTTGTTCAAGAAGTTTCCAACATTCACAGATTTATGTTACACAATGAAATAAAGGGAAGTCAAGCTTATCTCTATGGGTAAATTAAAGTACACAACTGGATCAAATTAAACTAATAAGATTTATAATAATCCTCCATAAAATGTAAGGTCCCCTAATAATAAGAGTGATTAAAAGGCCATAGTTAACATAGATTCATTTCCACTTTTTTTCGTGGTTTTATTAGCTCCTCCATAGAGATTTTTCACAAATCTTATAAACACACCAGCACATGTTTTACAATAGCTCTTGGAATGCAATGTCATATCTCTCCATCTCATAAAAAAGGTTGATACAACAAATACTCTATTAAAACTATGATTCTAATGCATTTTATGACTATCAAAAGGCACCAGGTCATACTAAAAATAGATGCGTTAATTTTAAAACATAAGATACAGTATTTGATAGAGGCAAACATTATTTATGTGGGCACAAATAGAGAGACACCTAAAGTTCTAAAAATGGAAGCTAAGGCATTCAAAATATTTTCATATATGTTTCCAAAACATATAGCTAATGAGATAAGAGGAACTTTAGGTGTTCATTATACGTATCAGGCACATCCACCACCAATATCCTATCACAATACTATAAAGGATGCACACCCACTATATAATATCATTGGTGTTTATCATACTATAGTACTAGCTAGACTACTAATCACTTTCTCAGAGTAGGATATTGTTGATGGTGATTCATATTTATATGTACTCTTTATATGAACCTACATTGATCATCATCCTATTCAAAGTATTATGGTTGAGAATGGATCAAGTATTAACATGTGCACTATCGTACTTCTAAAACATTTGGGTTATTCAAAGTAGGACATTTATTAAACTAACACATTAATGTGTGGTTTTATTGGCCATGTTTAGATCTCCATTGGGGAGATTGTACTTCCACTACATGTTGGACCAACACATGTGGCCACTATAATATTAGTAGTGCCTAATGAAAGAAAATTTGACATATTATTGGTTAAGCCATGGATACATTAGATATGATCCATTCCATCCATTATGCACAAATGGCTAAAGTATATACATGCTAATTAGGTTGTTACAATTGAGGGTATTTCATATGATTATCCTTTACCTTTACCATAAGTAGTCACACTACATCTACTAGTTATAGTTCTGAGCATAGTTCCCATCAATATACCATAGATTTTAACTCAACCACTAGTTTAGGCAAGGTCTATTCCTAAAGTGTTACCACATACTCATAATCTCCCACTGAAACCTTTATTAGAGAGGCCCCTACATTAGAGATATGTTGTATAATCTAGAGGGATTCACTTGACCCCTTTCCTTTTGATACTGGTGTTATAGAGTTCCCAAGGTTCTTGGCATAGAACACCCATGCTAGATACAACATCTTCTACCAAATGGGTCCCTAAGACCCATATAGTCCATAAGATGCCCTAGTCAACTTCATAGATTCCTAGTAGTACTCTATAGGTAGTGCCATTTATAGATCACTCAATACAATATATTTTAGGTCCTCAGTTACCTTTTCACATCACACACACAATTATTATTCCTTTATTTGGCACAAGCCACATTGATAGTGAGTCTCTCATGAGACTCATTGATTATTATGTTCCTCCCTACTTGTACATAGTTGCATTCACTCTTACTCCTTGTATATAATTTCATTTTCTCATGTTGCTTTTACATATCTTATATCCAAAAAATACAAAAAAAAAAAAAATATGTCAAAAACACAAAAGCATTCAAACAGTTACTTAGAAAATACAAATTATAGATTATATGTATTGTCATTTTTACATTTATTATATTTTCTAGTTACTACATATGCTAGCTATCTTAGAATAGTTAGTTTTTTATCATACATATATGCTTCACTTATTCTTATCGAGTGTTCACATATACTTATAGGAATTAGATCCATTACATAGATCCATATTTGATACTATCTACATACCAAGGGCACATACACATACACGAGTTCTTTGTTTGATACAATCACCCATTTGGGGGCATCTTATACACAATTCTAATTTCTAGGTTACATATTTTTAAAGTATACATAAAAAATTTAGCATTTTTATATCTTGATATTGATCATCCTACATTACTCATGTTTTTATCAACTACTACTACTCTAGACTCAGCTTATGTACATCTTGGCTCTTATAAAAATTTGTACCACATGTTAATCCATAATTTTATTTTTAGATTTCTTGATTTAGATTTTATTATGTTTATATGCTTCTACATCTCTTTGAGGGCGTTTGGATATGTCATTCCTCTAAGTCTCTATGTTAATTCCTTTTATTATATGTATTCTTTGGACATGTTCCCATGTCCTTTTGTGTGGTTTCTTGATTATGTATGCAAAAATTTGAACATGTCCTTCCATGTGTCTTTAAACCAACTTTCTTTTTCTTTGTGTTTGTGGACATTTAAGCATGTCTTTATATGTCTTGCTTTCTCAGATTTAATGACATGTGCCTGTGTCCCTTGTATTATGGCCCCTTGGCCTACTTTGCTTGTCTCATGTGTATTATATGTATATTTTCATGTATGAATTAGGAACATGACACTTGTCTCTTAATTTTTACATGCTTTAGTTTTAGATTGCATGAGGGACCTCATGTATCTCCCCTTCCTACTTGAGTGCCTTGATGGACATCATGCCCTATCCCCTAGGTAGTTACTCAGTTTATTACTTAGGTATTCATATACATTGTTATATCTATATTGATATCCTTTTGAATGTTATATCTAATATACATCATACATTAAAAAAGTATGCTCATACTATCTTACATTCTTATGTTATGTATGCACATTATATTGGTTTAATATGAAAATATCATATATGCTTTGGGTAACACACATCTTGCAAAGATTTTTATTTTTAGGATAGTTTTTGCACAGAATCAACAACTCACCTCAAAAGAGGGGGTATTCATAGAGGTTTATCACAAAGATTAGGCTATCTAAATGCACTTAGAATATAGTTTTTAGCACACAAGCATAGAATACAAAAATTAGTTTTAGGAAACAATGGGAAATAGTTACAAAGACACCAATTTCAATTGCATATAAATTAGTATAATTGGACATTAGTTCCCAAATTAGGGCACTATCACCATTAGTGCTACTATCCAATATATGTTGATACTATCTAGTAGCCTAAATTTTAGTAAAATCTATATTAGCCAAAAAAGTATAGTAAGTATAGTTTATGTTTGCATAGGTTTAGTTACAAATTACCAGTTTTTGCTCAGTTTAGTATAGATTTATACCAATTTACTCAAATAAGGGAATCATGTGCATCATGATCATTCCTATCTTAGTTTCATATGCTCAAATATAGATTATTACAACTCAATCTAGAATCCATATGCTCAGATACTAGATTTGGGAGGATGTACACGACACATTATTTCCATATGTTCACTTATGCACCAATTGATAAAATGGAATGATAAACACCATTTCATTCTCTAAGTTTTACACACCAAACACCATATTCAAAGTTATACACAAAATTGATTCCTTACTTCATTTATAGTAGTTAGCATTCTTGAGTGGCCTAAATCTATTTAACATTCCCAAGTGTCCCAAAGCCATTTTACATTTTAAAGTTTATGATTGGCCTAAAGCCATCTTATATAGTTTTAGTTACATCACACACTTTTAGTTTCAGATTCATCTACTAGACATGGATGGGTAATGATGGATTACTAGTCTACTTGAGTTCTTGAGACACCTACATGAGAGGGTTGGACATACCATCAGTCCAATCCAAGCTATTCACAAGTCATGATCCACCAAGTAGGGGTAAGAAATGATGGATTCAAAATTGAATTGAGTTATTGAGCCACCCACACATGAGTATTGACAAAGCCATCAACATAGGCTAAGTTATTCACTGATTAATTACTACCTACATGCACACATAGGATGTCACCATGTTTATGCATTATTTCACATACCCAGTGAGGTGTATTCATTCCTTTCCTCTCACTTATATTTTTACTCAGTTTTGTCATTTGATTTTGATATGTCTTAAGTAAGGACTAATATATGCATGTTTAATTTGTAGGAAATGTAATAAAGCACACTTAACACACTCAAACCTAGATTCATGGGCTTCACCTCTTAAGTAAGTCTAGGTACACTTCTTTTTCATTTCTCTTAGTAATTTCACTTTGATGGATTTTTAGAATGGGAGGGGGGGAAATTTAATCATCTAAAAATGACACTTGAGTGTTAAGAGTGTTACTTGAGACCACACATACCTAGCTTATCCCTAAGCTTATCTCAGGGATTATTTAAACACCTATCCAACCTTTGTACAAGCCACACACATCCATAAATTAGTCCCATACCCTCACTTTAGTATCTTTGCCTCTAGTACCTTAGGTCCTACCATCTGGACACTCATCCCATAATATAGATAATAACACCAATGGTGTTAGTGTCCCAGTTTGGGAACTATTGTCCTTTTCCCACCTTTGACCACCAATGGATATCATTTTAAATCAAAAACCACCTAGGATCAACCTAGGCCTCTTCTAAGACCTACATAAGCACCAAAATAGTATATATACATGACTTTTGTCCTATTATTCACTACATGGAAATGAGATGAAATAACACAAATTAAATCATAATAAGTTGTGCATAAGTAAGGTTATCAATCCCTATTATACCATACTTCTACATATATCCATCTATAACATACCTAAACTTAGATTTCCAATCTTAAACACACTTAAATCACTCAAGATAACATTTATATTATCTTCACTTGTACTTACACCAATACTTAGGTGGGGAGAACTACATCAGGCTTGATCCCTCATCAGAGTATTGGTATGTAGAAAATTCTCATTGTAGCAAGGTGTTGAGGATGTTTAACTTGCCCCACTAACATCACACTTTTCTATTTATGTCAATCAGATGCCCTAATGATATGGAAATATATGGTTTAAATGTAAATATTAGATAAAAATTTTCCACCATGAATGGGAGTCATTCAAAAAATTTATGCATCTAATCTTAACTTTTTTATTAGCCATTATGAAGGACATGTGTTATTCATTGATGATCGAGGATGATATGCAAGGTATCTTATTGAGCAAATTTTAAGGTCATTTAACATGGTCTAGTTGATAACTAATTTAATTCATGTGTCTTATCATCAAATGGCCACTCTTTATCATCTTACATTTATATTTAAAAATGTGTAAGGTTTTGATAAGGTTAAGGTTAAGTATGAAATCAATTTGATAGATGAATATGCTCAAGGAGACAAGGTGGTGACCCTTCCAAGACAACCATAGTCTAAAAATGATCAAATTGACCAATGAACCAAGTTAGTAAGTTTATAATGCTATTTATCAATCAATCTGGAAAAAATAAGATAGTTTTGACAAGTTCAAGGTATTTTTCTACTTTGGTCTTACTATATATCTAAATATTGAGAAGATACTTACTAGTTCTAAGCTAATATGAAGGTTGTCAAGGGTAATGGTACATAAATATTCATGTGTAAATACCTATGAGAAGTTTTATAACATTCAAGAGGCATGAAGTAAATCAGAGAAGATAGTTTGAATTAAAAAGTTTAATCATTACTCTTGCAAACAATTATAAATGAAGTTTCTTGGCCAAGAAGAGAGATAAAATGCGTTTCAAAGAGATAAAAATATAAAAGAATGTTTTATTGTATTCAAACATGTTAAATATTGCTTAGATAGGCTCGATAAGTTATTTTCAAACGAAAAATTATACTAGATACTCCATCGAGCTCTTGGCAAGATCATAATGAACATTTTTAGTTGCTTGGTATGGATAACAGAGAGAAATTCAACACCTAAGTTATTATCCAAAAATTGGGGTACTAATTCCATAATAATTCCATGCATTATTATTGAGTTTAAGGGGATATGCTTTATAAATTATTACTAACAAGTTAAGCAGGTCTAAAACCCTAGCTAAACCCTATAAGCTCAGGGTTGGGCATTTTTAGTGAATTTGTGAGCTCATTATTGATTGAGAAAGGTTTTTATTGTTCCTATAGGACCTTTACAATCCTCTCAATCCATATCCAATCATGTTTATGGATGTGCAGGTCATAAATGAGAAACATCTTTAAGAATGGTGAGATTGCAAGTATAAGCCCAGAGGGTTTTGCGTCTCCACCAAGATTCAAGTCCATATGAAGATTATGGGATAGTTTTAATAAAATATAAATATCTCATTTGAATATTTTATATCCATAAATAATATATGTAATAAAAATAATGTCTAAACTTTCATATATCTTTTATCACAAAGGTTCATCTCAAAAGGTTATAGGCCTAGTCTCCAATGGTACTCATCATCTTTAATGTGACCAAGTGCCTTGAGTGAATAGATAGTTGAGTCAGTCATTAATAGGTGTTCCACCCTCCCAAGTAGTCCTAAAATACCTCATATAACTATCCTATCCAATTGACAACTAATAGTCACTTCAAGTAACATACTAGTGGACTGTGTCTAGTAAAATGAGGACCAAGTGAGTTGGGCAAAATCTATTTTGCATGACCAAAATCATATAGGAAAACCATGATCATGAAGATATATTTTTTATAGTTCAAAAATGGAAAAACTTAGTTAATTAGGAATAGGTCACAAGCACAAATACCTAAGACTTTAAGGCCTAACACCTAAGAATGCATTATGTGCATCCATAGGCCTACCATAGTCCTAATTGGGAAAGAGATTAGTTATACAAGGATTAAATGGGAATATGAGAATATAAAAATTGAAATAAATATAAGGGTAACATGTTTTCCCTAATTTTCATCATCAACATACTAATTAGTCCTAAAAGTGTTCATTCAAAAGGAACATAACAATATAGGAGTCCAAATGTAGACCTACAAACTGATGATAGTCAACATATGGGAATTTTGGTGCCCCATGAGTGTGAATGGGTAAATTAGAGGTAAAAAATAACATAAAATAAAATTCAAAACTTCCCAATGATCCTAAAGTGCTAAAATTATAGTTGAATAGGGCTTGTTCCAAACTCACAGTCAGGTAATCCACATCAATACATAGAGCTTGTCACAAGAAATTGAAGAGTAGGAGGATGTATATGATGGAAAACTAGTTTTTATAGGTATAAAATAAGGTAATATATGTTTTAAAACCATTTTTATACCATTAAAAACACTAAAATTCTAATGAAGAAGGCTTACACTCATGTTACAGTCCAGACAGACCTAATAGACACCTACAAGCAGGTTTTGGGAGAATGAAATAAATGTGTTGTCTTGTGCATGAAATATAAGGTAAAGGAAAGTAAAATATGCCTATTAATTTTGATACTAAAATACCATATTATTCTCATTTAATGGTTAGGTGATTTAAGGCAATAAAAATCCTAAAAGGGCTAATTAGGCATAGTAGGCCTAAATGAGCATACATAGGCCTGTGTATCAAATATGGAGATAAATTTCATATTTTGGGATTATTTTTATGATTGAGAGTCTTATGAAGGTAAATTATGTGTATCAATATTATTCCATGAGAAATGATCCATTAAGAAAAGAAGAAAAATCAAGTAAATACCTATTAGGACTAAAAGAGTAGGATTGTGTACGAACCCTGTCATAGGGATCAAGGCATGTTTCATTGGTTGAGGGGTAAATATTTTTAAAATATCAATGTAACATCTCCCATGATGTGGAATAGACCACATTGAGGTATTTCTATCCCAAAACAATCACTTTTATCCCTTTTCCTTTCCAAATGATCCCTATATGCAATCAAAAATTCATCATGTCTATAAATCAGTCCTAACTTAGAGAAGACAAATCATACCATACACTTATAATTAGAGATACATTAGATAATTAGTAGCATGACCAATATGGGGATCCACTAGACCCAATTAGGGGATCTCTTATTAAAATACACAATTATAGGGAGGGTTCCAAAGCCTTCAGTCAAGCACAATCACACAATAACCCTAGATAGGTCATATGTTTTGTATTCACTAAATTAATAACAAGTAGATTAAATTCTAATATAGTGCTCACCAAAGCTTGTAACATAAAGTGGGTGTTACAAAAAATAAATTTAAACATCCATAGAAGACATATACTGATGTCAATGTATACGGATCCTAATGCATGAAAGAGAAGTACAAATGCATATCTATCTAGCCTTATAAAGGAGGAACAAATTTAGGAATTATTAGATTTGAAGATGAACCCATCGAGGCTCAATATCTTCCTCAGCTAAGTGTCTCATAAGAGGTTGTTATGGTATGTAAGGATGACAAGGATAAATCATATCTAAACTACACAACCTATCAATGCATCCAAAATATTTCTCCATAAGACAAGATCCATATCTCCAAATAAAATATGAAACCCTAAGATTTCTCCTCAATTATAATGGTGGATAAATAGATGCATAATAGCTCTTACTTCTTATCTTCTCTAAATATTGATGAAATGAACTTATATATAGGTGTATTTAACCTTAAGCTCTTCTAAAAGTTTTAGCCAATAGGGTCGACCTAGTAGTGAATTTGATAATGAAACATGCTAAATTAATAAACTAAGTCATCAATGTAAGATGATGTCAAAAATAATACAAGTTCAACCCAACCAACATAATCTTAAAATTGCCAAAAGGGGATTAAGGTTAGGGAAACGCTAATGAAGTGGGAAATGACTAGAAGAGGGTGAAAATAGGAAGTAAAGCTTAGAGAAATGGTTTTCATGAGACAATGTGTAGATAACAAGTAGCAAAAGGGATAATAATCCTAAAAATAACCAATGGTCTACCCACCATTTTCCTAATGCACCCATTAAGGCATGCACTCAGAGATATTAAGACTTAATGGGTTTTTATAAGATAAAGAGCATCATTAATTGATAAAATTTTGAAAATATTATGTGTATACATATACCCCACTTAAAGCTCATCAGGTGTCATGTGGGTGCAACATAGATGGTGCTTTAGGAATAGAACATGATGACACATAATGTTGATGCTAAGTAAAATTCATTAATGAGAAAATAAGATAAATGAAAGGACAAAATTGAAAACACATACATTTACTTACCTTAGTGTTGTAGATAAAGGAGAGGTGTGAAGGCATCCAATGTGAGGAACATTAGGCAAAACTATAGAGATTAGTGCAAAATAGAGAGAGAAATAAAAAATTATGTAATAGAGGCATATAATAGTGGAAAATATTATTTACAACATCAGGATTCTAGAAAAGTTTATGGTTTGGAAGAAGAGTTAGTAGAGATAAAGATATAGGGGGTCTTTAGGAAAATTGGCAAATTAGGATTGTTAAGTCAAGGTTATAACAAAAAGATTGAGGGTAAATGATGGCAAATGAACACAATAAATCATATTGGAAATCATGTAAAACATAAATGGAAAAAAAAAATGTAGAACATACTAAATAACATTGGGAATCATATAAAACATAAATTACAAATGAAATATCAATGCAAGAAAACTTGAACAAAGATATGGATGTAAGTGACAAGTAAGCTCATGTAAGATAAGCATGTCAAATCAAACATAAATAAAAAAATGAATTACATAAAATTAAATGTAATTAAAGATGTGAGACAAACATGAAGAAGTCATACATAAATATAAACATGTAATAATTCTAAATGGCATATGTAAGATAAGGGAATTCCATAAAAAATGAACAAGAACTTGATGGAGAAATGAAAATAAAAAATGCTAAAGGATGGATACTCAAACTTAGTGATTTTTTTGGGATACAATGTAAGAAAACATAACCAAAAAATGACATGACTAGTATGGGAATGATATTGAGGGATAATAAAATGGTGTAAGGGAGTTTGTGAGAAAGTCTTGGTCTTATCCATGATCATATAATGGAACTCACAAACTATAAACCAAGAGGCGTAATAATGTAGATGTGATCAGGGATGTGATCAGTGACAATAAATATACAATAAGGGGAATATAATTAAAATATGTGATGTGAATAAGGAATGTGAGGCACCACATGGATAATGTGAACATCCTTAGTAAGAATGAGACACACTAGGCAAGTGAGAAAGACTAAGAATTATCAACACCACAGACTTAGGACATTTTGACTAATGAACACAAATCTTCAATTAAAAATTCAAGTATATAGATCATCCCATTAAGGATATATTAATGAAAATTATAATTTACCTACCTTTCCAAAACATGTTCCCCATTCCCTAGGACCCCTTATAGAGTTGTCGATGATCTGCGAAGAATGGGTAACTTGTATGAGAAAGTAGGTATCACTAAGAAATTTTTTTATTCTCCTTTTCTAATCTAGTAGTATACTACACCACAATGGGCCTTGGTTCTATTGTGTTTCCAAATTTGGAGTTTGAACTTCAACTAAAATAAAGAGATGTGCTTATAATCACATCTTTTAGTGTGATTTGACTTTTGGAATTTTTAATGTTACCTTTAGGATCATTGTCTTTTGTTTGTATTTTATGATTTGGCTTTTAACTTCTTTGATGGATTGTTATTTATTACTCCTCCATATGGATTTGGAAAACCAAACATGGGTGTTAAATATTAAAAACACAAGAGATCTTACACTTGATTACTAGAGAAAAAGACCTAAATACCAGAGTATCTAAAGACTCCTAGACTTGCCCATAAGTAAGTGTGCAATCTCAAAATTGACCATTGTGAGCCTCAAATGAAAGGAAATAAGGGAAATACATGGATCATGAGAGATTAATATATGTAATAAGTGATATAATGATGAATATTCTCATAGTTAATAACAAGGAAATAAAATAGTGCTATGAAAGAAACAGGGCTATGTTTATGATATTCATGTCACTAGAGAAGCCATGCTAACCTACAACAGATCTAGCATAAGCACCATTGAATGTAGTATTCATCACAAAAAGTGGTTTAAATATGTTTTAATGTGGTAATTTGTGAGGAAGTCCAAGTTCTATCCATGGTCTTACACAGAAACTCATAAGGTGAACACCAATGAGCTGAATGCTAAATAATGGGGAAAATAATCATAAAACTAATAAGACAAAGAATGACATAAAAATACAAAAATAAAAGAGATATATGAGGACCAAAATGAAAATAAATTCCAAATGTAATGTGTAATAAAAACAAAATAATGTAAAGGAAAACAATTATGTTTATTAAATTGTGATGAAAATAAGTAAAGTGCACAAAAAGAAAGAAACATGATACAAAAAAACAATAAGACCTATGTTAACATTTATATTAAAGATGAGCATGTAAAATACAAGTCTATAAGTCTTGAAAGGTTTCTTGATGCTGAATTTGGTTGTTATTATGCATTGTAGAATAAGAGTGGGCATCATAAGATTCCCTAATGGGTAATTAGATGTAGGGATAGGAATCATAAGATGCCCCAAATATTAAATGGAAATGTGGATGGGCATTGAAATATGCCCCAACATGTGAGGTGAAGTCAGGTAACATTGAACCATTATAATGATTTGCATTAGGTTGGTAGGTGCATTTGGAGATAGGTAAATGTGTTGGTTTGTTAGATTTTAAGGTTTTTGAATGTGACATATGATGTGTAGGAGAGGTATGAAGAGATAAAGGAGGACCATGTATGATATGATTTGGAGTACTCATTTGAACTAGGTACTCTTTTGGTTCATGTGACTTAAGAGTTTGAGGTTCAATGGATGTAATGATATGTTTAAATAATATGATGTTAGTTATCATTTCCTTATTGGTGTATGAAGAAGGATCGACTGTGGTTTAAACAAAATTAGTGGATGAGGTGTGGGTATGGGATAATTGTTATTGATCATTAATTAGTTGATGTTGATGTGATTGTGGTTCTTGATATTGAAGTTAAGAAACTTGAAGATAGTCTTGATAACATTAGTTTATGAGAGTATCAAGATTGAAATGTGGACCAAACAAGGAAGAAAGAATAAATCACTGAAGATCACTACAAGACACATGAGAATGACTTGTAGTATCACACCACCAATAAAATTTATCAGGATTGTACCATTTTGGAGGAGGTTTGGGAGGATCAAATATCATGGGTTTAGATGGTGGAAATATATTCTTATTTTGTTCTAAACTCAAGGGTGGCTGGGTTGGGTTAAAATTTATTGAATTGGATGGTCCACTTTGAGGTTGGGGAGGCTTGGATGAATCAATGTTATGAGAAAATGATAGGAAAGGTTATTTAACAGTTGTTAGAGGTGTTTCAAATGGAGTCATAAGAAAGTATTGCCTTTTTTCTTGGTCTAAGGATTCTTCTAAATTTTTTGGGGAAAAGATTCAAACTTTTTATTAAAGGGGAACTTTAAGAGTAGTAACAAATAGTTTTGAAAGATTATCATTATTCATGATATGGTCCACTTTATGAGTGAGATAATTCTATAGTTTGATGAAATTGTGAAAAAATTCATTAAGAAGTTTCTTGGCATTGATGGAATGGTTAAGGTAATTTTTAGGAATGTCATCATGTTGAAATTCCTTCACTAGAGCATTAACTAAATCCTCTAGTTGTGAGATGGAATGTCTAGTTATTTAGTTGTGACATTTAAGTGCATCAGCAACAAAAATTTTGGCTAAGAGTTTGGGGGTAGAAAAGGTGTGATTTTGGATCCATTCCTTATAAATATTACCAAAATATTTAAGAAATATAGTAGGGTCATTAGTTCCATCATATGTGATAGTTGGATAAATGTCTACAATATCTATGGATGCAATGAATGGAGCTAAAGGTTAATTTTGAATATGTCAAAGCATTTTGTTATTCATTAAAGGTTGAGGGGTGATATTACCATTGGAATATCTAAGAGGAGGAGGGAAAATTTTTTGATTTTGTTGAGACATGATGACTTGAGGTGGTTAACTAGTCATGTGTAATAAATTTTGTTGTAGTTGCAACATTTGGGAATGATTACTTATTTGCATGATGCTCATTTATTAAACAATTTATGTAAGAATTTGAGTTATGTTGATTTCTATATTAGTACTTGAAGGTGGGGTATTACTGTTGTTAGGAGGAGGATTATTTGTATGTGGAGGATTCCCAACAATAGTGTTAGTTGTCTTAAGTGTGGTAGAATAAGAAGGAAGCTTGGTAAAGCCACCATTATTGGTAGGAGTGTAAATAGAATTATCATCAAGGTTTTTTAATAATTATAAATCATCTAGATTATCAATTTGAGTGGTTTTAACCATGTTACTTTGGGAAGTGATAATGCTTGGTGATCTTGTTATGGGTGTAACAAGAGGATTTTGAACATTGGTTATAAGAGGTGGAACATAATGTGAGGCTTCAACATTTTATGTAGATGGGTTGATGAGTCTCCTAATTCTAGGTTTATAAGGTGTAAATGTGTTATAAGGTATATTATTGTCATTGTTTGGGATTTATCTAATAGGATTCTCTGGATATACTATACGGTATGGGGTAGATCAAAATTGAGAAGATTTAGAACCATTTGATGAAAAGTTGCACCATAAAGAGTTGTATTCTATGGTAGATAGGTGGGGTAGGAGATAAAAACCTGTGTATAGTAGGAATGGGTTTAGACTATCAAGAAAGAATTTGATAAGAGGCTTCATGATGCCATGTAGGAGTGGATATTAGAAAGCTAGGAGGAAAAATAGGGGAAAAATTGGCCACAAAGAGGGATAGTGTTAAATTCAAAATTGAGAAGATTTAGAACCATGTGATGAAAATTTGCACCATAAAGAGTTGTATTCTATGGTGGATAGGTGGGGTAGGAGAGAAAAACTCATGTACATTACGAATGGGTTTAGACTATCAAGAAATAATTTGATAAGAGGCTTCATGATGCCAAGTAGGAGTGGATATTAGAAAGCTAGGAGGAAAAATAGGGACAAATTTGGCCACAAAGAGGGGTAGTGTTAAATGATACTAAGTCGACATAGTTGACTTAGTATGTAAGGAGATAGTTCTGAATGATACTATGTCAACACAGTTGTATTAGTATGCTAAGGAGACCATTTTGAATGATACTAAGTTGACACATTTGTTGAGGTCAACATACCCCCATTTCTAAAAAATGGGGACCCATGTGTCAAATTATGCAAATTTGTACTTTGAAATGAAGATTCACTTGATCACAGTGTCATTAACATGATGGCACATTATTTTTAACTGAAGATCATTCACACCATGGTTTGGCCGACTTATTTGTTTATGGTTCTGCTTTAATCTCATCTAAGGTGATAATGTCAGATATTTGTGTTTCAAGTTGTAGGTTTAATAGGCCCTATTTGGGTTTGAACATGCTTAGGTTTTTTATGCTTCATGTTCAATTGATCATTTATTAACCTTGATCTATAAATTTAATTAATTAAATTCATATTTTTGAAACCCTAGACTAATGTTTTACTTGGACCTTTTAATTAAAATTTAAAATTGGAATGAGCCTTTTAGTAAGAACAAAATAATAATACCATGGTCTTAGTTTAATATTTATCCTAAGGCTTGGTCATGTTTTTCAACACAACCAAACCTTAGATTAAAAATTCTATGCTTGGTCTAATTTTTATCACATGGCCCCTTTTATCATGGCATGGTCCAATTGAGAATATAGGGTCACTTTTATTACTTAGTTTAAGGCCTTATCCCAAACTTCCATCATATTTATTTATACAATGAAACCCTAGGTTAAAACCTTATACTAAGTCATTTTTGTGAAGTCCCTTTCATTTTATGTTTATCACCTTGGTCTAAAATCTTCATGCCCAAGTCCTTTTATTACTCTCAAGGTCCTTTTTTATATGTTGCAAGGTTATCTTAAGAATCTTAGACTAAGATATTTGTATTTATTAATACAAATAAAACCATGGTCTAAAATCTTTATGCTAAGTCCCTTTTTAAGTCATGGGGTCTCATATAATCTATTTAAGACTTAGCTTTATCCTTTTATCCTAAGTATCAAAGTGTAAACTTTATGCATCTATATAGGATCTATGACCCATGGTTGATCATATGAGATAAATTGAATAGAGTAAGATCAACATTGTAAAGTTAAGTAGTGGTCCCCAGGTTAAAGCTTGATCAGGACCAAATAATCAGATGGTACACATTATAACGTACACATCCAATTGATGGAGTGAAACTAATGATGACTTTTCAAATGAAGTTTCAAGCTCCCATGATACTGCCAAGTGGCACAACCTCGAGGCCTAGTGCATAATAAAGACTGAGCAGTTGACATGTGGCATAATTGTAGAGCTTGGTATAAAGAGCCCATAAACATCAATAATTCAACACATGGCATATGTAGAATGCAAAGTGAAATAGAAGATGACAAGTGTTAGGAATGGAAGATAGTTCCTCATAACTATGTTAAAATTGATGGTCATGCAACCATCAAGGATATTCTTGTAGATCTCAAATAAAGGCCACACAAACATTAATTTTAACATAGTAAATGGTCCCCCAGATGTGTTTAAAATTAATGATCAAATGACCATCAAAGACATTCCTACGAACATCAAATTATGGCCATGTGAACATCAATTTTAACATACTTACTTGGACCTAAATTTTAAATGTAAGTAGTCATTTTAGGTAGTGATAAACATAGTGATCCAAGATGCCATGAAATTGCCACGTTAAAGCTACATGAGTGAAATAGGCCAAATCAAAGATCCTTTAAACCTGGTATTATAAAAGGTTAGGATCTAAGATCTTCATAAACTAACTATGCCATTAGAACACTGTTTGTCCTCGAGTACCTTAAAAATGGGATCATGCCTATACTAGGTCACGAGCATCAAGGAAACATAAATATCTTTCAATAGCGAATGGGTCCTAAGATTAGGTGAAATAAGAATGCTCTTTTTGTAACTAGCATCACACAATATTATGAAATAAGATATTATTTTAAATAAACATGTGCAATTTATGAGAGCATAGATTGTCTATAGGTCAGTTCACTAGAAAAGATCATTTGTTTCAAAACATTTGAAAGGACACCTATCCTATACACTTGCACAAATGTCATTGGATTAAGACTAATCAACATGCATTTTTACATCCTATAAAAGGAGAATTTTCATTTGTAAAAATAAGGGGAGGGAGTTCTTAGAGCCAAATTACTTTGTAAACTTGGAGTAATTAATATAAACAAGGAATTATATAAAGATTATCTAGTATTTATTTGTGTTCATTGTTATCATGGCTTCTCTCTCACTTGCTTGTTTTGATTTCCATATTTGAATTTTCTTGTGAATTCTTGGTGGATGCCTTTTAAATTCAAAATTATTAATGTGTGCCAATGATAAGTTAACTTAAGGTTCTCTAGTTTGATTTATTTTATTTGCTCTACATTTATAGATGTGCATTAGCTATTTGCTTATAGGGGTAAATATTTAAAGTAAACTTGTTTCTTATTTGTATCATGTCTCACATCCCTTAGGAGTTTTTTTTGTTAATATGTGGTAAGATTTGGGATTAAGTTATTTCATATCATATATTGGTTTTAAGTGCATGCCTAGATGCAATATAAACTTGGTCATGACATTTGGAATGAAGATTAGCAACATTTGTTTCTGCCCTACCCTTCTTTTTGCTTTTTCTAACCAGATCACCTTAGTTTAATTTCCATTATAAATATCCATCTTAGATTAGTCTTAGATTATCCCTAGACTTAGTATACTACATATTTTACATAGATCTACTATCTAGCCACAGTGGCTCCAAACCACCAAATAATATAAATATTGTGAAATAGTCACATGTTCTGCCTCTATTCCACCAATAGATAACAAGATTATGGTAACTCATAACTCATGCACTAAATTCCTAAAATTACAAAATTTAAATTATTTCTTAAAAACTCTAGGCACTTGTGGTACACATTTAGGCATCAATAGGAGGAGCTTCACTAATGCTAGAAGGAGGGCCAGCTAGATCTTTGTGAAATTATAGAATTGTTGTTATATTTGGTGTGTTTTGATCAAAGATTGATGTATTCTTTGCATATTTTTACTTTTTTTTATCATATTTGTGTAAATATCAGTCATCTTTATGGTCTTATACCAATATTTGGGATTCCTTTAGATAAAGACTGATATTCTTTAAAGATCCATAAATATTCATGCAAAGGTAGTTAATGCTTTGTGTATTCCCCACATTTAAGGTTAGTAACAAAAAAATTTGTGAAAATATTGACTGGTTCTTTGCAAATTTGAGTTTATTCAAACTTATAGATGTAAATATCCCTTTCATTCATCATTCTAGACATATCTTTGAGCTTATTTAGTTAAAGGTAGTCATGCTTTACATATATTTGTATAAAATTGGCTTAACATGCAAACTTAATCATTGTACATTTCAAAGGTTTGTTTAATGTGTCGTATTTTAAATAGGTTTTAGATTCAAAATCTAGAATTACCCAAGGCAATGCTTAGGTGAGTGAAATTCCTAAAGTATCAACACTTCACTAATTCAAGGTAATCATGTGTTCAAGGTATGGTTTGGCTAGGTGGTTCTTCAATCAACATGTCAGGAATAATACATAATCTTCTTTGAAATCCTGAAAGATATTTGCCTTATTTCAATCCTAATAATGTTGTCACTGATGAAGAGCATATTAATTCATTCAATGTTGTTTTTAGATTGTTAAATGTAGTTCATGAAGATGTAGCATGTATATTATTCCCATTTACTTTCAAATATGTTGTATATGAATAGTTTCTTAACCTTCCAAAAAACTACATTACTAGCTAGAATGACATCAACAATGTTTTCATTGATCAATTTGGAAAAATTATTAGTCCCTGTGTCTTGTATCAATAGTTCACCACCATTAAAAGGGATGTTAATAAAACCTTTAACGCTCAGTTCTAAAAAAAGTTCATTAGAATCATAGCCCCTTATAGACCCAATGAAGATTTATCTTTAGAAATTTATAAGGATGTTATAGATCCCATGAGCTTCATGGTATTGAAAAGGTCTTTTTCAGTCATAAAAACATTGACTTGGGCCTATTTTGAAGCTATGATAATTAATGACCAAATGCAACCTTAGGGTCAGATGATGTATTCCATGCCTAATGTCAATTCAAATGGACCTGTCATGAATGTCAATTCTAGTATACCTAATTTAACACTAGTTCAAAACCAATTTCCCTTGAGTCATTAATATCCTGGATAAAACCTAAAGTTCATAAATGTCACTAAAATTGGATCCTATTGACAAAATCATAAAACTCTAATGCCCATAGCTAGTAGTAATACTCCAATTCATGAGCTTGAAACACCAAAATATTCAAATGACTTAATGTTAGAAATGGTTTGAAAACTAAGCACTGACTTTCTTTAGTTGTAAAAACAAGTATAAAATACAAGGGAAGACTCCAATAGAAACTATGCTTCTCAAAGATTTAATAGACCTCCAAACATGTCTCATAATAAAAATAATAATGAATCATCTGAGAGCATAAAAATGACTTTCTATGATATAGTTTTGGTTGATCATTGCAATGTTTCTAAAACATTTGAAATGATGCCTAATCAAGACTTTGTTATAGGAACATCTGACATTGCAAGGAAATCACAAGGTCTCATGACAGAGGTTTTTCATTTTCCATTTAAATATGAATATGAAGATGAAGATAAGCCAATTGAAGAAGTTGCATCTGAAAACACTTATATTTCTAAAAATGTAAAAAAGATTGCAATTAAAGACCAACAAGAAATCATCATTAGAAAGTCTGTAGATGAAGAAGAAGAGTTGTCAAAAATGGATATGGATCAAGTATAAGATGATATTTCTTCAGAAGATAGCTAGAGTAATAGCCCACGTAGGTTTATTTCTAAAATAGAGTATACCCTTGAAGAAGATGATCACTAGTAGAAGTTATACCATGATTTCTTAAATGAGATTAAAGAGTTGGAGATGTTAGATGATGGTATAAAACAACACATGGATGCTTCATCTAAGTATTTCATGAATAATCTATAGTTACTACAAGATGATATTATTTCGGAAGTCGTAAACCAAGATAAGTTGGAGCCTAATTGGACAGAAGAGTTACCTCTCTCAATTGAAAATGAAGATGACGTGAATGAAATAGATTTATAATTTTCATATGAATTTGTCAAGAGGTTAGGAGTGTGAGACCAACATGTTTTTTATTGGAGTCTAGATGGACATCATTTAGTTGATCAAGATGAAGAACCCTTATAGGATAACTTGGAAGATTTGTGTGTGAAGATTGGTAGTTCAAGTCCACCTCAGAAAGACCCTAATAAAGACATCAATCGAAGGATACTATTCAAGCTACCATTATTGAGTGAAGATGATAAGAGACACTTTTTATCTATGGTTGAAGCATAACTAGCACTCCTGCTACAAAGTAGAAAAATTTGGGAAGAAGATGATTGGGTCTTAGATTCATATCTTTGATCCATGCACTTGAGAATGATGATAGGAGACAAGCTACATCAGCTATATGACACAAATATACAAGTGATCTTATCCACAAGAAGAGGCCATTGAATGAAAATAATCATGCTTCAAGATTTTGTAGTACAGTAAACAATTTTCTATTTGATCTAGGATGTAAGTACTCTATACAGTTAGCGTAGGGCTCAGTTTAGTTTATTTCTTTTTCTTTATTTATTTCTTTTTTCCTTCCTATCCCTTTTTTATATATAGCTCTTGTTTCTATTTTTTTTTCTCTTAATTTGTTCCTTGATTTTAAATAATTACTTTTGGATAATTCTTAGCTCATGTTTTATCTAGACTACTAAAGAGCCTCACAATTTTTAAATGCAAGTATGACTTCTTAATATTAGTTGATCATGGATTGTTGAAATGTGAGCTTGATATTATAATTCAGATAAACTAGCAAAGATTGATGGATAAGTTAATTATTCCTTAAGATTTTAAACCTTGTTCTAATCTAAGCTTTGTTTTAAGAAGGATTGCATATGTAAGATGAAATCTTAAATAATTGAAGCACACTCATGCTTGCACTTAAAAAACATTAATTGCCTAAGATATAGTTTACAACCAAGGATGATTTCCTAAAAATCATACACTTGACCAAATTCCTAAACCCATCTAACTTGGTTCCCAACCTTTGCTAGAAAGCCAAAATGTCTTGGAAAAAATCCAAAAATAAGATATTTATTACAAAATTCAAAGAAATTTATAAGTAGAGGTGATTATGTTAATCTCTACCAGGGATATGGATGCTTAGTTGGTAGTGGAGTAAGGCCTTGAGTAGGTACATAGGCATCTCTATTATGTTTATGGATGTTTGGCTAATAGTAGATCAATGACCAAGCCTTCCTTTAACTAAGCATTATCCAATGAATATCTAAACATGCTGAAAGTTAGTGTTAGTGATTAAAGACATGAACCTAGAAGTTATTCTCTAAATCATTTGGCAATTAGTAAGTGGAATTAAATCATACACACATCATGACTGAGTTTTGATGTTTGATCCTAATTATGCAGGTGTAAGATTTGTTCTAACCATAAATTGATCTTAATAATGGCGCTCGATCAAATGGAATAAGTATTTATCAATCTAAACCAGAGTATCTGAATTATAACATATTGTAAATAGGGACCCATTTGTTTTCCTTAGAAGTTACCATTTATTGAGGTCAACATACCCCCATTTATGAAAATTAGGGACCCTTGTGTCAAATTGTGCAAATTTGTACTTTGAAATTAAAGATTCACTTGAGTAGAGTGTCATTGGCATGATTGCTTATTATTTTTATTTGAAGATCATTCACACCATGGTTTGGTTGACTTATTTGTTCATGGTTTTAATTTAATCTTATCTAGGGTGCTAACATTGGATATTTGTGTTTCATGTTATAGGTTTAATGGATCCCATTTATGGTTAAAGATGTTAAGGGTTTTTGTCCTTCATATTAAATTAATTGGTTATTAACCTTGATCTATAAATTGATTAATTAAATTCATGTTTTTGAAACCCTAGACTAATGTTTTACCTAGAACTTTTAATGCAAATTTAAAAGTGGTAGGGGCCTTTTATTTAAGTTAAAGCATAAAAAATTTAATAATATCATGGTCTTAGTTTAATGTTTATCCTGAGGCTTGGTTTTGTTTTTCAACACAACCAAACCTTAGACTAAAAATCCTACAATTCATCTATTTTTTATTACATGCCCCTTTTATCATTGCATGGTCCAACTGAAAATGTAGGGTCACTTTTATTACTTAGCCTAAGACCTTATCCCAAATTTCCATCATATTTATTTATACAATGAAACCTTAGGTTAAAACCTTATACTAGGTCATTTTTGCAAAGTCCCTTTCATTCTATTTTTATCACCTTGGTTTAAAATCTTCATTCCTAGGTCCTTTTATTATTCTTTGGGTCCTTTTTTATATGTTTCAATCTTATCTTAAAAATCTTAGACTAAGATATTTGTATTTATTAATAGAAATAAAACCATGGTCTGAAGTCTTTATGCTAAGTCCCTTTTTAAGTCATGGGGTCCAATATAATTTGTTTAAGACTTA
The DNA here is from genome assembly GCA_037957365.1 of Torreya grandis. NCBI lineage: Eukaryota > Viridiplantae > Streptophyta > Pinopsida > Cupressales > Taxaceae > Torreya > Torreya grandis. The sequence continues at coordinate 2,099,049 of JARHVA010000101.1, forward strand.
ATTTTATCCTTTTGTCCTAGGTATCAAATCTTAAACTTTATGTATCTCTATAGGATATATGACCCATGGTTGATCATATGAGATAAATCAATTGAAGCAAGATCAGCATTGGAAAGTTAAGTAGTGGTCCCCAACTTAAAGCCCAAGTAGGATCAGATGATCAGATGGTATGCATTATAACATACACATCCAATAAATGGAGTAAAACAAATTATGATTTTTCAAATGAAGATTTGAGCTCCCATGAGACTACCAAGTGGCACAACCTCAGGGACTAGTGCACAATAAAGATCAATCAATCGACATGTGGCATAACTATAGAGCCTAAAAGCATTGAGCAATCAACATGTGGCATAAACAAAATGCAGAGTGAACTAGAAGATGACAAGTTTTAGGATTGGTAGATATTCCCCCATAATTATGTTAAAATTGATGATCATATGACTACCAAATATGTTCCCACAGATGTCAAATGATGATCATGTAGACATCAATTTTAACATAGTAAATAATCCCCCAAACATGTTTAAAATTGGTGATCATGTGATAATCAAAAGCATTCCCATGGATGTCAAATGATGGCCATGTGAATGTCAATTTTAACATAGTTACTTGGACCCAAATTTTAAAGGTAAGTAGTCATTTTGGATAGTGATGAACACAATAATCCAGGATGACATGGAATCACCATGTTAAAGTTATATCAGTTTAATAGGCAAAATCAAAAGCCCTATAGACTTGGTATTATAAAGGGTTAGGATCTAAGCTCACAATGCCTAAAATAACTATGTCATTATAACATTGTTTATCCTCAAGCATATTGAAGATGGGACCATGCCTATACTAGGCTAGGAGCATCAAGAAACTAAAAAGATCTTGTAGCAGCCATTCGATGCCAAGATTAGGTGAAATAAGAATGTTATTTTTGTAACCAACATCGTACAATATTCTAAAATAAGATATTATTTTATATAAACCTATGAAATTTATGAGAGCATAGATTTTCTAGAAGTTAGTTCACTAGAAAAGATTATTTGTTTTGGGAAATTTTAAAGGACACTTGTCCTATACACTTGCGCAAATGCCATTAGATTAATATTGTCTGACATGTTTCTTTGCATCCTATAAAAGGAGCATTGCCATTTGTAGAAAGAAGGCAAGGGAGTTTTTAGAGCTAAATTACTTTGTAAACTTAGAGGAATTAACATAAGCAAGGAATTATGCAAATATTATCTAGTATTTACTTGTTGTCATTGTTATCATGGCTTCTCTCTCACTTGTGATTTCTAGATTTGAATGGTTCTTTTGAATTCTTGGTGTGTACCTTTTGAATGTAGAATTGTTAACTTGTGTCAATTCTAGGTTAATTGAAGGTTATCTAGTTTGCTTCATTTTATTTGCTCTGAATTTGTAGATGTGCATCACCTATCTGCTTAGAGGGGTAAATATTTAAAGTAAATTTGGTTCTTATTTTCATCATGTCTCACATTCTTTAGGATTTTTCCTAATGTGTGGTAAGATTTGGGATTAAACTATTTCATATCACATATTGGTTTTAAGTACATACCTAAATAAAATTTGAACTTGGTCATGATGTTTGGAATGAAGATTAGTAACATTTTTTTCTACCCTACCCTTCCTTTTGTTTTTTTAATTATATCACCTTAGTTTAATTTTCATTGTAAATATCCATCTTAGGTTAGTTCTTGATCATAATTCACTATTATTAGCATAATACAATACATATTTTATATAGATCTACTATTTGTCCATGGTTGCTACCAACCACCAAATAATATAAATATTATGAAATAGTCACTTGTTTTACCTTTATTCCACCAATATGTAATAGGATTATCACAACTTACAACTCATGCACTAAATTCCTAGAATTCTAAAATGAGAAGCATTTTTAAAACACTCTGGGCATTTATGGTACATATTTAGGCATCAATAATAGTCAACTTAGTATGTTGAGAAGATAGTTCTAAATGATACTAAGTTGACACAATTGACTTAGTATGCTTGGGAGATAGGTAAATTAGTCTATAATAAATTATGTTGATAAAGATAATAGTTTTTAAAAAATAGGAAAAATTTTGTAATGTACTTTGAAAGTAATAAATATAAGCAAAGACATAATCAATTAGGTCAATGAATATGATCCAATTGAAGAACATATCACAAAACCTTGCACCAACATTAGCTAATGAAAGTTTTTGCAATACAACATAAAATTGAGCAAAGAGCAAGCAACCAAATTGGAAAGTGAATCCTAAATAAGTGGTCATCCTGAATGTTATTAGATTATTAGAGTATGATTTTATATGTGATAGGAAGTTGGCTATAAGTAAAGAACTAAAAATTAATTTATGGATGGTTTCATGATGTTTAGGCTGAAAGGGATCTATATTGATAATGGTAATAGCTTGGTATTGGGCCCTACACCCTCACTTCACACACTATAGTGATAAGGGTGTCAAGTGTTTTGACAATATATACAATTAAACATGTCTTTATACTTGGCAAAAAAACCAAGTTGGCTTCTCCCTTGATGATGAAATATAAGTAGGTAGGCATTGGGTAGATAGCTTTTTAAATACATTTTTAAGATTTTGTGACTTGGTAGTGTGTGAAAGAAAATAGAAAATACTAAAACTAAATGGTATATTAAAAAACCACCTAATTAGACTATGTGATCTATTTTAAGCATGCAAGCAACTGAAAGTGAAAATGTGAGCTAATTACTAGCATATAAATGTTAATTCTAACTTTGAAACATAGTGCAATGTTAGATCAGATGATAGTGTATGTAGATATTATAGAAAAAAGTTGACATTGTCATTACTATACTATTAAAACAAGAGTCTGTTAAAGAACTATGCTGATAATATCGACTTCATCTTCTAGATAAAAGATAGAATATAGAACTATCCCAATAGAGTGGACCTAGTTTGATGTATAGGGGTAGTTTTAAAGAATGCAAAGTATAAAAAACAAAACTATAATGAATAATAGAAATGACAGAGAAAGAGAGAAAAGAACCTTGGTAGGTTAGAAGATGCTTAGAATTTTCAAAAAAATTATTAAAGTTTCTTGAAGGTTCTACCAACTAAGTCGATAGGGTCAACAAAGTTTTGTAAATCCCTACTACTAAAGCTTGTAAAAATAACTGAGTCAACAAGGTCAACCTAGTTTATTTTCTGGAAGTTTTCTATAAAACTACATTGACATGGTCAACTTAGTTTGTTATCATAAAGTGTTCTATAAAACTAAATCGATAGGGTTGACCTACTTTGTTATCTAAAACCTAAAAAATAATACTATGTCAACCTATTTGATCTAGTAACATGTATTTGATGATGACCTACATAAAAATAATAGAGTCAGATTGATGCAACTATGTGTTAAACCTATGCACAGAATTTAGAAACTATATCGGCACTATCGGCCTAGTATTATAAATATAAAAAAATAATAAATAAAATAATGAAAAACATGAGATAAAACTTGAAAGGGTTAGATTCACATCAAGTTCACTAGAATGTATGCAATAAAAAATACATCATGTCTATAAATCAATCATAACTCAGAGAAGATAGATCATACCATACACTTCCGATTGAGGATACATTAGATAATCAGAAACATGGCCAATATGGGGATTTACTACACCAAATTATGGGATGTCTTATTGCAATACATAATTCTAGGGAGGGTTCTAAATCCTCTATTCAAGAATAATCATGTAATAACCCTAGCTAGGTCTTATGTTTTATATTCACTAAACTAATAACAAGTAAAGTAAAGTCTAATCTAGTACTCACCAAAGCTTGTGGCATAAAGTGAAGGTTAGAAATAATAAAAGTAAACATGCATAGAAGACATATACTCATGTTAATGTATACATAATTTTAATGCATTGAAAATAAGTATAAATGCATATAGATCTACTCTTATAAAGGAGAAACAAACTTAGGAATGCTTACCTTTGAAGATGAACCCATTGAGCCTCAATCTCTCCCTTGGCCAAGGTGTTTCACAAAATGTTATTGTGGCATGTAGGGATGACAAGTATAAATCAACTCTACGCCACATGACCTATCAATGCATCTAAAAGAATTGTTCACAAGACAAGATCTGTATCTCCAAAGAAAGTATGAAACCCTAAGCTTGTTACTCAAGTAGAATTCTGGATAAGTAGATACATAATAGCTTTTACTTCTTTTATTCTCTTAATAATGGAAAAATAAACTGGTATATATAGATAGATTTAACCCTAAGCCCTTTTAAAAGGTTTGGTCAACAACGTCACCCCAGTCAGCCTAGTAGTGAATTTGACAATGAAACATGTTCAATAATGAACTAAGTTATAAATGTAAGTTGATGTCAAAAATAATATAGGGTCTACCCAACCGACATAGTCTTAAAACTACCAAAGGGGATTCAGGTTAGGGAAAGGCTAATGAAGGTGAAAAATGATTGGAGCAGGGTGAAAATAGGAAGCAAAGCTTAAGGAAATGGTTTTTAGGTGACAAGTGTGTAGATAAAAAGTGGAAAAAGAGACAATAATTCTACAAAGCACTAATGCTCTACCCAACCCTTTCTTGATGCACCTCTTAAGGCATGCACTCAGAGATATTGAGACTCAATGGGTTCTTGCAAGAATAAAAGTGCTAGTAATTGATAAAAGTTTGAAAATATTATGTGTATAGAATCCCTCTTAAACACACAGTCAGGTTGCATTGATTAGAAAGTCAACTTCTAGCATGTGTAGATTGCATGATAAAGTAAATGAGATCCTAAGATCATTGGGTGCTTTATTATTTTTTGGAATAATGGAGTTTTATTATTATTAAATAAATAGGTCTAAGTAGGATAAATCAATAAATAATATTCCTAATTATTTATTTATGAAATTAAATTGTAATTAGACCTTTTCTAAAAATAATAGTGAGAGAGATAAAATTAAACTTAGCTTATTATGGACTATTCTGATTGAGACAGGGTCTAAAAATTTGTGTAGGATTGGGACACTATCACAAACAAGATCCTAGACTTCATTTTTTGATTGGATAGGATCACTTAAACTAGACACCCTAGGCTATATCACTATAGTCCTTCACTGGTGTTATTATCTTGAGGATTTAAGCTTTCTAGGTTTTATTTGCTTGCTCAGTATGAGCCTATGTACCAGTTTTCAAGTCCTTTCTATCAATAGAGCTCCTTATAGAGGTAGTTCTTCATGTACTTTTATCTTTTATAAAATTTATAGAAATTTTGGTAAATAAATAAAAAGGGGTTAGTGTGTGTAAGATGCACTAGACATACTTCACACCCCTTGTGTGGACACATTTCCTAAATACCAATACTGTGATGAGGGATCAAGCCATATGTAGTTTTACATTTAAGAATGCTTGGTGAAATAGTGAATGAAATGTAAGAAATGCTAAAATTGAGTATGCTTAAGATGATTAGGGACTAGTGTAAGGTCTTGAATTGGCTTGAAAATGTATAGGTTGGCTGTATGTGGAGAATAGGGAAGATTGCTTGAGTGGTCTTGCTTGTATTCTTGCTTTCTTGAATGATATTTGCCAACCCTTTCCAAATGATCTTTGAATGGAATTATATATGGATCTATTGATCATTGATTAGATGAAACCAAACTAGGTCAACATAATGAATAAGAGGAATCAAGGGAAAATAGTAATCTAGGCTTGAATTATGATTATACAAGAGTGTTGAAAATGGGACACCCTAGGGTCCATCACTATAGTCTAACTTTGGTGATATTGTCCTAAATAGATGAGACCATGTGCAAGGGGGTGGGGGGATTGGTGGTGTGGGTGGATTGGTCATAAAGAGAGGGTCTTGGATTAGTTGGGGGCATGTTTGGAAGGCCATGGATGATTGGGAATCAATGAAAATAAGATTGAGAGGGTTTAGAGAGTAAGCAAGAGGGGCCTATGGATTGGGTGTCATTATCCATGCTCAAGTTACCAATTTTTGCATTTTATATGACTACATTTGCCCCTGCCTTTATTCTAGTGATGCAACAAAGCAAAATACTAGGATAAAGGAAAATAGAAAGTGTTGAGTTGTGGAGCTAAAAGCTTCACCAATGAGTGAGTGTAGAAGTTGCAGGAGTCACACAGTCACCGACAACGGTCAGTAATGGACCAGATTTTGCCGACGTTGGTCATGGATCGGCTGACATTGGTCATAGGCAGACAGGCAGGGACTGACATTTGTCATAGGCAGATAGGTAGGGACTGATGTCGGTCACATATGCATCCAAAATCTATTTTTGTGGACAGAACAAAATGTTTGCATGATAGGATTAAGTGTTAGTCTTAAGTCCGCATCTCTATCTTTAGTAAGACTGTTTTGAGCCCTTGATTAGGAGGTGCATCTAATGGTTGTGATTGTATGCTCATGATCCTAAAAGTTATATAATAGGGATAGATCTTCATAGCTTATTAATTGTAGAGAACAGTACAAGAATGGTATGTGTATCAATTCAGGTTGTTAGAGTTGATTGTAATTGAGAGAGATAACTCTTAAGGGAAAGAGATCTGTACATCTGAGAGAGGTGTGGAAGAAAAGAATTTTTTTCAATTGTATTCCTTCTATAAAGAGTTTAATATAAGTTTTTAGGGTTGTTTCTTGTATCTCTTATTCTTTGCTATTTATGATTCTAGTTACTTATCATTCTAGTTTAATTCCATGTTTAATTGCTTTCACATAGTAATCAACTTTGTTGGTTGATCCCCAACAAGTGGTATCAGAGCTCAGGTTGACTAATAGGTGTTTTAGATCTGGTTAGTGTGTATTGATTACAGGTTACTCACAGAGATTTCTGTTTGAGTGGGAGAAGCAATGGCAGAAGAAAGTAAATTGAGAATGGAGAAGTTTAATGGCAAGAATTACCAATTATGGAGAATGCAGATAGAAGATTATCTGTATCAGAAAGATCTATACTTACCATTAGGTGGAGTTTCAAGGAACCACAAACATGGAAGATGAAGAATGGGAAGTTCTTGATAGAAAGGCTCTTGGATCTATAAGATTGAGTCTAGCATCTACTGTGATATCTAATTTATCACAGGCAAAGTCAATGGTAGAGTTAATGACTACTTTAGCAAATTTATATGAAAAACCCTCAGCTTCAAATAAGGTATATCTTATGAAGCAATTATTTAATTTGCAAATGCAGGAAGGTGGATATGTATCTAATTATCTAAATGATTTCCATGGAATTGTAAATCAATTAAATTCATTCAAAATAGTGTTTGATGATGAAATTAAAGCTCTATTAATCTTATGCTCTTTACCTGAGAGCTGGCATAGCTTGGTAATGGTAGTTAGTAAACTGCATATGCTTCAAATATTTTAAAAGTAGATGATGTTGTTAGTGTAATCTTGAATGAAGAAATTCACAAGAAAAGCACAGAGGAAACATCAGGGAATGCTTTAAGTTTTGAGAGCAGGGGAAGGCAAAAAGAGAAGGGCAAGCATAGGAGATCAGGGTCTAAGTCAAAGATGAGAGGTAGATCAAAATTTAGAAATGGCAGGAGGATAGCCTGCTAGAATTGTGGAAAGATAGGGCATATAAGCAAAGATTACTAGTCAAAACTTAAAGAAGACAATCAGCAAGAAGATAAAGAAGAAGCAAAAGTTGCAGGTGTAGTTGCACAAGATGCTCTTATATTCTCTTTGCATAATAATCTAGAATCTTGGGTTTTAGATTCTGGTGCCTCTTTTCATGCAACCCCAAATAGAGAATATTTTAGTGACTATGTCCATGGAGATTTTGGAATAGTTTATTTAGGGGATGATGAGCCTTGTAAAATTGTTGGCAAAGGAAAAGTACAGCTGAAAATGCAGAATGGCAACACATGGGTGTTGAGGAATGTCATGCATGTACCCAACTTGAAGAGAAATTTGATTTCTGTAAGAAAGCTAGGGGATGAGGGTTGTACAGTAACTCTCATAGCTGAATCTTAGAAGGTTACCAAGGGTGCACTTGTATTGGCTAGAGGTAAGAGAGTAGGTACTCTCTATTTATGTAATTGTATTACTGATAATTCTCTTTCTATATTATCTACTTCAGATGTAGATGCAAAGTTGTGGCACTAGAGGCTTGGCCACATGAGTGAGAAGGGAATGTCTATTCTTAAGTCAAAAAGTAAGCTTTCAGATTTGAAAAGCATAGATCTTGATTTTTGTGAGCACTGTATTTTTGGGAAACAGAAGAGAGTGAGTTTTCTCAAGACTGGGTCAACAAAGAAGAAGCATAAGTTGGAGCTTGTTCACACAGACGTGTGGGGACCAGCTCAGGTTGCTTCTATTAGAGGATCACAGTACTATGTTTCTTTCATAGATGATGCTACAAGAAAGGTATGGGTCTATTGTATAAAGAAGAAATCTGATGTTTTTGACACTTTTAAGATTTGGAAAGCTATGGTTGAAAATGAAATAGGCAGGAGATTGAAGTGCCTTAGATCTGACAATGGTGGTGAGTTCTGTAGCTACAAGTTCAACTGGTATTGTTATATGCATGGAATACACAGGGAAATGATAGTTCCAAGGACACCTTAGCAAAATGGAATTGCTAAAAGGATGAACAGAACAATAATGGAGCATGCACGGTGTATAAAGTTGCATGTTGGTTTGCCCTTAGAGTTTTGGCAGAAGTTGTGGATACTGTAGTTTACTTGATTAATAGAGGACCCTCTACAGCTCTGGATGGTAGAATTCCAAAAGAGGCATGGACAAGTAAAAAGGTAGGTCTCTCATTTCTCAAAGTTTTTGGTTGTGAAGCTTTTGTGCACGTTGATAATGAAAATAGAAAGAAGCTAGATACTAAGTCTATGAGGTGAACATTTAATGGTTATGGCTCTAGAGATTTTGGATTCAAGTTTTGGAATCTAGGAACTAACAAAATAATTAAGAGCTGTGATGTTGATTTCAATGAAAAAGTGATGTATAGTGATCAGCTCAAAAAGCTGAAGAATTCTACAGGGCCATGAAGAATTGGAGGAGGTGACGGTCCAAAATGAGCTTGCGAGAAAGAATAATCATAGACAAGAAAACACAGAGACTGATGTTGGTCAGGCAGGGACTGACGTCGATAATATAGGAACTGATGTCGGTCATATAGTGATCGACGTCGGCCAAGAAGGAACCAATGTCGGTCATGTGGAATCAACGTTGGCCAGTAACAGGCCTGGAGGTGATTGAGGTCGGTCACTGTCAGAGAATTTGGGCAGACAACGTGTTGAGAATGAGTCTCAAACGCCCTTGAGGAGGTCAAAAAGGGTAAGTAAACCTCTAATTTGATATTCCCCTTCCTTGTACTATTTATTGCTTACTGATGGTGGAGAACCAGAGAGTTTTGATGAAGCAATACAGGTGGAATCCAAGAATCAGTGGGAGCTAGGCATGAATGAGGAAATTGATTCCTTGAAAGAGAACCAAACATGGGATTTGGTTGAGTTGCCAGTAAGAAAGAAGACACTGAAGAACAGATGGATCTATAGATTAAAGGAAAGTTAGAATGGACAGATGAGATATAAGGCCAGGTTGGTAGTGAAAGGATTTTCACAAAAACCAGGTATTGATTTTGGTGAGATTTTTTCTCCTGTAGTTAAAATGACTTCTATACGGACTATATTGTCTTTAGTTGCTATTGAGGATTTGCATCTTGAGCAGCTTGATGTTAAGACAGAGTTTCTTCATGGAGATTTGGATGAAGAAATGTATATGGATCAGCCAGAAGGTTTTGAGGTCAAAGGTAAGGAGAAGCTAGTGTGCAAATTGAAAAAAAGCTTGTATGGTCTCAAGCAAGCTCTTAGACAATGGTATTTGAGATTTGACAGGTTTATGACTGAGCATGGCTATAGTAGATGTCAATCTGACCATTGTGTGTATTTTAAGAGATTAGATAATGGTAGATATATTATTTTGTTGTTGTATGTAGATGATATGCTTGTTGCAAGATCACACATGCAGGATATCTCTGAGCTTAAGGTGAAATTAGCTCACACATTTGCCATGAAGGATTTGGGAGCAGTAAAGAAAATCCTTGGCATGAGTATTAAGAGATATAGGAAAAATCACAGGTTGATTTTGTCTCAAGAGGATTATGTGAAAAAGGTGTTGAAACAATTCAATATGCAAGATGCAAAACCGGTAAGCACACCTATGGCTGGACACTTCAAGTTGAGTAAAGAACAGTATCCTAATTCACATGATGAGGTAGAGTACATGAGTAGAGTTCCATATGCTTCCGCAGTTGGGAGCTTAATGTATGCAATGGTATGTACTAGACCGAATATTGCCCAAGCAGTGGGAGTTGTTAGTAAGTATATGTTCAATCTAGGGAAGGAGCACTGGAAAGCAGTTCAGTGGATCCTCAGATATCTAAGAGGGACCAACAGTAGGCATTTGTGCTATGGTGGGTCAAACACTTCTCTACATGGATATGTAGATTCAGATATGGCAATGGATTTGGATGGTAGAAGGAGCACCACAGGATATGTTTTCACTATTGGTGGAACAGTAGTTAGCTGGATTTCAAAGTTGCAGAAGGTTGTTGCCTTGTCTACTATAGAGGTAGAATATATTGCAGTCACAGAGGCTAGTAAAGAGATGATATGGATGACACGGTTCATGGAAGAGTTAGAAAAGGAGCAAGAGAGTTGCAGATTATACAGTGATAGTCAGAGTGCAATTCATTTGGCTAAGAATTCAGCCTTTCATTCAAGAACTAAGCATATACAGCCTAGGTACCACTTCATTAGACAAGTATTGGAGGATGGTGAGTTAAAGCTGGAGAAGATCCATATAGATAAGAACCCTACTGATATGTTAACCAAGTTGGTAACAAAAGACAAGTTGAATCTTCATTCAACTTTTGTAGGTCTTCATGATTGAGTTTGAAGATGGAGGAGCTAGAAGATGTTGTTGTACAGGTACTGGTGCAGCTGTTTATCTCCAAGTGGGAGATTGTTGAGTTGTGGAGCTAAAAGCTTCACCAATGAGCGAGTGCAAAAGTTGCAGGAGTCACACAGTCGCTGATGACGGTCAATTATGGACCAGATTCTACTGGCGTCGGTCATGGATCGGCCGACGTCGGCCACTTGTGCATCTAGAATCTATTTTTGTGGACAAAACAGAATGTTTGCATGATAGGATTAAGTGTTAGTCTTAAGTCCACATCTCTATCTTTAGTAGGACTGTTTTGAGCCCTTGATTAGGAGGTGCATCTAATGGTTGTGATTGTATGCTCATGATCCCAAAGGTTATATAATAGGGATAGATCTTCATAGCTTATTAATTGTAGAGAATAGTACAAGAACTATATATGTGTATCAATCCAGGTTGTTGGAGTTGATTGTAATTGAGAGAGAGAACTCTTGAGGGAAAGAGATCTGGAAAGAGATCTATACATCTGAGAGAGGTGTGGAAGAAAAGAAGTTTATTCAATTGTATTCCTTCTGTAAAGAGTTTAATACAAGTTTTCAGGGTGGTTTCTTGTATCTCTTATTCTTTGCTATTTCTGATTCTAGTTACTTATCATTCTAGTTTAATTCCATGTTTAATTGCTTTCACATAGTAATCAACTTTGTTGGTTGATCCCCAATAGAAAGCATACCTAAACTTACCTACCAAGGTGAAGCCCATGAAGCTTATGATGCTAGGTAATTTTAGATATTGTATAGAGAGCACATTGTGTAAGTGTGAATCTATAAAAGGAAAAAAAGGGTAGATTAGTTCTTATTATATGAAATATAAAACAAGAACTTACAAAACTAGGTAAGAGAGAGGAAGAGAAATGAATTAATACACCTCACTAGGTATGTGAATCAATACAAAACCTATTGTGATACTGAGTAGGATTGAGTAATGCTAGATGTGTTAGATGATGCTATACTAAAATTTATATTGTGAACAAAGATAAGTGTTCAATTCCCTAAAAAGTGACTCAAGATTGCAAAGGATGGTCCTTTGGCTCCATTATCACCTATTGAATGAAGCTAGATGATCATGCATGTGCTAATTGATGTTTGGACTATATGTCCAATCCCTCTAAATAGATGGCTCAAAAATACAAAGGATAGCCCTTTAGCTCCATGGTTACCCCATGAAGTGAAGCTATGAACTGATACTAGTATGAAGAAGTATGTCATATGAGATGGATTTTAAAGCCCTTGAATGCTCTAGAAATATGAAAATATGTCATGGATAGTTAAATGTGTGCTAGAAATTAGGATAATATTGGCCAACTTAGAAAAAATAAAGATTAAGCTTGTATGAAATCCTCTCTAAAAATAAAAATTTGGCTTCTATGGAATCCATTCAGGAACTCAGGTACTCAAAAAATGTGTAGGTTAGTCTTGTATGAAAGCTACTCTAAAATGATGCTAACCACCTATAGATAGAATAAGGCACACAACTATTGAGAATGTCTAGGTAAAGCTAAAAATTGAAAGAAAAGAAGCAAAAGTGTTATGCAATCTGCCCCCAATCATTGTTGTTTGAAACATAGACTATGATCTAGAAGTTATACCAACTATCATTTCTAAAACTAGAAGTGAGAACCAATTATGTATTGCATGATTCACCCTATCTAGATTCTTTGAAAAAACTATACTAAAAATTGCTAATATAAACTAGTCTGATTGTAAAAAATTGTAGCTAAACCTACCTTTCTATGTACTTTTGGAAAACCTAGATTTTTTGTTGTTTAGATAGGAGTGAAAAAATGGATACTTTGATGTCTAGCACTATAGTCCAACCTCAATTTTATTTTCCTATGCTAAAATTAATCATTTTTTTAGAATCTTGACTGTCTGCCTGGTCTATTCTGAGTGGTTTGATGACTAGTTATTGTTTTGGTTATTTTTGAACTAGGTTTTTTGACCAATTAGGAGCTCTAATATTTATAACAAAACCCCTATTTGTTCCCCCCTCTTTTGAGGGTAGGAATAGGTACCCTATAATTATTTCCCTTATAAGAATAAACCTTGCAAGTTTGTTAATATAGAAATATACATGATATAATAATGATAATCAATAAGATATCTCAATATATAGCATGGTTTGATTTGAAAGATTGTTAGATAGATGTAACAATGTAATAGCATTTGAAATGTACTTGAATTAAATTGAAACTAGAAATGTTAGTTATTAGTTGGACAAATGGAGCATGATGACCATCATGGCATCTAATAGAATAGGAAAATACATGATATAGATCATGACATTGCAACAAACGAGAAGCAATCAAGTAACAAGAACACAAAGCAAGAAGCAAGAAGAATATAAAGGTAGCCAAGGGACCACACAAAAAAGTGACATGGGCACATGTCACTCAAATTGGAAAGTAAACATACAAGGCATGTTCAAATGCCACATACACGTATAAGTGAAATAAGCAATGTTGACACAAGGGCCATATCATCATAAAAGAGTAAAAGAAAAGAAAATTAGAAAATGTCCTAAGGCACACACATAAATAGAAGCAAAGGACATTAACAAATGTCCTAAGGCACATACAGGAGACAAGTAGGAACTAGAAATATAATCCAGTAATCTACACTGAGAAAGAAGAGAAAGCATGTAACAACTAGAAAGATAGAATCACATCTAACTAATCAAAGTAATAGTGAAAGTATGAAAGATGTGTTTGGTACAAGACCAGGTATATGCTAAGAGATACACAAGTGTTAGATACTAGTGAAATATCAATATAGTAATCTATGTAATCTAGTAAGTAATGTACATTAGCATGATAACTTGGAGTGTGTAGTATAGCATGACATAATCTGGATGGTGTAGTCATATGTAATATGCCCTCAGTGGGTATGTATATGGATATATGTTTCAATGTAGAAGTAGGATGCCCCCTCAATGGGTAGAGTGAAGCAATCAAGTAGTTGGATATCACTGCACACACTCAAAGAAGATCAAGTGGAGCATGGCAATTAAATAAAGCGACATACAATATCATGGAACAACAAATGTAAGTCCTAACATGATATTATCAATGTAAAACATGGATGATGGATATAATCAAAATGTTGTTGGTGTTTTGACATTTTTGAATGTTTTTGGATTTTAAAATGTTATATTGTTTTTATATTTTGAAATATTTGAGATATGTGCAATCAAGCAGAGGAGATTATGTACAAGCAAAGCTAAAAATAGATGATAATAAGTGATGAGTCTCATGCGAGACTCCCTATCATGGTGTCATGTATCAAGGAGTGGAATCATGTGTGATTGTGAAGCATGATGGAAATGTTGAGATTATGGATCTAAAAGTTGTATATGTTATAAATGATCTAAAATCTCTAAAGTATAAATTGACTATGGGGTCCTTATATAACTCTAAGAAGTGGATGAAACTATAGGTATCTTAGGGACCCATCTGGAAGTAGAAGAATCTATCTAAACATGTGTTCTATGTGTAGATGCATTAGATCTCAATGAAATTACTCTGGGTGTGAATACTATAGTTGGAAGTTGTCTAGAATATCAAAGCTATAGAGGTGTATGAACCTTATATATGGGTGATGATGCCTCAACTGTGTCTGAATATAAAGTGGAAGAGGAATTAAAACTAGAGGAGAAGCTGAAACTGGTGGCAAAATTGAAACTAGTGGTGAAATTGAAAATGGTGGCAAAACTAAAACTAGTGACTACAAAATGGTAAATGGATTTGAAGTGGGGAGTGATAACTCATATGGAACTCCATTGACTATAACAACCTAATTAACATGAATGAATTTCACACATATATGAACTATAGAAGGTAGTGCTCTAAGTTTTTGAATCCATGGTTGACCAAGTAACATATCAAAAACTCTTACACTGGGAGCTATAGTGAATAGTGTGAACACATGTATAGGACCAACATGTAGTGGAAGTAATATCTTTCCTAATGAACTCTGTGTATGCCCACTAAAACCACTGATAAATATGTCTATCAAAGTAATATCCTACTCTAAATAACCCAAATGTTATTGCAGTGTCAAAGTGCACATGTTAAGATTAGAACCATTATCAATAAGCATACTACAAATAGACTTATTACGAATGTGAGTTATGATAAAAAGTGCATGATAATCTGAATCATCCTTGATGATCTCTTGTTCTGAGAAGGAGATAGAAGGTCTTGATGAAACTCTGGAATTGTATACACCGATCATGTTACTCAAAGGATGTAACTCAACTGAAGGTGCCCTTTATTTATCTAGTGGTGGATGTACATGATATGCATGATGAACTCCTAATGTGTCCCATATATCCTATTTTGAATGTTTTAGAAATGGATCTGAGAAGCTTTTCAATGATTTATCCTATGTTTGCTTTATCGGTGGAGGCTCAACTAAAGTGTCAAGATCAATAAAACTTTAAATCTATTAGGTCTTGTATCTTATGGTTTAAACTAATGCATATATTTGTCATATGGCCTGGTGCATTATGGTAGTCAAAAAATGCCTATTGATCATATCCCTTTGGAATAGGCATTATTGGATCAACTTCTTAAATAGGAGGAAGAGATATTATATTACAATCTAAAAGTTTCTGTAAAACCCTAGTTGGAGAAACTGAAAGATGTGAAAAAGTACATTGAGGGGGTGTTGGTAAAACTATTTACTAAGGAGGCTCTGAATCCACATTAACTGTAGGTTGATTATACCCTTTAGTATCATTGAAACTGCCCTTATATGTTACTTTGTTGTTACTCTTATTAGTTGTGTATGATTATTAGTGTACTTTAGTTTGCCCATTGAAATTAGTTTGACTTCTCTTTCCTTTAATGTGTGATGTAATTTAGTGACTAAAGAGAATCTTTTGAACATGATTGATTCATGAAATGCTAGTAGAAGACTTTGTTTGAAGAGGTCATGTAACTCTTGATCTACCATGGGGTTAGTCATCTTAGCCAAGATGGTCTTATACCGAATAACATAGTCTATGAGATGCTTATTTGGTCATTGTTTCTATTGAAAATTTTGATCGTATGAAACCTTATCACCAATGTTGATATTGAAGTGTGCTAGGAACATGTCAGCTAAAGGATTGAATGTATTGACTGACTAATTTGGTAGACTATAGAACCATTGTAAAGCATAATCCTTTAGACTCCATAGAAATAGCTTGGTAAGTAGCCAGTCATTTGGTACATAATCCAAGCATGATACATAACAATCTCTCAAATGTGTCTTTGGATCACCCTTCCCATCATAAAGAGTAAGATTGGGTTAAACATAACCTTGTGGCAAGGGTGCAGAAGCAATGTGAGGTGCCAATGGTGTGTTTAGAAGAGCAAAAGAATCCAAAGCCTGCGTAGGTCTAGTGGCACTTTTCTCAAGATGTATCACCTCGTATTGAAGAGATATTATCTCTTACACAAGGGATACAACATTAGGAGATAGGGATGTACTAGTTGTACTAGTGGTATAGAGGCAGGTTGGGTTGCTATAGGGGGTTCTTGAGACACAGTTGCCCCCATAGTGTCATTTACAACTGGTTGCTCTGTGGTTTGAGAAGATTAACCATTGTTCACTTTTTGTTATTTCTCTTGTACAATTCTAAGCATGTTATCTTGCATATCAAGATGTTTGGTTAAAATTTCTTGAAGTTCTCTTTGATCAGTTTCATCAAAACTAGTATATTGGGCTATTGTTAAAGTAAGAAAACAATTTAAAATGTGTTTAAATGTTTTGTAATAAGTTGTAATAGGCAAAGTTCTAGAAATGGAAAGTACTAAATATAGAAAATGCGAATTCCTAAAAATATTGAATTAAAAATTTTGCAAAAAGGATACAGAGCTCCCAAACATGTAAGGTGATAACACAAGAAGCAAAAAGGAGCTAGTACATGTAACTAAGGATTTTTTAAAAATATTTTTGCAAAATACTATGAATTTTTGAAGTTGAAAATTAATTTATGAGTTAAGTATTAAAGAAAAAAATTAGAAATTTATGAGAAAGTGCTTGATTTAATGGGACTTATTAGATGCAACTAGGGTTTTGAGAATTTTTTTTTGAAATTATTATGAATTTTTGAAATTTGAAGTGATTTTTTAATTTTAATATGCAACTAAAAATTCAAAAAAATGATTGGAAAATTATTGGGAGCTAGTTGATGCAACTAGGGTTTGAAATAAATTTATTTTAAAATTATTATTGAATTTGAGAATTTGAATCAAATTTTTGATTTAGATATTCAAGCAAAAAATCAAGAAATTATTGGATTAATTCTAAAAAATTACTGGGACATAGTGTATGCAACTAGGGTTTGAATTAAATTTATTTTAAAATTACTATTGAATTTAAGAATTTGAATCAAATTTCTAATTTAGATATGCAAGCAAAAAATCAAGAAATTATTGGAATAATGCTGGAAAATTACTGGGACCTAGTGTATGCAACTAAGGTTCGAAATAAATTTATTTTAAAATTTACTATAAAATTTTAAAATTTGAGAGGATTTTTTTATTTTAATATTCAAGAAAAAATAGAAATTAATGGGAAATACATCTAGAAATTTACCATAGGGTTTCTAGGGTTTTTATGTAAAATTTGAAGTAAGTCAGGTTCACCAAATGATTTATTATTTTTGGGAATAATAGAGTTTTATCCCTATTAAATAAATAGGTTTGAGTAGGAGAAATTAGTAAATAATATTCCTAATTAAAGCTATTCATTTGTGAAATTAAATTATAATTAGACCTTTTCTAAGAACAAGAGTGAGACGAGAAAATTAAACTTAACTTATTATGGACTATTCTGACTGAGAGAAGATCTAGAAATTTATGTGCAGGACTAGGACACTGTTGCAAAAAGGATCTTGAACTTCATTATCTGATTGGACAAAAGCATTGGAACTAGACACCCTAGGCTCTGATGATATAGTCCTTATTCAATGCTATTATCTTAAGGATTTAAGCTTTCTAGGTTTTGTTCACCTACTTAGTATGATCCTATGTACCAATTTTTAGGTCCTCATTGTCAACAAAGCTCCTTTTAGATTTGATACTTCAGGCACCTATATCTTCTATGAAATTTAAAGAAACTTTGGTAAATATGGAAAAGGGGCTAGTGTGTGTAAGATGCACTGGACATGCTTCACACCCCATGTGTGGGCATGCTTCCTACATACCAATACTCTGAAGAGGGATCAATCCATATGTAATTATCCTTTTAAGTGTGTTTGGTACAATAGTGAATGAAATGCAGGAAATGCTAAGACTAAGTATGCTTGAGATAACTAGGGACTAGTGTAAGGTTTTGAATCGACTTGAAAGTGTATAGACTAGTTGTATGTAGAGAATAGGGAAGATTGAATGAGAGGTCTTGCTTGTATTCTTGCTTGCTTGAATGATATTTTCCAACCCTTTCAAAATGATATTTGAATGGTCTTGTATATGGATATATTGGTCATGGGTTAGATGAAACCAGACTAGACTAACATAATGAACAAGAGGAATTGAGTAAAAATGGAAATCTAGGCTTGAATTGTGATTAGACAAGAGTGCTAAAAAGGGGACACCCTAGGGTCCAGTGCTATAGTCCAACTTTGGCACTATTATCCTAAGTAGATGAGACCTATGGGGATGGATTGGTCATGAAAAGAGGGCCCTACCTTAGCTGGGGTCAAGTCTGGAAGGCCACAAATGGAATCAATGAAAACAAGACTGAGAGGGTTTAGAGAGCAAGCAAGAGGGACCTTAGGATTAGGTATCATTATCCATGCTCAAGTTACCAATTTTTGCCTTTTATATGACTACATTGTGGAAGATAGAAGGGGTTATATACTAAGTATTCTTGTCATTTTTTTATGGGTTAGGGCTCTTAACTCTATGAATCATTCTTAAGACTCCAACATCCCTTAAACCCTACTTAAACTCCTAAAATGACCTAATGGAGAGAATTAATATTGTAATCACTTAAAATGGATTATGATGAGCTCAAAATCATTGAGAGGATCACCATACATCTCCTAGGCATCTGACTGAGTAATTGTATGGCACGTGTGAGCTAATAGTGTACAAAAAAGTGTTCTTGAATTTTATTTAAGAGTCTATTTCTTAGGTTTCAAAGTTCATTGAGTTCCCAAACCATTTTCAATCCATATCTGATCTAATATGGAGATAGTATGACCCTTTTTAGTTCATTTTAGAGATTTTTATAGTTATATTATGTGTTGTAAGTGGCCAATTAGGATTTGAGGAGGAAAATGTCTAAGTTACTAGAAAGATAAGTTGAGAAGCTTATTTTTAGTATGAGAAAATGAGAAAGACCCTGTAAAGTGTTTGAAGAAGGTTCATAGCCCCATATAGGTTTCAAAATACTATTCATTGTGTTTGAAATAGGTATCCAAATCTCAAACTAGGTCTATTAAGGTCATCTCACTTTTTTAACTCTAGAAGGTTAGTGGTAAACATTGTAAAGGTAAAGTAAGGTCTAAAGATTGTAAGATTCCATTATGATAAATGCATAAACCTATTGAAGGATACTTCTAGTCATGAATAGAACCTACAAATTAGCTCTCAAGACTACTTGTAATCTCCATGGTAAATTCTCTCTCTCTCTCTCTCTCTCTAGATGCAAGATGACAACACATATTTTATAGAATTGGTTTCAAATTACTTCTATGAAGGATACTTCTAGTCATGAATACAACCTACAAATTAGCTCTCAAGACTACTTGTAATCTCCATGGTAAATTCTCTCTCTCTCTCTCTCTCTCTCTCTCTCTCTCTCTCTCTCTCTCTCTCTCTCTCTCTCTCTCTCTCTCTCTCTCTCTCTCTCTCTCTCTCTCTCTCTCTCTCTCTCTCTCTCTCTCTCTCACACACACACACACACACACACACACACACACACACACATGGTGACTAGGATGTGATTATGGGCCTATCTATACCCCATAACCCCATGAGGACCATTGTGTTATTTGGTTAGGAAGGGCCTATCTATACCCCATAACTCCATGAGGACCATTATGTTATTTGGTTAAGAAAGGGGTGTGTTTCAACCATGTTAATTCATTTAAAATATTAATTGTTAGATTTTATGGGTTTTTCATTAATAGAAGTTGGTAAGTTTTAATGAATTTTGGGAAGTGGTTGGTGGTTTGGTTTTCTCTCTCCCATAAATTGAACAGAGGGAATTGAATATGGTATGGGTGAACCATGTTGGGGGCATATGGTTAGTGGTTGGAGAGAGGGAAAGAGGTAGGTGAGAGGATGCATATTGGGGAAGGCAAAAAATAATAAGGGGATGCATTATTTTGGAGGGGGAAGTATACCAAAAATGATTGCTCTTTCTCTAGCCTACTGCATGGACCATGTTTATATGGGGGTTATCTTTTCATTTTGGGCCTACTCTTCAACCTATAAATATATAAGTAAGTTGGATATACACAACCGGCTCTCTTACTACTCATAGCCTGTTTTACATGACCTACAATTTTTTTAGTAAGTCTTTATTACTATTTTGTTTGGGGCTAGATTTTAGTTTATGATTTAAAAATGGGCATGGGGAAGTCGTTACATGCTCAAAATGAATTTTTGTGACTTCATGCTGAGCATATAACAACTTGGGAGTTGTTTTTTTCTCTTTCCTTGCATTAAAATATACCCATTAACATGATGCACATTTGTTTGGTTTAAATAATTTGATTATGCATTTAAATCAGGTCAACATACCCTTTTCTTTAAGTATAAAACATTTTGTGGGTTTTACTTCATTCTTGAGGGTTTTGTTAAATTAACTTGGGGTTTTTAGTTGATTTGTGAAGTTGTTGATTCTATTTTTCTACAGCTATATTTTATTTATCTTGGGTTTATCTTATATGGCATTTTTTACATTAAAGAGTATTTGTGTAGGGTTTTGGGGTGAACCCTAGAAATTTTTTATTAAATATTGAAGCAATACTTTTATTATCTTTAAATCACTGGGTTTATATTCATGTATAAATTATTGAAATTGATTAGACTTGTAGGTAATATGTTGGGTGCAATCATTTTCTTAAATTTTGTAACTAGCTATAATGATTACCTAGTTGACCTTTATTTAGCAATTTTGGGGTTCATTATGGGGTCATAGGACCTCACGATGAACCCATAAATTATTTATTCAATTTACCCTCAACCCACATTGATGTAGTCTCATTCATTTTTTTGTATGGAGTTAAATGTATTTATTTGAGAAATTTTGTTGGGCTACTTGTGTTGGAAATTTTTGACAATAGAATATCAAACTAATTATAATATGAACCTTGACTCATTTTTAGCTACAACTATTATGTTTATGAATGGTCGTGGCTTTAAGTGTAGTAGCTTAAGTCATTTTTTGATCTAGTTATTTTAAAATGGCATGAATTGGGTGGATTTGAGTTATATTGATTATGTATAGTCATCATTCAATTTGTATTGTTTTGTTGATGTTATTATTTCATTTATCCAATATATTGTTAACTTGAAATTTATTCCTCAACTCAACTTGTTAGACTATGTAGATCTTCATGTAGTTTATTATTTGTAGTTGTTGATTTAATTATTTGAAGCCTGAGCAGATGGTTGGGTGAACCATTGGCTAAGCCTATTACTTGGAATGTTTCAAGGCAACAAGAATGTGATGGATTCAAATTTAGAAATATAAATCCATTTCTATGACCTTCAATATTATGCCTCATGATGGATTATCCCTACTATCTAATACTATGGATTTAGAAAGATGAAGAGTGAGTGAAAACGATGTAAAAAGTCGTGATTGCACGCATACCACTTCATGAGATGGATAGGTCAAATGTCACAAGTCGAGGGTCGAGGAGTGCCAAAATTGAAATAACTGGGCCCCAGCATTAGTCGTAGCTGATCGGGTTATTCAATCTAAGCTGTAGCTCCAAAATGGTCGTCGTGTTCCAGGTATCCTGGGCTCAGGAAGTGCTCCCAGAAACATGAAAATGTCACAAGTAGTGCGGATCAACCAGCTTGCGATCCTATACTTGTGAAGGGTCCAAAAATATGGTCTGTGAACAATTTTGCTATCTATTTGTGAGGTAGCATGCGTGCAAACAAAACTAAGATAGAGTTGTCTCGAAAGTGGTCAGGGTTTGCGGAGATAGGCGTGATCTCCATGGTTGCTGGTCGGGTTGAGATATAAGTGATCTCAAATGTGCCCCATGAGGAGTCAGAAATGACTTTGACATTGACAGGGCTGGTTGATTGGTCATGATGGAAGATGAAAGGTCGACGTCTTGAGAGAGACGAACAAGCAGATTGGTGGACAGAGGAATGGCCGAGCTAACCTCAGAAGACTGAGTGCTGCCTACATAGCGCCTGTCGTTAGGGACCTCAGACCAATGTAGTTCAGATTAAGAGACAAAAATGGTCGATGATTGGTTTGGTCGAGGTCAAGGTCAAAATGATGAGGAGAAGAAGATGTTACAGCCTTTTCCAATGGTGTATTCTGTAACATTGGTGAGTGGTCTTTCATCCCTAGCAATTTTCCATATTCGTGATGGATGTATGCTAAAAATGAATTGAGGTCTATTTATGCTTCAGCAAGTAATGGTTTATGCGTGACATAAATTGTGTCAGGTCGATAGTGTCCATGTGTATTGGTGTCCATAAAAACTATGTGAAAAGGACAAGGATGATGATGATGTCGTGATGCCAAGTTGTTGGTCTAAAAAGGTTTGGTTGAATGTGACCAAAGTGTGAAAGATAAGTGAAAGGCGAATTGCTCTTTCATTGACAAGGACTAAAATGATGGCATGGATAGGGGTTGTTAGAACAAAAGCCCTGTTCATGCATTGCGTCGTTGACCAGTGCTGTGTTAGAGAAGTAATCGAATAACTTGACGTTAAGTGAGCTCGAAGTCCCTTGAGTATGTTGGGGTGATAAGTAGGATTATGATATGAGAGGATGGGGTAACTTTTTTGTGGCAGGAAGAATCTCGCCCCTTTTATAGGTGACCCAAGAACGACTATAGGTGTGTCCATGGCTTGATAGCTTGTCAGTCATTTTTTTTTGGCACAAACTGATCAAAGCAAGAAGTCTGCATAGGGATGTTGTCTTGAGTGGTGGTCATATATGTGAAGTTGATCGATGTGAGAAGCTTCAAAAAGAGTGATGTCTGTAGTAAGATTAGTCATAGCCATCCTTTGAG
The DNA here is from genome assembly GCA_037957365.1 of Torreya grandis. NCBI lineage: Eukaryota > Viridiplantae > Streptophyta > Pinopsida > Cupressales > Taxaceae > Torreya > Torreya grandis. The sequence continues at coordinate 2,122,244 of JARHVA010000101.1, forward strand.
GGAGTGGTCTATACTTTTGCTTTAAATGTTTGATAATGACTTGGCCTAGCTGTCCTTCAAGGGAGCAGTCTAGTAATACAACAATTGTGTCGCTGTCCTTCGAGGGAGCAATCTACACTTAGAGAGTTTTATGACCTGGTATGTTATTTTTTTTATTTTTTTTGATATAATTGTTGACTGAAGTTTAGCCATGGACGAGCCTGTAGAAGTTTAAGGGTTCCCTTTTGTAAGGACGAAGCATTCATGCTTGACAAAAAGGGTTGACTAGGACTTATTTAAGGGAATAGGGTTGAAAGGAATAGGAATGATAATGATAGGGTTGCTCAAAGGATGAGCTCAAGTAAAATGTCAAGTGGACAAGTACTTGACTAACAGAAGAATGGTTGTGGATGCAAGGCATAAAAGGGTTCAAGTTCTGATAAGTCCCTAGGCCATGCTAGTGTGTTATGATAAAAGGTCTGAGTCAATTAGGAGTGGACTTGCCCCATTTGCTTCTTCGAGATTGGTCACAGTGATTGATGATGGTTTGAAGAAGTGATAGGTGCTTGGTTGGTTGATGTTTGATAATTGAAGTTTGGTCGAGGTTTGGTTGATGCTGGTTGGGGTCACGATAAGAAGGTTGATTGATGATTGGACTATGTGTGGTCGAGGTCTGGATAAGGTTGGATTCTCCCAGTCGCTTAGGGAGAATGTTGGATAGATTGGTCAAGGTCGGTTGAGGCTTGGTGGTCAGATGGACTGTGTTGATGTCGAATAATGGGGTCAAAAGCGGCAAAGGGACCATAGTCAGGCGTGGAGATCCTGATTTAGGTGATGAGGTTTGAGAGGCATGGGTCAGTGTTGATGATTTGTCGAAGAGGTGGTTGAGAGGATCCTTGATGAGAAGGGAATCCTTTCTCTGTTGTTGATGAATGACAGCTTTGAGAGCGCAACAATGCTCAGTGTCATGTCCCAGAGTGTGATGATAGTGGCAGAATTTAGAGTTGTCGAACCAAGATGGCCTTAATCTGAGAGTTGATGAGTGGGGTGGTGTTGAAGGCTTGTTGATAATGTGGTCGAGAAGAAAGGTGTCATTCCCCAGACATTGGCAAATGACAACTTTGAGGGCACAACAATGCTCAGTGTCGTGCCCAGGCATGTGATGATACGCACAAATGTGAGTGTCATCGAACTAGGGTGGTTTTGGTCTGAGAAATTGATATGGTTTAAGAGGCGAGAGGTTGATGCGAGAGGACTACAAAAATTGCTGTAACAATAAGGCATAAGAGCCTGTTAATGGGTTTGGATGTTTTGAGAGGCGTAAGAGGCATAGGTCAATGGTTTAGAGGAGATATATGTCTGAGGGGTTGAGGGAGTAATGGAGGTGACTTGCCTCTGTGAAGTATGGGAGTAGGAAAAACTCTTATTAAAGTAGACGGATGCGGGCCCAAGATTGAAGGTAATGAGGAAGGTGGGGGAGGAGTTCTCCGATGTGGTCTAGTGGCCTTCTTTAGTTTGGGTTGAGGGCCACCTTTGTGCGAGGCGAGGTTAGGTGCGGGTTTGAGTTTAGATATGGACGAAGGTGAGTGAGATGTAGCAATCTAAGGCAAAAGGTAAAAGGAAACCATGATTGGGTCTTCCTCGGTCGAAATGGGTGAAGAGATTGGTTCTTCTCCTGGTGGAGAAGAAATAAGAGAATGCAGCTCCTCAAGATGGCAAGAGGCAGGGATGATCGTGCCTTCTATTTGTGCTTGAGGAGTAGGCAAGGTAGAGTCTTCGGATGAAGGTAGGGCTAATGGCATTGGCATGGTCAAGGCATTCTCCAGTATAAGAGAGGTAGATGGAGGACTAATAGGAGAAGAAAGTTCATCCTGTGATGGAGAAATAGGGGAAGAAGGGTCTTCCACCTATGAAGGAGGTTGGTCAGGGACAAGAGGCAAAATAGTGTTGATTGTGTGAATATTATGGTCTTGGGGGTCATTGATCATGGTCTGGATGTTGTTTTGAGTAGGTGGATGGTTTGGAAATGGTTGCTTGAAGATGTCGATGTGTTGGTTGGGAGGCACATTCGGGTTATCTAAAATAAGATCCCCCTTGTCGATCATGTCTTGGATGATGTTCTTGAAAGTTCGGCAATTGTCGATGTCATGGCCGTGGACGCGGTGAAAGTGACAGAAGTCAGCCTCCCTATACCATGTAGGGATGGCTTTTGAAGGTTTGAATTGAGGTGGTCGGATTGGATGGAGATTAAGGACCCCCTGCTTGAGTAGTTTTTCCAAAATGGAAGCGTATGATTCTCCAAGTGGAGTGTATGAACGCTAGATGTACCGTTGTTGGAATTGTTTGGTGATGCTTGGAGATGTAGAAGGTTGAGAGTAATTAGTTGTCATCGAGGATGGTGATCTAATGACCACAGTGTTGGCCACTCCTTTGGGCTTGAAGTTGGCAGAAGAAGAAGGTTTGGAAGAAGAAGGGTCATTGGTTTTTGTGTTGGTATTACGCAATTTGACCTTATCTTCTTCAATGGCATGGAGTTCAAGCTTTCGAGCCATGGTGAAAGCTTCATCGAAAGTGCGGAATGTTTGAATCCGCAAGGTAGAAGAGATGTGCCTATCACATGCTCGAGAAAAGAGCTCGATGAGCTCAGGTTGAGGCAAGGGGAAGGAGAGCTGGTTAATCAGGCCTCTCCAACGGGCGACAAAATTGACTATTGATTCATCGTCAAATTGCCTGATGGAGTAGAGGTTTGTGATTGAGACTTGTTTGGTGATGTTGATAGAAAAGTGGTCAAGAAATAATTGGGCAAGTTGAATGAATGAGAAGATAGAATGTCTGGCAAGAGAGCTATACCAGTCAAGGGCGGGGCCAGCAAGCGACATGGGGAATGTGCATAAAAGTAACGCATCGTCATGCGCTATAAGATAGCAGGCATGTTTGAATGCCCATAGATGTTGTTGCAGGTCCTCCTTACTCTAAAAGCGAGTAAATTTGGGAAGCTCCCACTGGTTGGGGTATGGTCGGATAGGGACGGAAGGATGGATGGGCTCGTTGCAAATTTGCTCATACGAGAGAGCATTGCGTGAACCAGAGATAGAGGTCTTGAGACTGGACATTTTATCCATCAGCATCTTGATGACGTCTGCTAATGGATTGGCAGACGGGGCACCCCCTAGGTTGTAGGGCGCTTGAAAGAGGCTAGAGGATGCATACGACGTAGTCAGTTATGGTTGTAGGGGCGCAACGTATGGATGACTAGTCGCAGGGATAAATGTAGAGGCCAAGTGTGGTTGGGTCATGAAGGTAGAAGGCATAAGTTGACTAGATATCACCAAAGGTGGTTGAATGGCGGCACTGGTAGAAGGATATGTTGGCACTCTTTCATTTATGGGTGCAAGAGTGTGAGGGTCGAGACAATCAAGTTTTGGTATGATGTAGAACTTGGTTGAATTGCATGTGGTTGAGGGGGTAATGGAACCCCAATGGAGGTCGGTCTAAAAATAGATGGGAGGCCAAACTTTGCATATTGACCATGGTCAGGTTAATGGTTGAGGTAAAAGGCTGGGTCGTAAAAGGTTGGGTAGCGAATGGTGTTGATATCATCGCCACTTCACCCGAAAGGTCTCGCGTTGGGTTTCTCGCGAGATAGTTTTGAAGGGCTTTGACATTGAGGTCTAAGAATCTTTCAAAATCTTGGTCCCCTTCAGGGATGATGGGAGTTTGAGTCGGGGTCGGTCCTGTAGGAGTTATTTCAGTCTCCAAGTGGAACTCCATTATAGGACTAGTTAGGGATGAGGGAGTGTGGTCAAGAAGAGCCTTGGTTTGACTGTGCGTCAAAACCATTCAAGGCAAGAAGAGGGTCAGGTTTCAAAAACTATGTTTTTTCAGTTTCAAAAACTCAGAATAAGGTTTTGGCAGAAAAAGGGTCAAGTTTTAAGTCGCTATTTTGGAAAAAAGGGACTGTGACAGTGACCGACGTCGATTGAAAAAATCGATGTCGGTGAGTGAAGATGGCTGACGTCGGTCAGATAATCGATGCCGGTGGAGGGAGGTGGCCGACGTCGGTGGTAAAGCTGATGCCGGTGACTTTGGTTTCCAAAAAATCAAAAAATTTGAATATTCTTGGAAAAAGAAGAAGAACGTCCTCACTAGCTCAAAAAACTAGATAGGAATAGAAAAACAGAGATGGAGACAGACAGGCCCTAAGCGTTAAATCCTAAGAATCAACTTTTTAGAATCTTGTGGCTTATGCCTTAGATGAATGTTTGGGAGGTTGGCTGTTAGAAGGGTCTTAGAAGAGGTAGTCTATGGATGGTTTCAGGTTTATTTAGGCACTCAAAAGTCTATGTTAGGTTCCGTACATGGCCTGGTGCTAAGGAGCAAGCTCCCCTCACTTCACGAGTCCAGTGATAAGCTGGGCCCGCTTAGCCAAAATATACTTTCCCTAGAGATTAGAATCTGCCAGAGAACAGAGTGGGCTTTCCCCTTGGTGATGAAATCTAAGTAGGATCGCCGGTACGGGTAAGGTATCTGCTAGGGGATGAAATCCCAGTTGGGCCTTGTCTCAGGTAAGTTTGATGTTTGATTTTAGTGCAAGTGGTTTAGGTTGTGTAACATAAAGTGGACTAAATTAATTCAATATGTGGTTTGTTAATTACTAAGTGTGGACTAAGAAATGCAAGCAAGCAGAAATGCAAGTGCAATGTGTTTTAAGCCCAAGTCGAAATGTTGAGTTGGAATGAAAACAAGTTGAGAAAGGGTTCAAGGGTATGATTTTTGGCTAGTCTAGAAGTGCAAGAAAGGAAAAGAAAAGTTCTTTTTATTCCTACTTATAATGTCATTTAGAAGAGAAGAAAGAGGTGAAAAGGGAGGATCCTAATGCACCTAAATGAAAAAAAGAAGAAAAGGAACCCAAGGAAGAACCTAAGGTCCCACCGGGCATGCCAGAATGTTTCTATGCTAATTTCACTTTCTACATTCAAGAGAAGAATAAGAAACTAAGAGATGGTCTGAGGCTTGTATGTACCTGGATGTAGTCATGCGCACCATAATCCAGACGTTGTGAGAACTCCTCTTTGGTTGTGTAGGAATGACACCTGCAGAGGAAATAGACTTGGACAAAGAAGGTGTTAGATGGATAGAGGGTGGGTTGCCAAGCGAAAGCTTGATCCCAGAAGTATGAAGACTTCCTTAAGGGATATCAACCCACTAGTCAATAAAAAGAAGTGTCTGATAAACAATAGAATGATAAAGAACTAAAATGATAAAAGACTGAAAAGGAAAATGGAAGCAAAGGCTTACCTGAAAGATGCTGTCGAACTGGTCACAGTTGTCGGCGTCGGTGGTCCTATCGGCATCGCTTTGTCAATGTCTGCCAACGTCGGTTAGGCTGTCGATGTCGGTTGGGGCAATGGTCTCTGCAGTCGGCGTCGGTCGGGGCAGAAGGCTTGGGCGGGGTTTGGTCGGGTCTGTGGTCCGTGGACAGGGTCTGGTCGTGCAGAATGGTCTGGACCTGTCTAAAGGTCTGAGAGTCTGGTTTTGGTTAATGGTCTGTGGGTCTATGCAAAGATACAGGGGAGTCAAATGGACAGAATGTCAAATGGACAGAAGGATAGAGGAGGCCAAGAGGGAGATAGGGAAATAAGGATTCGGGTCTGGTCTGGTCTGGGGATAGGAAGTGCTGAATCTAGTTCATAATACTTAGAAGCAAATGACTAGAAAACACAATGAAAGCACAGACAATATACATACCTGTGCCTTGTAGAAGGTGTGTTGCAGACCGGTGTACCTGTTGTAGGTGCTGCTGGTGTGAAAGCCCTATTGATGGAGTTGCTAAAGGTAGAATTCTTGTTGTTGCACCTGAGGGAGAGAGTGAGAGGCTTGGCTAAGAGATTGGCAGATTGATTGGCAGAGTGGCAGATGGTTGAATACTGAAGATTCCAGAATTCCTAATTAGCTCCCAAGATTCAAAATTTGTGATTCAAATTTGTGATTAGCCCAGAAAGAGGTTAGAAGCCAGTTTAAGTAAACCGACGTCGGCGATCCCACCGGCGTCGGCCGACAGTTGACCGACGTCGGTGGGTGAAGAGCGAGTAAAAGGGCCTTCAAGCCTGTTCTCCATCCGCCAAGTGCACTATCCGTTGGAGAATGTCAAAAGTTGGGCTAAATACGCACGAGAGTTGGCTAGGTGGTTGGAAAGGAGTAAGAATAGGTCTTGGGTGACTCATAGGGTGGGAAATGGTCCAAGGCAAGGTGTCCTAGGCGAGGTGTCATGGGTGATGTGTCAAAGGAGGGGGGTTATTAATTCAAAATAAGTTTATTATTTTAAATTAGTAATTGCATGTGTTAGGAATGGACCAAGGGGGGAATGAACAAGGGTTAGACATGATTTCGGTGTCTACAACTTGCTTCCTCATAACATCCTTTACAGGTATTTACCCCTAGTTAAATATATCATATCACTCCTTCATTTTTGGTTACATGTACATGAGTACACTAAATGAGTATTGCTTGCATCAACAAGTGGAGTATTGGGCCTTACACACAGTCCAAACCGTACTCTGATAATGTAATTCCAAAATTATTTTTTGGGGTTGTTTCATGATCTTTCTCACATTTATATATATCATGCCATGCTTACTCTTCTCCCAAATGGATTTCATGCCCATTGACATCTTTTCCTCTTGTACAGTTCTAAAGTTCACAATACAACCAAATCTAATTTGGGCAAGGTCTAATTTTCAAAATTTAAACAACTATGCCATGACTACCATATAAGATTTTGAATTCCTAAAAATTATTAATAGAAGGGAATGGGGACAGCAACAAAACATAAATATATGGCAGTTATGTTGGTGGTGACAATGTGATGGAGATTAAGGTCGTTCATGGTTAAGGGATATCAATAACATTCCTATTTATCATTTGAATTTCAATTGTGGTTTTCCTCGAGGTGTTGGTCTAGCATGCATGTAGTTTATGCATGTTGGTTAAGCTCACCCATTGCATTTGGCAGGAATTTTAGTGACTAGAGTATCAGTGACTTTGGGAAATTGTTAATATGTGAATTGAAACATGTGCAGATCTATCACTTGGCAAGGGAGCATGTGACCATTCTAACCATCTTCTTCATGCTATTACAACACTGCATTAAGGGTTGATTGTTCCCACCTACCTATAAATATTAAAAACATGGAGCCACTTATTATAACATTATATTACGGTTCTGTGAAATGGATTGGAATTGACATTATGATCACTAGTACTACAAATGTGCACACCAACAAAGCTTTCTCCACACCCCCCATTTTAGATTTTATTCTTCCCAAGCACAAATCTTCCCTTTGCTCTCAAATATTTAGAATTATTTCTTGATATTCTTAAAATGGTTGAAGGGGAGGAGTAAAAATATGAAATGTTGTCCCAAAAATAATTAATCTACCATGAACTATACCTATAAATGACTGTAATAAAAATAATGTCAACATAATCACCCATCGCCATCATCGACAATAGATTGACTATTGTCTTGTACTATTTTAGGTATTGATTTTTATCATTTGATAGGTATCATTATTAAATGAAATATAGATGTTGTACAAATTCTTTATTACATATGTTCATTCCTTTAGTAACTTGCCCAAGGAAGATTATATATGTTTCAAATTGGTTATTAGTGGCTTTTCATCATTCAATTATGGGGTGGTATTTGTTAAATGTAAAAATTTTGATATAGGGGGAGGGGACTAGTAGTTGGGTCCCCTAATTTCAAATTCCCACTATTTTTAAAAAAATCTACAGTATAATTTATCACTTTAGATTTATGTAGTTTAACTAGTAATTAGTTAAAATAAGTTGTATTAAAGGTTTATAATCGTTCTCCAAATCTATACGATAATTTTTCACTGAACATGTCATTTTTTATCATTATTAAGTTGTGACTAGTAGTTGGGACCCTTAACTTCAGGATCCCACAATTTTTTAAAAACTCTACATTAGAACTAGAGCTTTTAGCATTCTACAAATTAGATGTGTCATTTTTTATCTTGTTTTTAAAGTGTGACTAGTAGTGGGGACCCCAATTCCCAATTATTTTTATAAATTTGACTAATAACAATATCAAACAAATAATTTGTTTACATTAGCTTTAAAATTTGTGCACTTAGGCACATCATTGACTTGTGATGGGTTATTAATAAAAAGTGAAGGCACATGTTTGAAGATGCTTGGGTGATTAATATTGAACAATAAGCCATGTTTAATGACACTTAACATTTATTTCCATTAATATTGCCAATAAATTCTACCATACGTGCCATCAACCACTTGTTTGATGTGGCATTTCTAGACTCTTTTCCCCAAATAGTCATGGAACCCTTATACCTCTTCCAGTATATGAAACATTTCACAGAGCTTGTAGTGTCAGCAATTCAAAGAGATGAAAATGTTGTTTCAATGTGTGTGTATTGTTCTTGTAACTAAACCCACAATAGTATTCGGTTATTTTTTAATGTGCCTATAATACATGATTTTTATTATTATTTTAATGATATTTTGGCATGTCTTTGTAACTGAGTCAAATTTTACTTTTATGTTCATGGCGTGGCCTCAAGATTTTCATTCATATAGTAGTAAATATTATTGTTTTTGTATCAAACAATATCATTTTCTAAATTCATTGGCCATGTTGGGACACACTAGTGACATTAATATCCAACTAATGGCCATGTTGGAAGATGCTTGAGTTTTTAATATGCAACAAATATTTTTGAAGATCCCTGTCAACTATTAATTTTGTCATTAGCACCATCTTCCATCTGTTCAATGTGGCTTGTTCATGTCACTCTCCTCAAAATGGGATGGAACCCAAATGCCTCTTATTTTCATCTTAATTATTTATCCATAGTGACTTTTATTGATATGTGAATTAAAATATCAAGGTTTCCATTCACATACTAGTAAATTTTATTAACAATCGAAAGTTGATATGTAGACAAATCTTTCTAAATTTTGAAACTAAGTCAACTAAAAACAAATAAATGACTATGTTCATTTGATAATCAAATAGAATCAAGCATTATCAATTAGATTGAGGAACTTATAAATTCTAAGCTAGCATTCTATTGTGGATCACTTTTGGCTCACATACTAAAGTGTTTTATTTATCTTTTATAATTTATGTTTATTGAAATATGTGTTCCAATTTGAGGTGTTTGATGAATTAATATATTTCTCTAATAAACATTCCAAAATAAATTGTGAATATTTTAGACTAGAAAATTAAAATCATTGTAGGAGGGCAAGATACAAGTTGTGCATCTAAGACAGAAGGCAATAAGAAAGTGGGCAAGATTGGGCTTGAGCTTGGAATTTTAAATCTAGTTGAATATAATAAGCCACATATGAGGAGAAAAATTGAAACTCCATCATTTATTTATCTTGACAAGAGTTGAGGAGAAGGGACTCATACTCTGATATAAAAAACTAGAAAAATAATTTTTATAGTGGCATCATAATTCCACTGTTAATCCTTCTGCCAGGCAAGTAAAGGTTATAGTCCCATTTTTTTAAGAATTACATCTTGAATCAACTCTTGAATATGTAAAATAGAATTTAAGTCAGGTGCTAGAATATTGAACTTACTTTGTAAGGAAAGCCATGAAATCCAAATTCTAGATGAGATAAGATCTCTAAAAGTGGTAATGCCTATAAAATCTAAAGGAGTTTTATACCTAGTGATCAATAAGATGGAGACCGGTATTTGCCATGATAGTTAACCACATTTAATTATGATCATTGAAAGAAAGACAAGTTTTGAATCCATCACCAATTCATTTTAGGTGAGGTTTGATAACTTCAAATGATTTTCAAATGCGTCTGGACACAAAGGACTCCTTAATTTTGACTAGGACATAAGTGACTAGGAGAGTTTAAAATCTTTTCTTTTTTCAATTTTTTTTCCATATAGTGAAATTTCAAAAATGTTAGCATATCAAAAGGATTTTCCAAGACTTATTCCTTTCAATATACACTTTCCACTTGGTGCAAAGAGCTGTGATTTTTCCATAAATATTGATATTATCCATACCTTCCTCATCTTGATGAAGAAAATAAGTATCCTAAACAACCTTAGTGAAAGTCCCTAATCTGTATAATATTGGCCCAAAGAAAGCATTTAAACAACTTAGGTGACTTATCATATGAGGCTCTATAAGGAGCCCAACTCGAGGAAGAAGAGTAAACATTAGTAGAGGAATCTTTTTTTTTTGTGCAAATGTAAAATTTTCCTATTAAATAAATGGGTTTAGTGATATAATAGGCTATTTTTTTCCACTCTTTCAATTACATAGTATTTCCAATCTATCAATTACATAGTACCATAATTTAAAGGGAAAACTATCAAAATAAAAAAGAATGCCTAGGAGTTTGAATTTATCCCAATTTTTTATCCATTTCCATTGAAAATTCTTGATCCAATCTGAAAATGGCATCATGCTTTTTCTGAAGAATTGTTTTGGCCCACTACATATTAGATCTAGAAGCTTTACAAAAAAATCAAGCCATTGTTGTGGCTAAATGAGCCCTCATGCTTTATAAGTGTGTGGAAATAATTATATATGAAGTGCACATTTATTAACTGAGTGAGGCAATTGGGAGGGATAATTCCCTAAATCAGTCCATGCTCAGGTATGTGGGAAACCAAATAGCCAAAATCTTCAGTCACAAGATCATATTGTGGTAAAGTGAGAGGGAAACATTTCTAGATGGAATGAAATAGCCTGAAACTATCAAAACTATGGCTATTAATAGTAAAAACACCTGAGGCATTAGATAAGAAATCATCTCTATATCCAAAAGAAGAAATTACCAAACCCTAAAGTATTAAGCATGGCAAGGATAAATTTCCAATCAATACAGCTAAAGAATTTTCCAAAATCAAGCATGAATAATATGGTCCTCTGCTAAGAAGCATGGAAGCAATCTATTATTTCCTATAAAACAATGATATATTCCTAAATATACAACTTTTGATAAACCCTAGTTGTTCTAGTCTAGCAAATACAGGTAATTTGTGGCAAAGGTGTGATGCTAGTGCTAGTATTTTGTATGAGGAGTGATTGACCTACAACTGGTAAGTAGCTTTAAATCTCCCTCTATAGCAAATAATTTGATGTTTCTTTTGTTATTTAATGCCCATTAAATATTTATTTCAAAAGGATTTTATATAAATATAAAGCAACTCTGGCCCCAAAAAAAATACCATGTTAATTTGTAAAATTCACAAGGGAAATCGAAAACTCCAATGATAATAATAATAATAATAATAATATATAATCATTGAGCTGTGTAGAAAAATACCAAAATCTTTGTGTTATAAATAAGCATTAGCAAAGAAGATTGTTCACCATTGAATTGAATGAAAAGAAGAGTGTACATATATCCAAAAGTTGTTAGTGTTAGTGGAGTTTGACAAATGCATTAACTCCCACTTAACATCACCTACACTAAACCTAACTAGGCTTAATCATAGTAAAGTATGCTAGTTACCAGTGCTTGTATGATGCTCTGAAACCTAACAGAATCATAACTGAAAGCTAATTGGTAGAATACACTAACACCCCCCTTAAGCATAGCTTAGGTGGGTAGAAAAAAAAAGATGGGTCCCGGCAACAAGGCTTGCTGAGGTACCTACATACAATGCAACTCTCAATAAGTAAAGTAAAAAGAGAAAATCCAATGGGAAAAAACACTCCCCTTTAAAAGATAGACAAGAAAAAGAAGTAAGAACTAGAAAGCCTTGTCTAACACCCCCTTAAGCATAGCTTAGGTGGGCTATAAAATTAGGTCCCGACAACGAGACCTGATGAGGTACCCAAATACATAGTGATGATCCTAGTATCTTACAAAATATGAAAGATGTGTGCCTCAACAAAGAAGAGAGAGAATGTATGCACATAATGTCGCATGGTGGAGGTTGTAGTAGGTCCCTTTGCAATAAATATTGTCTCTTCCTTTCAGAATAAAGAAACCACGAGCTGTCAAACTATTGAATTCCCACTCAAGTGGAGTGTAGATAGGAATCATGATGTAGATCTTTGGAAAACACTGAAATGTCTCTTTGTTAATGCTTGAATGTGCCAAAGTCTGATCAGGTATCACAAGACTCACTGTAGAAGATGGTAATGAAGAAGCATACAATGAAGGAGAGAGAACATCTAGAGCATAAGATAGACATGAAACATTCACTAAAGGAATGTCTATGTGAAGAGTGGAACATGACTCACAAACTGAAGAAAGAATATCCATAGGAAGAGATAAGTCATTGGTGCTCACAATATGTGTACTCATACTGAAATCAATAAAGTCCTATAAAATGCAAGTATGTGAAGGCTTTGAAAGAGCAACAATATGCACAAGAACGGAAGTAGAAGCTGCAATAAGACAACTAAGATCTAGCAGAATCTCATCCTGTAGTGGGGGCTCGACACAAGGAAAAGCACTATCCACCATAGATGTACCATCACAAAAAATAAAAGCATGAGGAGAGATTACAATAGTCTTAGAAGAGACAATAGGAAATGGAGGAGGTGTTACATAAATATTTGTAGGATCACCAAAAAGACTCTGTAATATGCTCCAAACAGTGCATGGACACTCTGTATGTTCTACATGGAAATGAAAATCCATGGAAACATGTAGTAACAGAATGGCAAAAACCTTTTCACAAGTATTAGCCCACTTATCAAACTGAATAGAATCAGTGAGTGCAAGAATCTGTCCATACAAAAATGGAATACAATTCTTGTGTGTGAGCAAATGTTCTATGTAAGCATGCCAAGAAGCATAATTGTTCTTACCAAGAAGGATCACTAGAGATGAAACAACTCTCCTCATATAGAATCTCTCAAATGAGGTCGAAATGACCGAGATCATAAAGTTGCACAACTGCATAATATACTCTACAATAAACCTGTAAAACATGCTCATGAAAGGGATGTCGGACACAGCTAACAATGTGTCCAAATGAGCAATCACTACTAGAGTGGGTAAACAATGGTGCTTGTTCTAGAGATGGACTTCGGATTGAGCTGAAAATGAGTCCATACAGCACGAAGTATACTGTAGAAAGTATTAGGGTCCATCACCCCCTTTGAATATGGAACGTTATAAATTGAGTGCATTTTAAAAAACAAATTAGACCAATGGAAAGAGAACGAAAAAATATGCACTTTTGAAAAAAATGGTACTCAATTCTGAGTTACCAATCAAAAGTTATAGTAAATTACTTTTTCTGTCATTAATGATCTATTTAATTAAATTGCACAAAAAGTTAAAATGCAGACAGGGTTAAATGTGAAATATGTCATATAACCACCCGTTGAAATCAACACTGAACCACAAACCTCCTCACATGAACAAAAGTCTAAAAATCAAACGTACGCACAGCTAGTGGAGTTGCCTTTGAATAGGCGGTTGTATACAGCATGGAGAGACATCAATCCGTTGACTGCTCATAGAGCTTTCTTCAGGTTCGATGGCATGCAGAGAGGTCAATACGCTCCAAGTGAATTTGTTCTCTGCTAAGACCACAAATGGTGCCGGTATTGATGCATGCACAGACTAGAAAATCAGATTCGCAGGGCAGACATGGATAACAGGTACACACCATGCAATTCCCTCAAACAAAATGCTGATTGCACAAGTCCAATCCGCAGAACACAATAATATCAAACCAGAGAATATTGATCACACAAGACGCATTTTCCCCCTACGAATCTGGAACGGAACAACAGGGCCGTGAGGAGTAAAGGAACGCTGGAGGAAGACCGACGACTAGATCCAGGCGAGGGAGGTTGACGGATGTCTCTTGAGCAGGCTCAAATAGCAGTTCGTGGGCAAGGCGTCAAATCAGATCCATACCAAAGATAGCCCGAGGAATGCACTCAAGGTGCACCTCTGAAAATTCAGACTCCAAATCTCTAAATCCTGAACTGTTAATAAAATTTAATCTCCTCTTAGTAATCCAAATTTTTTGGTTAACTCAGATCTGCTCTGAGACCATGTAGAAAAATACAGAATCTCTGGGTTAAAAATAAGCATTACCAAAGAAGATTGTTCACCATTAAATTGAATGAAAAGAAGAGTGTACATATAGCCAAAAGCTGTTAGTGTTAATAAAGTTTGACAAATGCATTAACTCCCACTTAATATCACTTATGCTAAACCTAATTAAACTTAATCATAGTGAAATATGCTAGTTGCCGGTGCTTACATGATGGTATGAAACCTATCGGAATCATAACTGAAATCTAACTTGTAGAATACACTAACACGCTGAAGACAATACATTTAGATGAAATAAAGTAGTAAAAGATGCATGGTGAGAATGAGTTGTTATTTAATAGATGATATAATAGTTGCAGTTGTTCTGCCATCTTACAACCTGCACAGTACCCACAAATTATGAATTAGCTAAAACAATTGGAAAGGAGGAAAAAAAAAAATTGTTATTGTGATTCTTACGTGTTGCAGTTGGTGGTCTTGCTGATTTTAAAGCCAACGACGATGTTGCATTTGGTAGGAAGATTAGCGACTGCAGTTTCGGTGACTTAGGGAAAATTGTTAATCTGCGATTTGAAACATGTGCAGATCTGCCGCTTGGCACGGGAAGAATGTGGCCATTCCAGCCAGTTACTTCACTCCACTGCAGCACTGCACCGAGGGCTGACTATTTCCATCTGCCTGTAAATATGATAAACACGGAGCCACTGATTGTAACACTGTATTGCAGGTCTGTGCAACGGCTGCCATTGGCATTAACGTTGTCATCACCAGCGCTGCAAATGCGCACACCAACAAACCTTTCTGCATAACCCCCATTTTAGATTTTATTCTCCCCTAACACAAATCTACCCTTTGCTTTTGCTCTCAGATATTCTTAAATTGGTCCAAGGAGGAGTATAAATAGGAAAAGTTGTCCCAAAAACAATTAAAAAACCATGGCCTGCACCTGTAGAAGACTATAATAAAATTAATGGCTACACAACCAGCGTCCAAATTTGAACCCGTCAAAGCCCGTCAAAGAGCTTCGAACCCGTCCTAGAAGGCTTTTAAAAAAAATGCCAAACATAAAAATCATGTGACAATAAAAAAGGGTTCAGTGATTTTTAAAATGACAAAAGAAGGGTTGGCTTTTAGGTCCAACTGTCAGCCTACGTGGCACTTGCAGACCAGCTGGCAGCGATCACGATTCACGACACATTACTCGTCACTCAGTGACTCACATTTAGCACACTCTCTGAGACTGAGAGTTGGACTTGGAAGTTGGGATGTGTGGAGCTTTAATGCATTAAATTTAATGAATTTGGCAATTGGCAAGGTTGCACTTGCAGCCTTAGGCAACGCATTAAGGCAAATTGGACACTGGTTGGACTTGGAACTTGGCATGGCACGCGACAGGGGTTGAGTGTGACAAGCGACAGCAAATGCCAATTAATAATGACGGTGCCTCTGTTACCTGTGGCTGTAGATGCTTCTGATTTTCATTCCCGATGCCTCCTCACTCTCAGTTCTTCTCCAAGCTTTTCTTCATCACTGAAGTTTCTGGTTCGGGTGGTAGAGGAGAGACCCAATCCCACCTTGTCATTCTTAGGAAGAGCCCTGTGACTGCGTAGGCTATCTCATAATTTAAGACTCGGGTTCTTGGTTGGGAAATTGGGAATCTATCAGTAGATAAATTTGAAGGGCTAGCAGTGGCACTGGCACTGGCCTTCATTTCAAATTTGGACCTTGAGCAGGGGCATTACAGCAAGAGTAAGACAACGCATTTGATCAAATTCAAGGTTATTGTTGGGGTTGTGGAGACCTGTCATTCTTTAGGTGTTATGCATAAGGATTTAAACCCCCAAAAAATTCTCTTTTCTAGTAAGCACGAGGATAGCCCACTCAAGAGTTTTGATTTGGTATCTTCTTCAACCCAGGGGGTTTTCTTTCTTGCTCTTTTTCTTGAATTTTCATATTTCCTGCTTTTTTTACTTTCGATATGTGGATTTAATCTGGGTATTTTCATGATTTTGTTTAGGGCATCTAAAATTGATTTGGGTGTTTTTTTTTAATTTTTTTAGGGCATCAAATATATTATATGATTCGAATTTTAGGTATTTGGATATTATGTAAGTAGTTGTTTGGGGGTGAAAATTAATTCTCTGGGGTTGGGGTATCTACAATTGATTTGGGTATTTGGAAATTGATTTCTTTTTCATTTTGGGTAACGGGAGTCTGGTATACATACATATTTTTGAATATAATTTAAGATCTATCAGTTTGAGCAGTTGACAGTGAAACTATCAGACTTCTATAGAGAAAAACTCATCTTTCTCGATAACTCAGTTAACAATAAAATGCTAAACTTCTACCATTCTTGACTTACATTCCTTTGAATGAATTTTTTCTTGTTTCTTTTCGTGTTATTGGATCTTGAGTCAAATTATGAAAGATGCGCTAGAGAAGAGAAAAAGGCAGTCTTATAAATTTCTTCTCTCCCCTAAGTTGAAGGGTGTGGAATTTTTGTTGATGAGAACTGAGGAATCTCACTTAATAGTAAGGTGCATGTGTCTTAAAAACTATTTTATAAATATTATCCACCCAAATCTTCACTCTAAAAGGGGGCTAGGAAGTAGGTAGTCTCTATCTTATATAAATCCAACCTGTTAACATCAATTTTTTTTGTCTTTCCCTAATGACATAATCATCATTTAACATTAATGTCTACTAACTTGTCTCCTCCTTTCAAGCTTTCAACTATATGCTTCTGAGAAAAATGACAGGTATCATTTGATCTGAAAAGTAAATTGTCTTTTTCAATTTTGAATCATTTATTTAATAGTTTGAAGTGTCCAGCTTTAAATGATAACGTGTGCCCCTCCACCTATATGTTGTGAATTCAAATTCATGCACAACCACTTTACCCCTTGTGGAAGCATGAAATTTGACCAAGGTACTAAATTGCTCAAGTGCTCTACTGGGTACATGTTGGGACATCCACTTATTATTATAACCAAATGTTCCCTAGTCCTAGTAGGAAATACCATTTCTAAATAACACTACTTGAACTTATTAAATGAGATTATATGTCTTTTCCACCTTGCCCATGGTGTAAAGCTTCAAATATATATTTTTTATTTTTATATATATTTATATTACTAATTTACTCTCTGTGTGTGTGTGTGTGTGTGTGTGTGTGTCTATATATATATATATATATATAGTTTCATTTTTATGAGACCAACCTATGTCAAGTCTCATTGTAAATTAGTATAATAAATATAGAAAACTACTTATTGTAATTACCAATTTACCAATCTCACTAAGAATTAGTCTTATAAATATATATGAAAATGAAACAATATAAATTATTTTGTGTACAGACATATAGTGTGATGTGTGTACTATGTGATGCATGGTGAAATGTATATGAATAGTGAAATGCATGTAAACTATTATGTGTAAACACTGCAATCCATAGATTATAAACTTTTAAAGCTCACCTTTCTTTTGTCATTTTAATAATGATATGCACTTCTTGTCACACCATTTGTAACTTGTGTGTTCTAGTTCATATATATTAGTGGTCAAATTTAAACCTAGTTACCCATCCTAGCTCATCTAAGTTGATGTAATGAGTATTACAGAGTATACACTTTATTTTATAAATTTACAAAAACAATAAATGAATTGTATTATTTTTTTATGAGACCAATCTCCCTTTGAATATATATATATATGTGTGTGTGTGTGTGTGTGTGTGTGTGTGTGTGTGTGTGTGTATGTATATATATATATATATATATATATATATATATATATATATATATATATATATATATATATATATATATATATATATATATAAGACTAATTCAAAATGAGATTGAAATTTACTTCCTTTTTATATCTATTTATAAGTCTAATTCAAAGTTAATTGGAATTTGGTATCCCTAACTTTAAAAGGCTATAATCAGTACTTCTAGAAGAATAACATTGAGTAGGTAAAAATTAATTTTATACATTTAATTTTTATTTTAAATTTGTCATTGAGTAGGTATAAATTGGAAGAAAATAGCTTCTATTAATTTTCTTAAGAAGGATAAAAGACAACTATCACTTGTTGATGCATTTCATATCCCTCAAGATTCTAATCAATAATGTCAGTCTAGAAATGAAGACTTTGATGTTCATCTACATGAAGGAAAATATGAATCAGATGAAGAATAGATTCGAGAAAAGGAACAAGCATCAAAGAAGCAAAAATGAACATTCAAGTCCAAATGAAAAACAAGATTTTCATGGGCTTATGTTGTAAAATATTGCAATGGTGTTGAAACGATAAAATGTTTTTAGTGTGTAAAATATAAGAGAGAGACTCAATTTGCTAAAGATGGGAGTACTACCCTTCAAGTCAACGGTCTTAAAATGCATGCAGAATCAGAGTCTCATAAATTTATTTTCTAATTTTTTGAAGGAGAAAGCAAACAAAGTAGTATTCCAATAACTAAACATGTATAACTAATGGTAGATGTTGAGAAGGAGAGAATCATATCTGTGATAGAAAATATGTATTTTGCTTCCATACATGATTTACTTTTAGAAGTTTATAAACCAATTTATGACTTGAACAGGGATAAAGGCACTTCACACATGTCTCTAATAGATAAATACTCTACATATACAAATACCACATTTGAAAAAGAGTTTCTACAAGCTTCAAAGAAGGTATATTGAAAAAAGTTAAATGATAATATTTTTCATAGTCCATTTTACTCAATTTTAGTTGATGAAAGTACTAGTCAGACTATACAACAACATTTGATAGTTTACATTACATATTTGACAAATGAAAGAAGAGGTAAATGTGTAACAAAGTTTATACACCTCCTTCAAATAAAAGATGGAACAACTCAATCTATGTATGATGTTGTGATAAGTCTTTTAGCAAAGATAAATTTATCATTGACAAAGTTAGTTGGTTTTGGATCTGATGGGGCTTCTGCTATGAGGGGTATTCATGAAGGCTTATCTACTAAGCTTCATTGAGATGCTTCTTGATTAATAGATATTCACTACATAACTCATCAAGAAGCTTTAGCAGTAAATGATGCTTCATCTTATTTTTCAGAGCTACAATTTTTTGATAAATTTATTAAAAAAATTATTTTTAGGTTGAAAAATTTGTTTAAAGACATGAAGTAATAAGAAATTTTATGGATTCATTTCAAATTAGTCGGTTAGAGGTGTTGTAAATTTATCAAATTAAGTGGCTCTCTAAAAGAAAGGTCATGGAAAGGCTTGTCAAAATCATACCTATTTTATTGAAAGAATGAGAGTTAGAGGATAAAAAAATGTATGATTTGACAAAAAAAATCAAGTACAATTTTCCATCCATTTACTTGCAGATGTACTTATTGAGTTAAATAAGTTCAATATAAAGTTTCAAGATGACCATGTTGAAAGTACTTCCATTGACACTACTTTAGATATTACTAGTGAAATGTTTTGTAGGAGATTTCAAAGAGATATATTTGGGGTAGGTACAATACATATTTCATCGTTTTTATATAGAGCACAATGAGGAACTCTTGAGTTTTCAGATGGAGAAGGTACAATACATATACATCCATTGTGATTTGAGAGCTTTTCTAACTCACAAAGATCAAAGACACTAGATGATTGCACTGAATTGGAAAAAAGTTTTATAACGAAGGTTATTGATTCTATAGATGCAAGGTTCACATATTTATCTATGTTTAATGTTGTTAAGTTTTTCATTATTTATAATTATTATGATGAGGTGGATGATAGAGACCGTCAAACAAACAGATGGTTAACATGTTTATGTGAAAAATTTAGTGTTGGGAACTTGCCTATTGTAGATACTATCAAATGTTTAGGTGAGATGGATGAATTTGTTTGTACTATTTATAAATCATACTAAGTGGAGGTGAACCTGAATGGTTTGAAAAGTTTCTATGTTTAATGTAGCTATGACAAGCTATTCTTGTTATTTCAGTGAGCATGATAATATGTGAAAGAGGTTTCTCAAAGTTAAACAGGATAAATAATGATGATCAATCTAGATTTTCTATAAAAATATTGGATATGTTAATGTTTCTTTCCTTTTGTGCACCTCATGCTATAAATGAGGTAGATTAGAATGTTATTTATGATGAATGGAATCATATAAAAGTGTAAAGGCCTCTTCCTCTAGACCAATAGATCCATTACTACAATAGTTTGGAATAGAAAAATATTAAAAAAATAAAAATTTCACAATAGTTATAGTATCAGAAGGAATTTTTTGAATAGAAGTTGAAACCAATAATATAAGTTAATATATATTTTATTTGTGTGATTGAATCATTCTCTAACAAATTGGAATCCAAGCTTATATAGTTCATAATTTTAATGAGAAACATTCTTGAAGTGAAGTGAATGTTGATTGGAATTGATTTTAATATTAATTAAGACTATTTATAATCATTAATATAGAATTTACATTTATATATGTTTTATTAATGGACTATAAACATGTACTGCTAATTCTCTTGTTGAATTCGGTGCAAATATAACAATAATGAGCTAGGTTGGTTTTATAAATTTGTTGTGCACTGATAAATGTGGTATATACAAGTAAAAACAAAAGCGTCATGTTATTTTGCATCATGTTTTTGGTTTTAGTTGTATGTACCAAGTTGGCTATTGCATTCCTACTTCCATCCCCAACTAATGGATGGGGTGGGTATGGATAGTCTATTACCCACTAATGGATGGGCTCAGGAGGTGCATGGACTAAGTCTGAGCATACAGAATAATTACCATTAAATGAACCAGTTGGATATAAAAGTTATCAATATTTTAGTTGATATTGTAAGTGTAACAGTGCATAGCTTGATCCTCTACTCTCTTTTTAACATTTTTTCTATCTAAGTCCTCTTTTCTCTATTTTTATTTAATGATTACCATATGAAATCCTATGTTTTTTGATACAATAACTTAATCATCTTTCCTTTATTTTTAAATATTTTTCTCTCTAAATTATCTATTTTTATTTAATGATTACCTTGTAAAGTCATAATGTTGCTTGATCCAATATTTTAATCTTCTCTGCTCTACTTTTAATGTTCCTTTTTTTAAGTTATCTATTTTTATTTAATGATTATTTTTAGTTAAAGGTGTTAGATTCTCTTTTTATAATAAGAGGATTTTACAAATCTAACTGATTAAAATTCTATACTATATGGTAGATTTGAACACTATAAGTTTTATGGCATTTTATACATTATTATATGATTACCTTATTTTTATCATATTTAATTTTTGATAGGCCAAGGCGACTCCATAGGTGTTGGGATTTTACAAATCTGACCAATTGAGATTCTATAATGTGTGGTACTTTTGTTCATTGTGTAGGTGATATGGCATTTTATAGAATGTAAACTAATTATTTACAGTGTGTTGGGTAGGACCGATCATTTGAATTAGTGTGGCAAGTTGGCAAATGTTATAAGATACAAAATAACTTTCTCTGTAATTACAATTTATAGTGTATATAGTTTAATTTTTCCTCTTCTTTTGTGGCAATTTAATAGATCTAAGATAACAAAATCTTAGCAGTAGCTATTATAGACATCATAGATGAATTTTCCCTCTTCCTTTGGGATTTTTACATTGTCATGCACTTTTATACTTGGCTTTTTTTTTACAGTCATTTTGTTTTGCATTTCTGGGACAGGGTTGAAGCCCTTTGACGTGTTGTGATGGGTTCAAATTTGATTTCTGGTTATAATTGTTATAACTTATGACTCGTATCCTTTTGGTTTCATAAAATTATATTAGTTTCATAAAACTATGTGTGTGTGTGTGTGTGTGTGTGTGAGAGAGAGAGAGAGAGAGAGAGAGAGAGAGAGAGAGAGAGAGAGAGAGAGAGAGAGAGAGAGAGAGAGAGAGAGAGAGAGAGAGAGAGAGAGAGAGAGAGAGAGAGAGAGAGATTGGTAATTACAATGAGATTGGTTTTACATATTTATAAATTAATTCAACAAGGACATTAGCAGAATTCATTCATAGTGCAGTGATAAAATATATATAAATGTTGTATTAATGATTATAAACTATTTTAAGTAGTATTTTTATATATGGAAGATTAATTTTAAGTGAGATTAAAATTGGAAATTATAGCAAGATTGGTTATATATATATATATATATATATATATATATATATATATATATATATATATATATATTCAACAAGAATGGCATTAGCATTTACATTTATATTTTGTAGTTACTTTATTTTTGACATTGAATAGTTAAATGTTATTTAAAACTATTTATAATCATTAATAAAACATTTACATTTATGTGTTTATTACTGGACTATAAATAAGTACTGTGAATTCCTTTTTTGTTGGATTGGGTGCAAATGTAACAATAATGAGCTAGGTTGGTCTTGGAAGTTTGTTGTGCACTAACAAAGGTGGTGTATATAGATAAAAATAAAAACATGATGCTATTTTGCATCACATTTTTTGTTTTAGTTGTATGCTCCAAGTTGGCCATTGCATTCCTACTTCCATCTCCAACTGATGGTTGGGGTGGGTAGAAATTATATGCCTGCTTATGGAAGGGCTCAGGTGGTGCATGGATTAAGTCTTGACATATAGAAGAATTATCATGAAATAAACCAACTGGATATAGAATTTAAGAATATCTGAGTTGATATTGTAAGTGTAACACTACATAGTTAGATCTTATTCAATCCAATTCTATGATTTAAATATTTTCTTTTAGCTTGTTATTAGAAAATAGAAGTACATTTGATTTGTATAAAGTAAGATGTTATGAATTATGATTATTGTACCTTTTTGGGTAAATGTTATAAATAGGTACTACTAATTCCTTTCTTTTTTAATTCAATGCAGATGTAACAGTAATGAGTTAGGATGGTCTTAAAAGTTTGTTGTGCACTGGGAAAGATGGTGTATATAGGTAAAAAGAAAAACATGATACTATTTTGCATCACATTTTTTGTTTTATTTATATGCTCTAAGTTGGCTATTGCATTCCTAATTCCATCTCCAACCAATGGTTGGGGTGGGTAGGGATTATATACCTACTTATGGATGGGCTCATGGGGTGCATGGACTAGGTCTTGACATATAGAGGAATTACCATGAAATGAACCAATTAGATATGGAAGTTATGATTGTTTGAGTTGATATTATAAGTGTAACATTTCATAGTTAGATCTTATTCAATCCATTTCTGTGATTTAAATTTTTTTTAGTTTGTTATTTGAAAATAAAAGTATAATTGATTTGTATAAAGTAACATGCTATGAATTATGATTGTTGTACCTTTTTGGATGAATGTTATAATTTCATTGAATAAATTTTGTAGGTTGCATTTCCAAAATTTTATTAAGTATTTTATTTTTGTGTTTGAATCGTTCTCCAACAAATTGAAATCAAAGTTTATTTAGTTCAAACTTTTATTAACATGTACAAAATTTACTTTTATCAATCAAATGGCACTTAAATTTACACTTGTCAATAAAATGCAACTTAAATTTACACCTATCAATTGAAGGGCAACTATTTTTACAAATTTTCATCACCGAAGGGTTGGTTGCATAAATACCCTTCAGCTTGCAATGAAGGCCATCCCTTCAAACTTGACCGCTATACAAAACCACCCATCACCATCACCGACATAGATCCACTGCTTGCTTGTACCATTTTAGGTATTTATTTTTATCATTTGACAGGCATCATTATTAAATAAAATATAGATTTTGTACAACTTCATTACGATCGATGTTCATTATTTTATTAACTTACCCAAGGTAGGTTATACAGGTTTCAAATTTGTTATTGTTGGCTTTTTATCATTTAATTCTGAGGTGGTATTGGATTATTCATTGGGACATATAATTTAAAAAAAACATTATATTATATTTTATTGTTTTGGATTTATGTAGTTTAATTAGTTATTACTTAAAATAAGTCATTTTATAATGTTTTATAAAGTTGTATGGAATTTTTTTATTAGGTATCATTTTTATTGTGACTCGTAGTTAGGACTTCAATGTTTAATTATTTTTATAAATTTGACTAATAATAATATCAAACAAACTTTTTATTTATATTGGTTTTAAAATTTGTGCACTTAGGCATGCCATAAGTTGTAATGAGTCATTAATAGAAAATGAAAGGACATGTTAGAAGATGCATGGGTGATTAATATGCAATGATAGACCATGTTTAATGACACTTGATAAGATTTTTTTCAATTAATGTTGAAAGTAATTTCCATCATATGTGTCATCATCCACCTATTTGGTATGGTTTTTGAAGACTCTTCTCCACAAATAGTCATGGAACTCTTACACCTCTTTTACTATCTATAGAGTTTCATAAAGCTTGTAGTGTCATCAATTCAAAGGGACAAAATGTTATTTCAAGTTGTGTACCTTATTCCTATAATTGAACCCACAACATTCTTCATTTCTTTTTTGTGAGCCTATATTACATTATTTTTCTTATCATTTTAATGATTCTTTTGTGTGCCTTTACAACTGAGTCAACTTTTACTTGTATGTTCATGGCATGCCCTCAAGGTTTTCATTCACATAGCACTAAATATTATTTTTTTTGTATCAAATGATACCATATTCTGAATTCATTGTCCATATTGGGACACCCATGTGATATTAATATGCAATGAAGGGCCATGTTGAAAGATGCTTGGATTTTCTAAATTCCACTGATAATCCTTCCATCAAGAAATTAGAGGTTACAATCCTATTTTAAAAATGAAATCAAACATCAAACCTTGGATATGTAATAAATAAGGTAAATCAGAGGCTAAAATCTTGAACTTAATTTCTAAGCCAAGCTATGAAATTCAAAATCTAGACGAGATAAGATCTCTAAAAGTGGTAATGCCTATAAAAGCTAAAGTAATTTTATACCTAGTGTTTCAAAAAGAGAAAGGTTGGAATTTTTCATGATAGTAGTTACTTAACTATCACACCTGTTAGAGGGATCATAAAAATATAAAATATTGCACTTCAATGCTAATTTAAGGAGATGGAAGAAGTTGTACAGATTTTGGAAGTCATGTGCAAGGAAAAATAGTTGTAGAGTGTCCTTTAATATTCTATAGGTCAATAAAAATCTTGGGAAGAAGTTTCAAGCTCAATAGTTGTAGGCATATCCTTCTCACTCTCATCATCTCCTTCACAAGCTAGTGAAGACCAACTTCAAGCAAATAATACAAGTTGTACAAGTAAAGTTAGGGGCTAATATTTTGGCCAAAGTTTGGTACCTCTAAGGGATTTAAATTGGTGGCATTGGTTTTTGGATTAGTTATCTAGATTTATGAAGAACTATTAAGAGCCCAAACTACTTTTTAAGAACTCAAAACCACACAGACTGAGTTTAGAGCAACTCCAAAATAAACTGTGAATTTGTGGGTACTTGAAATAAATTGGAGTGTGTTCTCATATGTTTTTATATGCCTCACATACCTTAATTCATCATGGTGGCATGTTTGGATGTATTTGATACCTATTCTACCCTAATTCTACATACTACCATCTATAACAGTATTAATCCTAGTTTTCAAAGATTTAAAAGCTCAAAAACATTCAAACCATCCATGTCCACACTAATTCTAGCATTCAATTACACTTACATAAATCAATATGTGGGATAATTACATTGGGATTGATCCCTCTTAAGAGTAATAGTATATAGGCAACTCTCTTTGCAGTGGGGTATTGAGGATGTCTAGCCTATCTTACTAACAAACACAAAATTATTTCTCAGAATATAATTACAAGGAGGATTAGAGTTTGCACATTAAATTAGTTTTTCTAGGCACAACACAGAGTTCCAAGTTTCATGTACATAAAAACATGACCTAAAAACATAGGCACATGTGCTTCAAAAAAATAGGAATAATCCAACATAGGGGACACTACCACCACTTTGAGGACACTACAACAACTAGTGCTACTGTCCATATGGGATGTTATTATCCATTGACCAAAAAAATTTAAAAATCCTATTTGTGACACTCATAATTATCCAAAACTTAGTTTTCAGAACCCAGATCATCCACGACAGTCACTTTTCAAATAAGTTTATATTTATGCATATTCATTACTACTTTTAGAATTTCAAAAGAGGTCAAAAGCTATAAAAAATAAGTGCTTAATTATTGTATATTATTTGATTGATTTAGACATCTCATCCCTTTAATCTAAACATAGGATTTACATAGTTAAACCCTAAAAGGCTAAATCATCAACATTGTATAATACCTATCAACAATGTATTGAAGGTCCTTATAAACTAATATGTTCAACTCCATAATTTAAGGTGATAGGTTAAAAAAAAATTTAATTCACATTTAACATATAAATTGTGTTGATATATTTACAACAATGGGTAAAAAAACTAAGAGAATTTTATCTACATCTATCAGATTACATGTTTTATTGAGTAACTAATTATGCAATGTTTGATCTATTATATATGTTGTAAAATGCGTAATTGAGGTAGATGCATTTATATGAATATGTTTAGGTGAACATTAATTATTTTATTCAGTCTATAAATTCATTTTTATGAACCCAAATTTTACATGATGTTAGGTGGGATAAAGGATAAAGCTTAATAGTGTGTCCGATTTTGGGGCCAAAGCAATTTCAAAAATTACAGTAAAAAAATTTATAATATTTAAGTTAGATTTGAATTCACATCTCAAGTCAACTTAAGTAATTTTTTTTATGATTAAAGTCACATTTAAATTTTCCTTTAAGTTACCTTAATTTCAAATTAACTCATTAAAGTCAGATTTAAATTTTTACTTATAACTTAGTTTGATTTATGTACACTTTATACAAAAATAGGCTAAATTCCACCTATAGTTGCATTAATAGGGTGTCTTTGGAGTGACATTAGGGTTTATTTACAAAGATGATATTAGGGTAACTTTGGAATCCATAAGTTTATTGAAGAGCAACCACCAATGTAAGCATAGAAGCAACATGAATTAATTTATAAATAGAATCATTATTATGTTCTTTACCATCATCTAATTTAAGAACTAACATTACAGAAAATCCAATAGACATTTACAAAGGGGGTTTTGGTTCTATTCTACCTCCTATTATCAATAATGGTCGATGCATGTAAGTTGAGGGCCATTTATAAAGGGTTGGGAAAGGTTAAAACAAAATTAAATGCAATTACTTCTTTAAAATCCAACAAAAGTGGTTGATACAGAGCTTGACAAGACAATTGGACATAAGATAAACATGCAATAAAACCTAAAAGAGAAGGTTTCTTGAACAAATCCTAAGTATTAATATTACATTAATATTCATTTTAATTTAAAATATTGATAATAATGGGTACACACCTAAAAATGGACCCTTAGCATTTAGTTATGTCATTTTATATATGTTTAGTGATTTTTTTTTATGTATGGATGATTAGCATAAATTAGGTGTCATATAATCATTATGTTGACTTCCCTAGCTTGAAATTAGTTTATATTATCCTCGTGAAATATTCCTTATGTATTTTATGCATTCTTGGTTCTTTGTTAGGACCATCTCAATGGTCTTGGCATTATTATTTGTTTCCCAATTTTATTAGATGGATCCATTCACTCCTTCCCACCTTCTCTACTTTCAATCATTGGAAGTTGATATGTGGATAAATTTGTCCAAATATTGAAATAAAGTCACTTATAAATAGAGAGGATTAGGTTAATTTCATAATAAGATAAAATCAAGAATTAACAAGTAGATTGGATAATTTATCAATTCTAAGGTAACATTGTATTATGAAGTAGTTTTGACGTACACACTAAAGTTCTTTATTCATTTTTTTACAATTTCTATTTATTTACATATTTTTTCCAATTTAAGGTGTCCAATGAATTAGTAGATTTATTTAATAGACACCCCCAAAGAAAACTTGGTTATTGTAAACTATAAATTTTAAATCATTATAGTAAGACAATAGTCATGTATTTAGGATAAAAGGAAACAAGGGGGAGACAATGTTTATATATTTATGTCATATTTGGAATATACATCTCAAGACTATATAGTCCTTATTAGCACTATGGTACATGCCCTAATAGACTACTCTTATCAAATTCATATTTTAAGTTAATAGGTTGGTCATTTTTGAATTCATAATTAACTTTATATTGTGGTGGCATATGTACAACAACTTGTAAACAAGCAAGTATGTGCCCATATATTTGATTAAATATTTTTTTGAACAATTAATTAGGTATTGTTTGTTTAGTTTAAATATTTTATAATACTTAATTTGAGGTAGGTTTATTTATATGAATATATTTTAGTGAACCCTAATTGTCTTACTCCTACTAGAAATTTATTTTTATGAACCCAATTTTTGCATGTTGCTAGATAGGACAAAACATAATAATGTGTAATATTTAGGGTTCAGAGTTTTTTTAAAAATTAAGTACAAAATTTTACATGATTAAAGTTAGAATTAAATTTGCATTAAATTTATCTTTAATCTAAATTAACCCATTTAAGTTAAATTTAAAGTTGTATTTATAAATTAGTTTGACTTTAATGTACACTCTATACGAAGATAGGCTAAAGTCCCCTAAGGTTGTCTTAATAGGGTTACTTTGGAGCGACATTAGGGTGGCTTTATATTGATGATTTTATAATGAATTGATACACTACTCTGATCAACTCCATACTTAAAGATGATATGATGGTAATTTTTGAAAACACATTTAACATATAGATTGCAATGACATACTTGCAACAACTTGTAAATAAACTAAGAAAATTATTTTTCCTGATATTTGATTACATCTTTTATTGAACAACTAATTATGCATTGTTTATTATAATTTATAATACGTAATTTGAGGTAGGTGTATTTATATGAATATATTTTATTCAACCCAAATTGTCTTACTCTTACTATTTAAAATTAATTTTTAGTAACCCAGTTTTTGCATGTTTCTAGGTGGGCTAAAGCATAACAATGTGTACCATTTTAGGGCCAAAATAGTTTTTAAAAATAACTACAAAATTTTACACATAAGTCGTATTTAAATTTTCCTTTAAGTTACTTGATTTCCAAATTAACCCATTAAAGTCAAATTTTAAGATACAATATTTGATAGAGGCTAACATCATTGATGTGGGCATACCCACCAAGGTACCCAAAGTTCAACAAATAGAAGCTAAGGCATTGAAAATATTTTCAGATTCATTTCTAAAACATACAAATAATGATGTAGGGGCACTTCAGGTATTCACTATATGTATCAGGCACATCAACCACCAACATCATATCACAGTACTACAAAGGACACATACCCCATACATGAAATCATTTGTGTGTATCATAATACAATACCAACTAGATCACTCATCACTTTCTCTAAGCATGAGAGTGTTGATGACAATTTAAATTTATATGAACTCTTGGTGCGAGCCTACATTGACCATCATCCTATTCAGAGTGTTATGGTTGATAATGGGTAAAGTATTAACATGTGCACTATCACACTTCTATGACATTTAGGCTATTCAAGTAGGACATTTTTCTGACCAACATAGTTATTCATGGTTTTAGTGTGCATGTTTAAAACTCCATAGGGGAGATTGTACTTCCATTACTGGTTAGACTAACACATATGGCCACTAGATTCTTAATAGTACCTAGTGTAGACACATTTGACATGTTATTTTGGAGAGAGAAACTAAGATGACATGATATTTAAATCATGTTGGAAAATAGAAAGAGTGGACCTATCACAACCCCCTAGAGTTACTTGAAAATCACAAAGTTCATGAAAATGGTGAAACTGCTCAGTGCACTCAAAAGAGAACAATCTACAATTTCAAGGTTATTAATTGATCAAAACAACCTAAAACTTGAAAAAAATAATGGTAAGTGTTAGAAAAATAAACATATTTATCTCTTAGTGTCTAATTGATGAATGAACCTAAGGAAGATTCAATGAAACCTATGACTCCATCCTATTAATGCTAATGGATATGTTCCTCATCCTTAAATATATACTATGTTATCTTTTAGGCTTTACAAGTTTTTTTAACTATGAGCCATCATCTTCCATTCAGGTATGTACCTTTGTTCTCCATTTTTTGTAGAAGAATACGTCAAATTTTATCTCATTATATTCTTTGGCCTAATTCACCATAAAACATACACAACATACACAATAGGAATGGAAGAATTAGTTTCTTTTGGAAACATAAAAAGAGTTAAATTGTACATATAACTTAGTTTGACTTATGTACACTCTACACAAATATAGGCTAAAGTACACCTACAGTTGCCTTAATAGGGTGTATTTGGAGTGAAATTAGGGTGGCTTTGTAAAGATGATTAATGAACCAGAATACTATCAAGGCAAAAAAAATATAATAGGCTAAGATTCTGAATAATAACATGTATTGATTTTTATTGAATGATTCAAATAATTACAAACCATGCATAATAAGCCTCAACTCAGAATTGGAGTTGACATGCAAAATTTGGAACTATAAAAATAAATAAAACTTGACATGTTATTTTTATCAAGTTTTGCATGTAAGCACATAAAGATCTAAAAATATCCCAAACTAAACTAAACTCTAAAATTAACCTATTAGATGAATTTCAATTGAAGTTCAAGCCTAGTTAAAAATAGATAATTTTTAAATTTAGAAAAAATCAAAAATAAAATTAAGCTCCAATTTCAAACCCTTAGGTGGCCATGTATGGCCTCTAAAAAATATAGAAAAATTCCCATGGGCTCAAATAGAGCCAGTCATTTTAGTGTGAAGATGGGCTCAAATGGAGCTACATATCAACATTTATGGCCTCCAAAAATTTGACCTCTTTTTTTACTTCAAATTTGTTAGGGTGACTTTCGAATCCATAATTGTATTGAAGAGAAACCATGACTATAAATCTAGAGGAAAATTGAATTAATTAATAACTATAATCATTATCCTATTCTCTATCAGCATCTAATTTAAGAATAGCTTGCATTACAAATATACCAACAGGCATTTAAAAAGGGTGTTTTGGTTCCACTCTATTTACTATTTGAAACAATGGCTGATTATGTTAGTGTAGCATTAATATCACATTTTTTTATCATAATGTCTAGTAGTTAGCGTTAGACAGTTACATTATAGTTGATGGATTATGGTTCTATTAACCAGATTGAACCAAATTATGTACTATATAAATTTACCCTTTTGCTCATCAATAAAACATTAGAGCTTATTTGCTCCTACAATCTAGTATCAGAGCATCATTTGCCTGATCAAAAGTCTTTCACAATAAAAGTAACCAAGACATAGAATGTTGGACTAGTAACATGTGACCTATGTAGCATATAAGCAAAGAAGCAGATATAAAGGAGAAAGTGTATGATGACCTATAGCCAAAATACCTAAATTTGAGTGGCGACGCCTAGAGATAATATAAGAATTAAAGTATGATATCACAACTGTGGATGGATCAACACATAAAAACATTTTTGTTTGCTTCATTTTGGTCATGATAGTAAAAAAAGAATGATACATAAGCTAATAAAAAAAACCATAGCATGGTAGTTTAATCGACACATGGTATAAAAATAAGATTGGAGAAAAAACCTTTATATAGAATTTGAAGCATAAAATATTGATTTAAGTATAAAATTTTGTATAAATAAAGTAGAAGTAAAAAAATATCTGCACCCAAACTCCTCTTGTCAGATGCCCAACTCCTCAAAGGGCCAAATTTTTCTGCATAGAAGATAAATATGTAAATGATTCCTCAATTTGAAGAATTATAGGGCATCATCATTGGTGTGATGACCTATGCTACTAAAGTTGATGAAAAATTCAAATGCAAAAGCCCTGATGCTGATGACACTCAATGTCATTGACCAGCTTCAACCACATATTTAGGACATGATGACATCGAAAGATGCTTGATAAATTCTATCTACCATTTATGAGGTAAATAATCAGATGAACATACTCTATCTCCAGTAAAAGCTACATACTCTTAATATGAAATAAGGTGAAAAAGTTGAGGAATTCTTACGTTGGGTAGTAGAACTATGAGATAAATTAATTATGTTTGGAGAAATGATCGATGATAAGCTATTGGTTTCTATCACATTGAGATCTCTCCCCTCTTAATTTTACATGTTCATCATGATACTGAACATCATAAATCAAGTAGTGTATTTTGAAGA
Source organism: Torreya grandis (assembly GCA_037957365.1). NCBI lineage: Eukaryota > Viridiplantae > Streptophyta > Pinopsida > Cupressales > Taxaceae > Torreya > Torreya grandis. Next base: position 2,154,559 of record JARHVA010000101.1, read on the forward strand.
ACTAGTGAATTTACTTCAACAAGAAGAAACCATCCAGTCGGTGCAAGAAGAGTTTGAGGATACAACCTTGATTTCCAAGCAACATGGTTCAAATTTATCAAAAGGACCACCAAAGCAGACATAATAATAGCATAAATATGAAAAGGCAAAAATATGGTGTCATATTTGCCATACCAATATGCATGATTATGATAGATTTTAATATAATGCCTTGACAAAATGCTCATCTAGTCAAGAGGGCACATCGAGTAGAGATGAGTCACATAAATCCAAAAGACATCCTTGATGATGGAAGTAGCATGAACATGTATCAACACAACATTAACAGGATGATGACTCTAAAGAGGATGTACCTAAAAAATTAGAATACACCAGCACATATGAGGATGGTATTATTGTATCCCAAACCTCATCACACATGAGTAAAGTATGGTTGATCAAATTTGGTATTAGAAAGCATATGATAAGATGAAAAGAACTATTTGATTCATTGATAACTCAACCCACTGGGGATCAAGTTTGAATTGTAGGTGATAAATAGTATGTTGTAGAAATAATTAGCACTATCACCATTATTTACGAGATGCAAGCATGTACCCTCACAAAGTTACTATTTGTCCCTAGCTTGACAATAAATCTCTTGTTTGTAGTTAAAATCTTGAATCATAAGGTTAAGGTGGATGTCATGATTAAGAATGGCAAAAAATTCTATCTCCTCTCACAAGATGGTCAGGTCATTGCTAGAGCTTTTTTGAAGGATCGATTATTTGCCTTAGATGTAATTTCATCTGATGTTGTTGCTCTCTCTAAATTTATGATAGAATCTATAGAATTATGTCATTATCAATATAGGTACCTTTCTACTAGTTCTTTGTACCAGCTTAACTTTAAGGCCATGGTCTATAGACTTCATCAATTATCTCATTCTTTGCTTTAATGCCCTGGATGCCTTTCTAGAAAACAACATAAGGTTCCTTTCAAGACGAGTTCCTCAGAAGCCAAGGATCATCTTGATGTGGTACATATCAATATATATGAACACCTGCTTGCTTCTTTCCAAGGATTCAAGTAATTTCAATTCTCTATTGATGATTTATCTTGCAATACATGGGTGTTCTTTATAAATAAGAAAAGTGAAGCCTTAACTCATTTTAATGTCTTCTACTAGCTTGTTTTCACCCAGTCAAGGGTACCTCTTCAACTTCTCCACTTAGATCAAGAGGGGAATTCACATCAAAATACTTATTGGCATTCTTGAAGTAACACGACATCAAATAACAACTAATTTCTCCCTATATGCCACAATAAAATGGAATAGCAGAGTGACAAAATCATTCAGTCATGAAGATGGCTCATTGCATGCTTTCTACTATGAAGTTGGATGTGCCATTCTGGGTAGAAATAGTTCAAAAAAATGTATATCTTCTCAATAGGGAACCTATAAAGATCTTGCATGACAAGACACCAAAAGAGGTATGGAGTGGTCATAAATCTTTGATCTCTCATCTTAGAGTATTTGGTTATACATCTTATATGTATGTCCCTGCTAAAAAGAGGAAGAAGATCGAATCAAAGACACTCTAGTGCCTTCTATTGGGGTATAGTACTACATCAAAATCATATTGCCTCATGGATCCTGAGACAAAGAAGATATATCAAAGTTGAGATGTGGTTTGTGAGGAGTCATCATTCGACTCATTATCATAGAAGGAGCAAGAACATACCACCTCTCATAGACTATTCCCATATTTAGATGATGAGAATGAAAAATCTTCTCACAAAAAAGGTGAGTTGCAAGGAGAATTATTCATTGATTTTGGAAATATGGAAGACAATTCTTCATCAAATTAGTAGAAACATCAACGTCCAAAATGGATAGAGATCATCATCAGGGAAACAGAACTAAAATCTAATCCAGATACTTCATCAAGAGTTTAGACTAGAAGATAGGTGAGATAGGAAGTTAATCTCACACTGATGAGTTCAGTAGTTGATAAGACTAAACCATAGATAATTCTAGAGGCTTTATGTCAACCTTAGTGGAAGAAGGCCATGGATGTTGATTATGATACCCTCATCAAAAATAGGATGTGGGAACTTATTGATCTACCTATAGCAAATAAATTCATTGGATGCAAGTGAATTTTCAAGACAAAATAAAAGGTAGATGGATCTATCAATAAATACAAAGCATGACTTGTTGTAAAGGGATATGCTCAGCAAGAAAGAATCAATTATGAGGAGACCTTTTCATCCACTACTAAGATCAAGACCATTGGAGTTATTTTTGAACTCATAGAAAAAAAGGGATGGAAGATTTAGTAGATGTGCATGAAAAGTGCATTCTTGAATGGTGATCTCAAAGAAGTGTGCATGACCTAGCCAGAAGGCTTCATTGATGAACATCATCCACATAAGGTATGTCATCTAATTAAGTCACTTTATGGACTTAACTAATCACAAAGGGCATGTTACATTAATATTGATGATCATCTATTACAACATAGATTCATTTATAGCCCCTCATATACAAATTTGTATGTCAAAAAGGAAGACACAAAAATTGTCATTCTGGTTTTGTATGTGGATGATCCTATGATCACAGGAATTTCAAATGATCTTATTGAAGAAGTAAATAATGACTTGAATAAATCCTTCGACATGATAAATTTGGGGCTACTTCATTATTATCTGGGCTTGGAGATATGGCAAAAGCAAAATCATATTTTTGTCTCACAAATAAAATATGCCAAGACGCTCCTTGAGAAATATGGGATGACAAATTTTAAACCAATGTCAACTCCAATGGAAAAAGGTTTTGAACTAGGTTTATTTCAGGAGTCACCTCAATTAAATGAAACTGACTATAGGTAACTTGTTGGGATTTTCATTTACTTGACTTATACCAGACTAAACATATGCTTTATTATCATTTATCTTTTGAGATTCATGCAAAAGACAAAGAAGTATCATTGGATTGTAGCGAAGTATGTTTTGAGATATGTCTAAGGTACAATTGATTATGGTCTAGAATACAAGAAGAACTCAAATTTCTTCTTGCAAGGATACACAGACTTGAACTATGTTGGATCTATTGATGATAGGAAATCAACCTTAGTGTATATTTTTCATCTCAGATCTAGACCAGTTTCATGATTAAGTAAGAAGCAATATATATTTGATCTCTCATCCATAAAGGTATAATATTGTGCCATACGAGGAGCTGTATATGAGGTAATTTGGTTACGTCATATTCTGTTTGACATAGGCATTCTTGAAGATCAGCCACTGATTTTTTTCTATGACAATCAGGGTGTGTTAAAACTCATAAAGAATCCAATATTTCATGAGAGGACTAAACACATTGAGGTCCAATTCCACTATATACAATAACAAGTCTTGAACCACCACATTTAGCTCTAATATTACCCAATAGATTCATAAGTAGCAGATATACTCACCAAGTCACTTGGAAAGGTGAAATTTAATCTATTTTGGGGTTACATTTATAAAATCAATATAATAAATAGGAAAATATTAGTATAAATTTAATATCACATTATTTATCATAACATCTAGTAGTTAATGTTAGATGGTTACATTACAGTTGATGGATTATGGTTATGTTAACCATATTAAATTGAATTGTGTACTATATAATTTTCCCCTTTTGCTCATCAATAAAAAATCGAAGCTTATTTGCTCCTATAAATTCATGTTAGTTGAGGTCCATTTATAAAGTTTGGGTGAGGTTAAAACCAAATTAAATGCAATCACATCTTAGAAATCCCAAAAAAGTGGGTTGATACAAAGCTTGACAAGAGAAATAGACATAAGATAAACATGTAATAAACCCTAGGAGAGAATGTTTCTCATAAAAAACCTAAGTATTAATATTCATTTTAATTTAAAATATTGATAACAATGTGTATAAACCTAAAAATGGACTCTTAGCATTTAGTTATTGGCATTTTATATAAGTTTATTAATTTTATATATGTTTAGTGATTTTTTAATTTTTAACTCAAATTAGGCATAATTTAACCATTATGTTGACTTCCCTAGCTTGAAATTAGTTTATATTATCCTCGTGCAATCTTCCTTATCTATTTTATGTTTTATTGGTTTTGTGTCGAACCATCTCAATGGTCTTGGCTATATCATTTATTCCCCCAATTTTATTAAATAATTTACTCAGAACTATAAAAATAAATAAAATTCAACCTACTATTTTTAGCAATTGCTATTTTTATTAAGTTTTGCATGCAAGTGCACACAGCACTAAAAATCTCCAAAAATAAACTAAACTCTAAAATTAACCTATTGGATGAATTTCAACTGAAGTTCAAGTCTATTTACAAAAATAGACAATTTTTTAATTTAGAAAAAACTTGAAAATAAAATTAAGCTACAATTTCAAACCCTCAAATGGTCACGTATGGCCTCTGAAAAATATAAAAACATGTCATGGGCTCAAATGGAGTTGGTCATTTTGGTGTGAAGATGGGATCAAAAGGAGCTACAGATCAAAAGTTATGGCCTCTAGAAGTTTGGTCTCTTTTTTTGCATCAACGGTGTTAAGGTGACTTTCGAATCCATAAGTTTAATGAAGAGAAACCATGAATGTAAATATAGAGGCAAATTTAATTAATTTACAACTAGAAACATTATTCTATTCTATACTGATATCTAATTTAAGAACAACTTACATTACAAATAAACCAACATACATTAACAAAGGGTGCTTTGGTTCCATTCTACCTCTATTTGCAACAATGGTTGATGCATGTAAGTTGAGGGCCATTTATAAAGGCTGGGTGAGGTTAAAACCAAATTAAATACAATTAGATCTTAAAAATCCTAAAAAATCAGGTTGATACATAGCTTGACAAGAGAAATGGACATAAGATAAACATGCAATAAATCCTAGGAGAGAAGGTTTCTAAAAAAAAACCTAAGTATTAATATTACATTATGATTCATTTTAATTTAAATATTGATAAAAATGTGTATACACCAAAAAATGGACTCTTAGCATTTAGTTATTAACATTTTATATATGTTTAGTGATTTCATATATATTTAGTGATTTTTTTAATGTTTAGCTTAAATTAGGCTTCCTTTGACCATTATGTTGACTTCCGTAGCTTGAAATTAGTTTCTATTATCCTCGTCTAATCTTCCTTGTCTATTTTATGTTTTATTGGTTCCGTGTCAGGACCATCTCAATGGTCTTGGCTATATTATTTGTTCCCCCAATTTTATTAGATGGACCCATACACTCGTTTCCACCTTTTCTATTTTTAACCATTGAAAGTCGATATGTGGACAAATCTATCGAAATGTTGAAATAAAGTCACTTATAAATAGAGAAAGGACTAGGTTCATTTGATAATCAAATAGAATTAAACATTATCAAGTACATTAGATAATCTATCAATTTTAAGGTAGCATTGTATTGTGGAGAACTTTTGGCATACATACTAAAGTTTTTTATTATTTTTTTTTATGTCTATTTATTTGCATATTTGTTCCAATTTAGGATCTCTGATGAATTAGTAAATTTCTTTAATGGACACCCCCAAAGAAAACTTGAACATCATAGACTAGAACTTTTAAATCATTACAGGTAAATAATAAGCATGTATTTAGGATAAAAGTCAACAAAAAAGAGACAATGTTTATATATTTATGTTATATTTGGAATACATCTCGAGACTATATAGTCCTCATCACCATTGTAGGGACATGCCCTAATAGACTACTTTGATCAACTTCATACTTTAAGTTAATAGGTTGATCATTTTTTAATTTATATTTAACTTTATATTGTGGTGGCATATTTGCAACAACTTGCATACAAGCTAGGAATATTGTATTCCCTATATTTGATTACATGTTTGATTGAAAAACTAATTGGGTATTGTTTATTATAGTTACATATTTTATAATACTTAATTTGAGGTAGGCTTATTTATATAAATACATTTTAGTGAACCCTAATTGTCTTACTCTTACTAGAAATTGATTTATATGAACCCAATTTTTGTATGTTACTAATGGGGCAAAGCATAATAATGTGCAGTATTTAAGGGTCAAAGTTGTTCTAAAAATTAAATACAAAATTTTGTATGATTAAAGTTAGATTTAAATTTTACTTTTAGTTAGCATAAATCTAAATTAACCCATTAAATTTAAATTTGAAGTCTTACATATAACTTAGTTTGACTTTAATGTGCACTTTATACAAAGATAGGCTAAAGTCCTCCTAAGTTTGTCTTAGTAGGGTTACTTTGGAGTGACGTTAGGATGGCTTTCTAAAGATGTTACGATGACTTTTTGGTGCATAAGCTTATCAAAAAGCAACCACAAATTTAACCATGTTAGAGGGATGAAACTTTGTTGGCATGTCTTCATTCACATTTGACTCAAAATTTATTAGTGTTTAGATGGAATCCCTCAAGGTTTTCATTCACATTTATATCCATACTTGAAATTTGTAGATGATATAATTGTTTCATAATTAAGACCAAGTTTTGTTGTTCACTCCTTCAACCAATCTGGTGGGCTTACCTAAGAATGCATATTTAAACCACCTGGTTTGTCATTTTAATTTGTTTTATGGTGTGATAAATCGCTGGGACCCAAATTTACTAGGATGTTTTTAAAATTTGAACAATAATAATATACAAATAATGTTTTTTACATTGGCTTAAAAAATTGTGCACTTAGAGACCCTGTCAAATTTTTGTATCTAAATTCATGTTGTTATGTTATTTATATTTATGACACATTTGTATTTCCCTAAATTAAACTGTCATCTTAATCATATCCAGTGTGCCATGTTAAATTGTCACTCACTCATAGTAAATGTGAGATAAAATCAATTTAATCAAATGGATTTTTATGTAGAATGCATTGTTTAACAAAGATTATAGCTTCAACATGTTAGATGGATGAAATGTTAAATGAATTGAACAACTTGCAAACTAAACATGTACTAGTGAACATTAGTTGGTATCTAGATGAAAGCCTTGAATGCTTTCAGTCACATACCGACAAATGCTATTATTTTTGTATCAAATTTAGAATTATCATTCATATACCAATAAATATTGAATAAGATTTATCAAACCATATCCTTTTATGAATTCATGTTTTTGTCTATTGATATGTTGATGTCATTATTATTGATTTGTTATTCATTCATATTTTTAATGCTACAAATATTTTTGCCTTAGTTGTTATTGATATGTTATCCTTTCATGTTGCTATGTTTTTATATCTAAGACACAACTCTTTTTCCCTGCCTCAAACCTTGCATGGCTTCTACAATAAGTCAAAACATAATAATATGCAATATTTAGGGTTCAAAGTTGTTTTAAAAATTAAGTACAAAATTTTACATGATTAAAGTTAGATTTAAATTTACCTTAAAATTATCTTAAATTTAAATTAACCCATTGAATTTAAATTTAAAGTCATACGTATAACTTAGTTTGACTTTAATGTACACTCTATACAAAGATAGGCTAAAGTCCCCTAAGGTTGTCTTAATCAGGTTATTTTGGATCAAAATTAGGGTAGCTTTATATTGATGATGTTATAATGACTTGATAGACTACTCTGATCAACTCCATACTTAAAGATGATAGGATGGTAATTTTTGAATTCACATTTAACATACAGATTGCAATGACATACTTATAATAACTTCTAAATAAACCAAGAAACTTATTCTCCTAGATATTTGATTACATATTTTATTGAACAACTAATTACGCATTGTTTACTATAATTTATAATACTTAATTTGAGGTAGGTGTATTTATATGAATACATTTTATTCAACCACAATTGTCTTACTCTTACTATTTAAAATTCATTTTTAGTAACCTAGTTTTTGCATGTTTCTAAGTGGAGTAAAGCATAACAATGTGTACCATTTTGGGGGCCAAAATTGTTTTAAAAACTAACTAAATTTTTTTATAGATATGTTGTATTTAAATTTTCCTTTAAGTTACTTGAATTCCAAATCAACTCATTACAGTCAAATTTAAATTTGTACATATAAATTAGTTTGACTTATGTACACTCTACACAAATATAGGTTAAATTACATCGACAATTGCCTTAGTAGGATGTTTCTGGGGTGAAATTAGGGTGGCCTTGTAAAGATGATTAATGAACCGGAATACTATCAAGACAATAAAAAATATAATAGGTTAAGATTTTGAATAATAACCTATAGTCATTCTTATTGAATGATTCAAATAATTACAATCCATCCGTAAATAAGCCTTAACTTAGAATTGGAGTTGACATGTAAAATTTGAAATTATAAAAATAAATAAAACTCAACTTGCTATTTTTAGCAACTGCTATTTTAATTAAGTTTTGCATGCAATGTATAAGCTCTAAAAATCTCCAAAAATAAACTAAACTCTAAAATTAACCTATTAGATGAATTTCAACTGAAGTTCAAGTACGTTTAAAAAAATAGATAATTTTGAAATTTAGAAAAAATCCAAAATAAAATTAAGCTACAATTTCAAACCCTCAGATGGTCATGTATGGCCTCCGAAAAATATAGAAGATGTCCCATAGGCTCAAATGAGCCAGTCATTTTGATGTGAAGATGGGCTCAAATGAAACTATAGATCAAAATTTATGGCCTCCAGAAGTTCGACCTCTTTTTCTGCTTCAACTTTGTTAGGGTGACTTTCGAATCCATAAGTTTATTGAAGAGAAACCATGAATGTAAATCTAGAGGCAAATTGAATTAATTTATAACTGGAATCATTACCCTATTCTCTACCAGCATCTAATTTAAGAACAGCGTGCATTACAAATAAACCAACAGGTATTTACAAAGGGTGCTTTCGTTCCATTATACCTACTATTTGCAACAATGGTTGATTATGTTTGCGTAGCATTAATATCACATTGTTTATCATAACGTCTAGTAGTTAACGTTAGACGGTTACATTGTAGTTGATGGATTATGGTTCTGTTAACCATATTGAACCGAATTATGTACTATATAAATTTCCTCTTTTTTGCTCATCAATAAAACATCGAAGCTTATTCGATCCTACAATCTAGTATCAGAGCATCCTTTGCCTGATCAAAAGTGTTTCACAGCAGAAGCAACCAAGACGTAGAATGCTGGACCAGTAACCTGCGACCTGTGCAGCATAGAAGCAAAGAAGCAGATAGAAAGGAGAAAGCGTACGATGACCTACGGCCAAAAGACCTGAATTTGAGTGGCGACGCCTGGAGATAATAGAAGCATTGAAGTATGACAGCACAATTGTGGAAGGATCGACACATCAAAGCATTTTTGTTTGCTTCACTCTGGTCATGATAGTCAGAAAAGAATACTACATAAGCTAATCAAAGCAGCCATAGCTTGGTAGTCTAATCGACACACGGTAGAAAAAGAAGACTGGAGCAAAAACCTTGCAAGTTATATACATTTTTTATATAGAATTTGAAGCATAAAAGACTGTTTTAAGTATAAAATTTTGTATTTTGTATAAATAAAGTAGAAGTAAAAAAAAAATGTCTGCACCCAAACTCCTCTCCTCTGATGCCCAACTCCTCAAAGCACTGAATTTCACTGCATGGAAGACAAAGATGTGAATGATTCTTCAATTTGAAGAATTATAGGGCATCATCACTGGTTCGATGACCTATGCTATTGGAGTTGATGAACAAGTCAAATGTAAAAGCCCTGATGTTGATCACACTCAGTGTTACCAATGAGCTTCAACCTCATATTCAAGGCATGATGACAATGGAAGAGGCTTGGGACATTATGTCCATCATTTACGAGGTGAATAATCAAATGAAGATACTCCATCTCCAGTCAAAGCTACATACTCTCAATATGAAATAAGGTGAGAAAGCGTAGGAATTTTTACATAAGGTAGCAAAACTACAAGTTGAATTAATTATTCTTGAAGAAATGATCGATGATAAGATATTGGTTCCTATCACATTGAGAGCTCTCCCCTCTAAATTTTGCGCGTTCATCATGAAACTAAACATCACAAAGCAAGCAGTGTCTTTCAAAAAACTAGTGAATTTACTTCAACCAGAAGAAGCCATCTAGTTGGTGCAAGAAGAGTTTGAGGATAAAACCTTGATTTCCAAGCAGCATGGTTTAAAGTTCTAAAAAAGACTACCAAAGTAGACACAACAATAGCATAAATATGAAAAGGCAAAAATATGGTGTCATATTTGCTACACCAATACGCATGATATTGATCCAGTCAAGAGGGCACATCGAGTAGAGATGAGTCACATAAATCCAAAAGACATCCTTGATGATGGAAGCAACATGAACATGTAGTGGTAAAACATCAACAATATGATGACTATGAAGAGGATGTACCTAAAAAATTAGAATACACCAACGCATATGAGGATGTTGTTCTTGTCTCCCAAACCTTGTCACACAAGAGCAAAGTTTGGCTAATCAACTTTGGCACTAGCAAGTATATGATAGGATGCAAGGAACTATTTGATTCATTGACAACTCAACCCACTAGACATCAAGTTCAAATTACAGGTGATAAAGAGTATGTTGCAGAAGGAATTAGCACTGTCACCATTCCTCTCGAGATGCAAACCTGTACTCTCACAAAGTTACTATTTATCCCTAGGTTGACAATAAATCTCTTGTCTGTAAGTTAGCTCTTGAATCATAAGGTTAAGGTGGATTTCACGATTAAGAATGGCACATCTCCTCTCACAAGATGGTCAAGTCATTTCTAGAGATTTTTTAAAGGATCAATTATTTTCCTTAGATGCAATTTCATCCAATGTTGTTGCTCTCTCTACCTTTATGGCAGAATCTACAACATTGTGGCATTATTGATATGGGCGCCTTTTTGGTAGTTCTTTGTACCAACTTATGTCTAAGGCCATGGTCCATGGACTTCATCATTTATCTCATTCTTTGCTTGTATGCCCTAGATGTCTTTTTGAAAAACAAAATAGGGTTCCTTTCAAGCCGAGTTCCTCACAAGCCAAGGATCATCTCGATGTGGTACATACCGATCTATGTGGATCCCTACTTGCTTCTTTCCAAGGACTTAATTAATCTCAATTGTTAGTTGATGATTTCTCTTGCAATACATGGGTGTTCTTTCTAAATAGGAAAAGTGAAGCCTTAACTCATTTTAAGGTCTTATACTAGCTTGTTGTCACCCAGTTAGGGAGACCTCTTTGACTCCTCCACTTGGATCGAGGGAAAAATTCACATCAAAGGAATTATTGGCATTCTTGAAGAAACACATCAACAAATAATAACTAATTTCTCCCTATACACCATAACAATATGGAATAGTAGATAGATGAAATCGTTTAATCATGAAGATAGCTCGTTGCATGCTTTCCACTACAAAGTTGGATGTGCCATCCTGGGTAGAAGTAATTCAAACATTTGTATATCTTCTCAATAGGGAACCTACAAAGATCTTACATGATAAGACACCAGAAGAGGTATGAAGTGGTCATAAACCTTTGATCTCTCATCTTAGAGTATTTAGTTATACATCTTATATGTATGTCCCTACTAAAAAGAGGAAGAAGATCAAATTAAAGACACTCTGGTGCCTTCTATTGGGGTATAGTACTACCTTAAAATCATATCATCTCATGGATCCTAAGACAAAGAAGATATATCAAAGAAGAGATGTGGTTTATGATGAGTCATCATTCGACTCGTTGTCACAAAAGGATCAAGAACGTACCACCTCCCATAGACTATTCCCATAGTTAGATGATGAGAATGAAAAATCTTCTCATAAAGAAGGTGAGCTGCAAGGAGAATTGTTCATTGATCTTGGAAATTTGGAAGATAATTATTCATCAAATCAGTAGAAGCATCGATGTTCAAAATGGGTAGAGATCACCATCAGGGACTCACAATTGAACTCTAATCCAGATACTTCATTAGGAGTTTAGACCATAAGATAGGCGAGATAGGAAGTTAATCTCGTACTAATGAGTTCAATAGTTGACAGCACCAACCATAGACAATTCGAGAGGCTTTATGTCAAACTTAGTGGAAGAAGGCCATGGATGTTGAATATGATGCCCTCATCAAAAATGGGACATGGGAACTAATTGATCTACGTATAGAAAAGAAATCCACTAGATACAAGTGGATTCTCAAGATAAAATAAAAGGCAGATAGATCTATCGATAAATACAAAGTATGAATTGTTGCAAAGGGATATGCTCAGCAAGAAGGAATTGATTATGAGAAGACCTTTGCACTCATCACTAAGATCAAGACCATCAGAGTTATTGGTGCACTCGTAGCACAAAAGGGATGGAAGCTTTAGTAGATGGGCTTGAAAAGTGCATTCTTGAATGGTGATCTCAAAGAAGATGTGTGCATGACCCAACAAGAAGGCTTCATTGATGAACAACATCCACATAAGATATGTCATCTAATTAAGTCAATTTATGGATTTAAGTAAGCACCAAGGGCATGATACATTAAGATTTATGATCATCTATTGCAACATAAATTCATTCATATCCCCTCATATATAAATTTGTATATCAAGAAGGTAGACATAGAAATTGTCATTCTAGTTTTGTATGAGGATGATCTTGTGATCATAGGAATTTCAAATGATCTTGTTGAAGAAGTAAGTAATGACTTGAAGAAATCCTTTGATGTGACAAATTTGGGGCTACTTCATTATTATCTTGGCTTGGAGATATGACAAAATTAGAATCATATTTTTGTTTCAAAGATAAAAATATGCCAAGATGTTCCTTGAAAAATATGGGATGGTAGATTGTAAATCAATGTCAACTCTGATGGATAAAGGTTTTCAACTAGGTCGATTTTAGAAGTCACCTCAATTAGATGAAACTGACTATAGGCAACTTGTTGAGAGTCTCATTTACTTGGCTTATACCAGACCAAACATATGCTTTATTGTCAGCTATCTTTCGAGATTCATGCAAGAGCTAAAGAAGTGTCATTGGATTGTAGCGAAGCATGTTTTGAGATGTGTTCGAGGTATAGTTGATTATGGTCTGGAATACAAGAAATCAAATTTATTCTTACAGGGATACATAGACTCAGACTATGCTAGATCTGTTGATGATAGGAAATCAACCTCAGGGTATATTTTTCATCTTGGATCTAGACCAAATTCATGGATAACTAAGAAATAATATGTAGTTTCTCTCTCATCCACAAAGTTAGAATATTATGTTATACAAGGAGCTATATAAGAGGCAATTTGGTTACGTCACATCTTGTCTGACATAGGCATTCCTGAAGATCAACCACTGAATTATGGTCTGGAATACAAGAAATCAAATTTATTCTTACAGGGATACATAGACTCAGACTCTGCTAGATCTGTTGATGATAGGAAATCAACCTCAGTGTATATTTTTCATCTTGGATCTAGACCAAATTCATGGATAACTAAGAAAAAATATGTAGTTTCTCTCTCATCCACAAAGGCAGAATATTATGTTGTACAAGGAGCTATATAAGAGGCAATTTGGTTACGTCACATTCTGTTTGACATAGGCATTCCTGAAGATCAACCACTGATTATTTTCTACGATAATCAAGGCGTGTAAAAAATTATAAAGGATCCAATATTTCATGAGAGGACCAAACACATTGAGGTCCAATGCAACTATATTTGAGAAGAAGTCTTGAACCACCACATTCAACTCCAATACTACCCAATAGATTCACAAGTAGTAGATATACTCACCAAGTCACTTATCAAGGTGAAATTTGATCTATTTTGGGGTTACACTTATAAAAACAATGTAATAAATAGGGGAATGTTAGTGTAGCATTAATATTACATTTTTTATTCTAACATCTAGTAGTTAACATTAGATGGTTACATTGGAGTAGATGGATTACAATTCTATTAACCATATTGAATTTAATTATGTCCTATATAAATTTCCCCTTTTGCTCATCAATAAAACATCAAAGCTTATTTGCTCCTACAAATTCATGTAAGTTGAGGTTCATTTATAAAGTTTGGGTGAGGTTAAAACCAAATTAAATGCAATTACATCTTAGAAATCCAAAAAAAAGTGGGTTGATACAGACCTTGACAAGAGAAATAGACATAAGATAAACATGCAATAAACCCTAGGAGAGAAGGTTTCTCAAAAAAACCTGAGTATTAATATTACATTAATATTCATTTTAATTTAAAATATTGATAACAATGTGTATACACCTAAAAATGGACTCTTAGTATTTACCTATTGTCATTTTATATATTTTTAATAATTTTTTTAATGTTTAGCTTAAATTATGTGTCATTTAACCATTATGTTGACTTCCCTAGCTTGAAATTAGTTTTTATTATCCTCGTGCAATCTTCTTTATCTATTGTATGTTTTTTTGGTTGTGTTGAACCATCTCAATGGTCTTCGCTATATTATTTGTTCCCCTAATTTTATTAGATAATTGACTCAAAACTATAAAAATAAATAAAACTCAACCTACTATTTTTAGCAAGTGTTATTTTTATTAAGTTTTGCATGCAAGTGCACATAGCTCTAAAAATCTCCAAAAACAAACTAAACTCTAAAATTAACCTATTGGATGAATTTCAACTGAAATTCAAGTCTGATTACAAAAATAGACAATTTTTAAATGTAGAAAAAATCTAAAAATAAAATTATGACCTCCAGAAGTTTGGCCTCTTTTTTTGGCATCAACGATGTTAGGGTGACTTTTGAATACATAAGTTTATTGAAAGGAAACCATGAATGTAAATATAGAGGTAAATCGAATTAATTTACAACTAAAAACATTATTCTATTCTAAACTAACATCTAATTAGGAACAACTTGAATTACATATAAACCAATAGACATTAACAAAGGGTGCTTTGGTACCATTATATCTACTATTTGTAACAATGGTTGGTGCATGTAAGTTGAGAGCCATTTATAAAGGTTGGGTGAGGTTAAAACCAACTTAGATGCAATTAGATCTTAGAAATCCTAAAAAATCAGGTTGATATAGAGCTTGACAAGAGAAATAGGCATAAGATAAACATGCAATAAACCTTAGGAGAGAAGGTTTTTTGAAAAAAACATAAGTATTAATATTACATTATTATTTATTTTAATTTAAAAATTGATAACAATGTGTATACACCTAAAAATGGACTCTTAGCATTTAGTTATTGACATTTTATATATGTTTAGTGATTTCATATATATTTAGTGATTTTTTTAATGTTTAGCTTAAATTAGGCTTCCTTTGACCATTATGTTGACTTCCCTAGCTTGAAATTAGTTTCTATTATCCTCGTCTAATCTTCCTTGTCTATTTTATGTTTTATTGGTTCCGTGTCAGGACCATCTCAATGGTCTTGGCTATATTATTTGTTCCCCCAATTTTATTAGATGGACCCATACACTCATTTCCACCTTTTCTATTTTTAACCATTGAAAGTCGATATGTGAACAAATCTATCGAAATGTTGAAATAAAGTCACTTATAAATAGAGAAAGGACTAGGTTCATTTGATAATCAAATAAAATTAAACATTATCAAGTACATTAGATAATCTATCAATTTTAAGGTAGCATTGTATTGTGGAGAACTTTTGGCATACATACTGAAGTTTTTTATTATTATTTTTTATGTCTATTTATTTGCATATTTGTTCCAATTTAGGATCTATGATGAATCAGTAAATTTCTTTAATAGACACCCCCAAAGAAAACTTGAACATCGTAGACTAGAACTTTTAAATCATTATAGGTAAATAATAAGCATGTATTTAGGATAAAAGTCAACAAAAAGGAGACAATGTTTATAGATTTATGTTATATTTGGAACACATCTTGAGACTATACAGTCCTCATCACCATTGTAGGGACATGCCCTAATAGACTACTTTGATCAACTTCATACTTTAAGTTAATAGGTTGATCATTTTTGAATTCATATATAACTTTATATTGTGGTGACATATTTGCCACAACTTGTAAACAAGCTAGGAATATTATGTTCCCTATATTTGATTACATGTTTTATTGAACAACTAATTAGGTATTGTTTATCATAGTTACATATTTTATAATACGTAATTTGGAGTAGGCTTATTTATATGAATACATTTTAGTGAACCTCAATTGTCTTACTCTTAGTAGAAATTGATTTATATGAACCCAAATTTTTGCATGATACTAGTGGGGAAAAGCATAATAATGTGTAGTATTTAGGGGTCAAAGTTGTTTTAAAAATTAAATAAATTTTTTTGCATGATTAAATTTAGATTTAAATTTTCCTTTAAGTTAGTATAAATATAAATTAACCCATTAAAGTCATATTTAAAGTTGTACATATAACTTAGTTTGACTTTAATGTGTACTCTATACAAAGATAGGCTAAAGCCCCCCTAAGGTTGTCTTAATAGGGTTACTTTGGAGTGATGTTAGGGTGGCTTTCTAAAAATGATGTTATGATGACTTTGGGGTGCATAAGCTTATCAAAGAGCAACCATGGATGTAAGCATAAAGGGAGCTTGCATTAATTTATAATTGGAATCATTATTTCGTTCTCTACCATAATCCAATTTAAGAACAACTTGCATCACATAAAATCTAATAGAATATGTTCCCTTAGAATTTATTTAGTATTATTTAATATATGTTTTGTGCAATTATTTATATATGGATGGTTAGCTTAAATTATGCATCATTTAACCATTATGTTTACTTCCCTGCCTTGAAACCATCTTTCAATTATCCTCATGGTATCTCCCTAATCTATTTTATGTTTTTCTTGTCCCATGTTTGAACTATGTTATGTCATGTGATTGTTGTGCATTTAGAATAGAAGGCAACAAGGAGGAGACAAAAATTAAGAACAAAAATTTTTATGGTTAAATTTAAATTTAAGTTTGCCTTTAAGATACCTTAAATACAAATTAACCAATTAAACTCAGATTTAAAGTCGTACATATAACTTAGTTGGACTTCAATTTACACTCCATATAAAGATAGGCTAATGTCCCCCTAAAGTTGCCTTAATAAGGTGACTTTAGAGCGGCATTAAGGTGGCTTTGCAAAGATGACATTAGGATGACTTTGGATTCCATAAGTTTATCGAAGAGCAATTACAAATTATGTAAACACAAGGGTAGCTTGCATTAATTTATAATTGGAATCATTACTTTGTTCTCTGCCAAAGTATAATCTTAGAAGAACTTGCATCACATAAAATCCAATGGAGTATATTCTCTTAACATTGAATTAATGCTATTTTATATATGTTTGTGCACTTGTTTATATATAGGTGGTTAGCTTAAATTAGGAATCATTTAACCATTATGTTGACATCCCTAGTTTGAAAACATCCTTTGATTATCCTCGTGATATCTTCCTAGTGTATTTTATGTTTTCCTTATCCCATGTTTGGACTGTCTATTTGGTTTTGGCTTTGTTGTTTTTGCTTTTCTTTTTATTTGATAGGTCCATTCACCTCTTTTCATATTTTCTAGTTTTAACAACTGAAAATCAATATGCGAACAAATCTTTTCAAATTTTAAAATCAAATTAACTAAAAATAGACAAATGAATAAGTTCATGTAATAATCAAATAAAATCAAATATTATTAAGTAAATTGGAGAACTTATTATTTCTAAACTTTCTATTGTGAAACAATTTTTAGTACACATATTAAAGTTTTTTATTTATCTTTTGTAATTTATATTTAATGAAATCTTTATTCTAATTTATCATTAAATTATGAGGTGGTATTGGACTAGTCGTTGGAACCCTTAATTTATGGGTTTTCTAATTTTTAAAAAACATGTTTTGGATTTATTTAGTTTAATTAGTTATTAGTTAAAATAACTTATTTCATAAGTTTTATAATGTTCTATAAAGTTGTATGGCAATTTTTTTAATTAGAAGTTTCATTTTTTATTGTTGGGACTTCATTGTTTAATTATTTTTATAAATTTGACTAATAATAATAATATTAAACAAACTTTTTATTTATATTGGTTTTAAAATTTGTGCACTTAATATGCCGTCAAGTTGAATGAGATATTAATAGAAAACAAAGGGACATTTTAGAAGATGCATAGGTGATTAATATGCAACGACGGACCATGTTTAATAACATTTGACGGGTTTATTTCCATTAATGTTGCCAGTAAATGCCATCATATGTGCCATCAACCACCTATTCGAGATGGCTTTTGAAGACTCTTCTCCAAAAATAGTCATGGAACTCTTACACCTCTTCTATTATCTACAACATTTCACAAAGCTTGTAGTGTTAGCAATTCAAAGGGACAAATTGTTATTTCAAGGTCTGTACCATGTTCCTGTAATTGAACAGACGATAGTCTTCATTTCCTTTTTGTGAGCCTAAAATACATTATTTTTGTTGTCATTTTAATAGTTTTTTGTGTGCCTTTACAACTGAGTCAAATTTTACTTGTATGTTCATGGCGTGGTCTCAAAGTTGGTTTTCATTCACATAGCACTAAATATTATTTTTTGTATCAAATGATACCATTTTTTGAATTCATTGTCCATGTTGGGACACACTTGTGACATTAGTATATAATGAAGGGCCATGTTGGAAGATGTTTGGGTTTTTTTGAATCCCACTACTAATCCTTCCATCAAGAAATTGGAGGTTATGGTCCCATTTTTAAAATGAAATCGAACATCAACCCTTGGATATGTAAGATAAAAAGTAAGTCATAAGCTAAAATCTTGAACTTACTTTCTAAGCCAAGCAATGAAATCCAAACTCTAGATGAGATAAGATCTCTAAAAGTGGTAATGCCTATAAAAGCTAACTAATTTTATACCTAGTGTTTCAACATGACAAAGGTTAGAATTTTTCATGATAGCAGTTACTTAACTGTCACACATGTCAGAGGGATCAAAATAAGTTAGAATCTTGTACTTCAATGCTAGTTTGACGAGATGGAAGAAGTTGTACAAAATTTTGGAAGTCATGTGCAAGTGAAAATAGTTACAAAGTGTCCTTTCATATTTTACAATTCAGGAACAAGCTTGGGAAGAATTTTATAGATCAACAGTTGCAAACATATCATTCTCACTCTCATCATCCCCTTCATAAGTTACTGAAGGCCAAGTTCAAGTAGATGGTACAGGCCGTACAGGTAAAGTTGGGGGCTAATATTTTGGCCAAATTTTGGGACCCTTAAGGGATTGCAATTTATGGCATTGGTTATTGGATTGATGCTATTAAAATTATGAACAATTGCTAAGAGTCCAAACTACTTTTTGAGAACTCAAAACCCACATGTTGAGTTTCGAGCAATTCCAAAACAAACTATGAATTAATGGCTACTTAAAATTAGTTGGAGTGTGTTCTTAGATGTCCCTAGATGCCTCATATACCTTAATTAATTGTGATGACACATTTGGATTTCCTTTTGGCATGAAAATGGTTCTTGTACATTGTCTCCAAATGACTATCATTTTCCTATGTTCTTGATTTTTCCAGGTGGTCAGATACATTTGCAATGTTCTTGGTTATCCTCTAATCTCTTCTTAATCCATTCATAGCCTTTTATCAATTGAAAATTCCATATAAATTTAATAATGGTGACTTCTTCATTAACTCTTGTGACTATGTTCCAGTGATTGCATCGCAGACTGAGTTGGAAGTGTTTGAAAATGTTTTTCAAGGTGTTTGGAGTTGTGTCTTCATCTTATTATGTTGGTACAATGATGATAATGCTCTTTTAATCATAGTGATCATGTTTCACTTTGTAAAGTTTCAATACTTCCAAGGATTTCTAGATAGTCATGTTCAACCACATGTAGGTCTGCAACTTCAATGAAAATCCATCGTGTCACCATTCAAGTTGAATGTCTTTTGGCATGGAAACATGGTGGATTTAAGATGAAAATGGTAGTGAATCAATGAATACCTTCCAAGTACTTAGAGTCTAGAATGATACACAATTTTGCATGCCTAAAATGTGTACTTACAAGACTGTGACTATGAGAAGTAAATAATACAAGGTTTTAAATGTGCTTAGAGGATGCCCCAAGGTTTATGAACTATCATTAAGAAACCAAGTCACTTTCAGGCTACCTAAGAGAGCCATAAAGAACCGATGACAAAGAAATGAATATTTATGCCTCCATATGAATAATACAAACTTCCAAACCACCCAAAACTTGTTTTAGACTCTAATTGGCTCATCCACATGTACTTGAGTTATACAGACTATTGTACATATTGCCATAAATGCACTATTTTATTTGCATTTTTAGTTTTTTATAGGGATTTTTGATAAATGGAAACTTGTCAATCATTGGAAGAGGTCTTCTGAGACTTATTCCATCTCCTCAAATCAAAAAATTTGCTCAGGAACCCCTAAAGTGACTAAGCAAACTCCATTTTGTAAGGTAGTCCAAATAGGTTTGTGAAGGGCTTGTTTTTTGCCATTTCATGGTTTGGCTATAAGGCAATGTTCCAAAATCCCAAACTTGACATGGAGGTTTTTATGGAATGGGTAAAGTGAATCACACAATTCCTATAGGTTTCACACATGTATGAGGAGTTTAGATCCAAAATCTACTTTTTAGGCCTAATTAGTAGAAGAGATAGGTAGAAAAAGCAGACTTCCACTTGGCTTCAACTCATCAAATTTGGTATGGATCTATAAGGACATAACGGGTCATATGCCTTTATTTTTTCAAGATCATTCGTAAAAATCCCACACAAGGAAATTTATAGGAAAAAAGGCTACAAGGAATGAGGCCTAATTAAGGCTTTTGGTAGACAATGACTTATTGGGGATAGTTTGAGACCTCAAAATGGATTTTTTAAAGTATGATATGAGTCCAATAGGATATCCATGAAGTTTTGAAGATCTAAATCAATTGAAACCAAGTTTTGACACTTGTGCGCAAAATAGGCCTAAGGAGATGAAGAGTCCTCTAGACACCTTGCATGAGAAAGAGGTGATGTGTCAAAGATAACCTATTGGGTGAGGCTAATAGGTATAAATATCATATAAAATAGGTATAATTAACTGATCTGATCACCAAGAATGCCACTTATCCTTCAACATGAAGAGAATAAGAGAAGTTTCAATGAGCTAGTTAAGGTGTCAAACAAGCTTTTCAACTCCCACACCACTTGGAGAGCTAGAAAATATGAAGAGGAACAACGAATGGCATCCTATAATTGTTGAAGCTATTCCCTAATGTCTCTTATTATTTTAACTTTCATGACACTTGTCTACTCTCTCTCTCCTACACACATATTCTCTTCTCCTTCACTTTCTTTATATAAGCAACCATTTTTGGATTGAAATGTATCCTTTACCTGGATATGGTGAAGACTTGCCCATTTATTATAACTTTTATCAATAAAATATTTGATTTTTTACCTCATTTTGTGACTACATATAGTGATAAAGCTCTAAATTATTGATCTCATCAAGTGTAGATGTATGTCACCTTGTTTGTGTCTTATCTATCTTGCCTCATATGGTTGTTTCTCTATTGTAGGTTGTAGTTGGTGCCATCAGGGGTCTCTTGTGGGTTTTTAAGTGTAAATATTCTTCCCTCTGATCCTTATACAAAACATCAATGCAATAGGTTCATTATAGGACGTGTGTGTATTCATGTTATCTTGTAGGTATTAGTGTATTGTGAAATATGTGGTAGTGGTAAACAAAATTTAGTGCATCACCATTGTAATTAGGTTTATTTCATCTCTTTCTTCCCTTTTCTTGAAATGAAATAATGTGTGAGCCTAAGTGATTCATCAAAGGGATCTATCCCTTCAATCTATAGGTTTACCCCTATTATAGACAACCCACATATCTAGGGGTAATCCCATGGTTAACCAAATTTGGAGAGGTCTAAAAAACCTTCTCCTAGGGTGTAAAATTTGGTTATAATAGTTTCGTCATGCTCGGTGGGAATTAAGGTCCAAAAGAGTGGAATGATTTTGGTGTGTTATTATACCTATTAGCCTTTAGATGCATTCAATCAAACACCAATGGAAACTCTAAATGTAATCAATCGGTTATAATCATCCCATGTACTTATTGTGAAAATAATTTTTTGAAAAATATTTTGTTTCATTTGAATAATAAATATGGTATGTCTAGATATGATGAGATTTCCTACTATGCATGTCCCTACCAGCCTTTTCATGACCCATACTATGTTCCTCAACATCCCTATCAAGATTGATATCAGCCCTATAAGCCATGACATCCCTATGGTCAACCTATTCCTTTTCCATATGATCATGATGTTGTTGGGCAACCTTATGAAGAAGCCTATGAAGAAGGATATCATGAAGAAGAATATGAGATTAAGAATCTTGAGCAAGAGATTTTAGGTCTCAAAAAGATCATACAATATTAGCAAGGGAGACCTTTCCAAATCTCCTATCAACACAATCAGTCTTATCCAAATTATCAAGGCAATAGACCACCCTTTCAAAGTCATCTTCATGGTCAAGGATAACTAGTTCAAGAAAAATCATATAATGGTTATAATCCCAATTTTCCCTCCACATCAAAAGCATTAGTGCTTACTAGATTCAGAATTATAACTTGGAACCAAGTACTGAGGTCTTGGGGAAAGCAAGAGGAAGAAAGCCAAGATCAAGAAATTGATGTTAATGAAGAAAACCTTGTGGCTACTCCAGACCCATTCCCCCTTCCTCAAGAGCCTCAAGTTTTTCCATCTTGGAGGTTTATCCAAGAAGATTTTTGATATAAAAAAGAGGCTTTAGTTGAGAAGTTGGATGATAAAGTTGCAACTAACAATGAACTTCAAGAAGACTATGAGAAGTATGAGGTGGTTGATGAAGAGAATAGAACACTTATGACAAAGTTGAACCTTCTCTCTGTCCAAGAGTTCTTTCAAGAGTCTCCCATTTATAAGACCCTAAATTGCAAGATTACTCCCTCCATCCCAAAACCCATTCGTGAGCCATCCACCGCACCTCATACTCCCTCTTCAACCCATGAACTTGTTCACCACCCTCCCACCTCATCCCTTATTGAAGGATAACCCATCCTATGGGAGATAAGTAAAGATGATCAAGATCAAGTTGCATCTAATCATGAAGAGATTGATCAAATCATGGAAGAGAAGGAGTTTCAAAATAAATTCACATCAACTAAGTTGGTTGAACCTCATGGGCATGATCAATAGGTTGAATCTGAAAATAAAATAGAAAATGGAGTTATTTCTACTTCCATAGAACAACATGACTTATGACAAAGATTCAATGAGATATGTGGAGAATGTGAGGCCTTTCAAAAGCCTATACTTCATGTTTTTCAACTTGAAGATATTGTTTAAGATGCATTATCTCTTGAATTATAACATGATAGCTTCCAAAGTATGAATATTGTTGAAATGGTTGCCAACCTTAAAGTTAAAAACTCTTTAAGTGAACAGGTTGAAGTTGATAAAGTACATAATCAATAAAATGTTGAGTTTGAAGAAGTTGTTATCCTTGAAGAGAAGGAAGACAAAGGTGATTGGCAAAAACAATTTGAGCTTATTCAAGAGATTAAAGGCCTTTACAAGGTTGAAGGTCATGTTCACAAAGAGATTGCTCAAGGTGTATTCATTGAGGACAATGATGAAGGTGGGTATCAGTATGAAAATATCTTTGAAGATCTTGACAAGCTTGTAGTTTATAAGAAATTTGATGTCACTCAAGATATCATGAATGACAAAGAACCATGATTTGATGAACCATCATTGTGTTAAGTTGTAGGTAAAGAGTATCATGATAATATGGTTGAGTCATAAAATGAATTCACCTTCATAGGTGATATGTTTGAAGATGTTGTTGTTACATTGAAGATCATGCTAAAAAGAGTGGCAAGCATGAAAGAGTTAAGGACATCAAAACCAAATCTTAAAAGGCAACTTGATTCATTTACTCATTTATATCATGGATCAAAGGATGGTGCAAACTTCCCCTTTGATCCAGGAAGAGAAAGTTTGATTCAGTCTAGTTGTATATAGTCTAGTTTTCTTATGTTCTTGTTGTGTTCCCTAAGTGATTGAGAGCACATGTGTGTCTTCTTTCTTTGATTTTGTGTGTGTGCTCATTTTGTGTGTTTTTGAGGTAATCAATTTGCCTTGTTGGTTAAATGTCAAGGTTTGATCTTATTTTTTTAGAATGCAATTGACTCCATATCCCAATAAAAGGACAAGGCTACTAGTCTAGTAAGCATAGAAGGCATGATACCCCTATGAGTGACCAATTTGTTATCTAATTTTGACCCCGCAAGTCAAAATAGGATCCCTATAGTAAAAAAATTTAATATTAGGTGATATCAGAGGCCCTTAGTTGAGTCCAAAATACCTTATTATAATTTAGTAAGGTAAGTTTGAAAATATTAAGGTAAGTCTCTTTTTTGTGTTTTGGTCTATTTAGCTCTACTAAGTCAAAAAAGGTCAAAAGGGTAATTTATGGTGCCTTGAAAAATGTGTCATGGATGATTTGGAGTTTATCAACATCATTTCATGTGTCAAACACCTTTTCACAACATTTCATGAAGTTTTGTAATGTTTGAAGTTCATTTGCTAGCTTGAAGGGGGTAAAATACATGAAAAAATGATTTTTTGGCCAAATCTGTGTGTCCAAGTTACCCAGAGGAAAAATTCATACCACACACATTATAAGTAGTTGGGAGAAGTTACTTAACTATCACACCTATCATAGGGATCAAAAAAAGTTAGAATCTTGTACTTCAACGCTAGATTGAGGAGATAAAAGAAGTTGTATGGAATTTTAGAAGTCATGCGCAAGTGAAAATAGTTGTAGAGTGTCCTTTCATTTTATAAAATTTAGGAAAAAAATTGGGAAGGAGTTTGGATCTCAACAATTTTAGACATATCCTTTTGACTCCCATTGTCCCCTTCACAAGCTAGTGAAGACCAACTTCAAGAAGATGGTACAGGCTGTACAGGTAGAGTTGGGGATAAAATTTTTCACAAAGTTTGGGACCAATAAGGGCTTATAATTTATGAAATTTTTTTTTGGATTGGTGCTCTTATATTTATGAATAATCACTAAGAGCCTAGACTACTTTTTGAGAAATCAAGATCACACAGACTAAGTTTAGAGCAAATCCAGAGCAAACTGTGAACTCATGGTTTCTTAAAATTAGTTGGAGTGTGTTATAAAATGTCTATATAAGTCTCACATGCCTTACTTCATCATGGTGGCACATTTGGGTGTCCTTTTCACATGAAAAATGGTTCTTGTGTATTGTCTACAAATGACTATCATTTTTTTGTGTTCCTAAGTTTTCCAGATGGTCAAATTTATTTTAATAGTTCTTCATTGTCCTCTACTCTCTTCTCAATCCATTCATAGCCTTTGATTAATTTAAAATTCCATATAAGTTTCAATAATGGTCACTTCTTCCTTCACTCTTGGGATTGTGTTGTGTGCTTGCATAGCAAACTAAGTTGGAAGTGTTTAAATATGTTTTTTAGGGAGTTTGTATTTGTATTCATCTTAATATGTTGGTAAGATGATGATAATGCTATTGAAATCATACTGATCAAGTTGCACTCTCTAAAGTTTGAATACTTATAAGGATTGCTAACTAATTATTTTTAACCACCCATAGGTCTACAACATCAATGAAAATCTATTGTATCAACATTCAATTTAAATGTATCTAAGCATGGAAACATGGTGGATTGAAGATGAAAATAGCAATGTATCAATGAATACCTTCCAAGAAATTAGAGTCAAGATTGACAAACAAGCTAACAGGCCTAAAATGTGTACCTATAGGACTGTGACAGTGAGAAGTAAAGAGTACAGAGTTTTGAATGTACTTAGAAGATGACATGGAATTGGTAATTTTAGGCCCCTTATTTAACCTAAGTAGTGGATCCATGCCAACTCAGCAAACACCTAGGTGTGAGGCAATCATGGTAGATGATTGTTATTTTATCTTCTAGTGGCATCAACTGGTAGGCAATTAACAACTCATTTTTGAATCAATTAGCATTGGAAAGCAGGCATACAATATAGTATGCTCATTAAAGATAAGTGATTCCTTCTGAAAAAATTGACATTGGGAAGTACGTGCATGGGATAGCAATTGCTCATTAAATACAAGCATAGTGGAGATTATGGGATGTGTACCTCCAGTGATAGCTTAATGATCGATGTGATCTATTCCCCATGATCCTAAGATGATTCAAAGCTCTATAAAATAAGGTAGAGTTTAGTTAGCAGGGGGAGGCAAATTGGAGTAGCAAACCTCTGGTGAATTAGTTCTAGATGGCCACCTTTATAGTTGGAATTAGTTCAGGATGATTTTGATGCTCCTCTTTGTAATGCCCAAGCTCACCTATGAGCTTGTTAGTATTTTAAGTTGAGCTTATGCTCAATTTTATGGACTTATATGTGTATGGTTATTTATCTCTATTAATGATAAATTCTTTTTGAAAATGTTTAATGGATTGAATGCTTCAAGTTTATAATATGTACCTTAAGCTCCTACAAGATTCTAACCTAACTCATTCATGGCATGCCTGTAGCTAATAATGAACTCTAAACTTGATATAGGAAAGATTTACATGTGTGTAATCCCTACACCTTTTAATGACTCCCATGACTAAGCACAAACCTATGCCTAAGTCCCTCAACCAGATCCTTAGTTGCCCCTCAAGTGCCTAAATGCTACTAAACCAAGGTTCCCTAAAAGCTTGCACTCATGACTCCACAACCATCATTTCACTAACCAATCCCCTGAAGAATAGAGTCACACCATGGCATATCTATCCCAACATAGACCCTAGTCCCTTCTTCACTACGCTTCAGGTGAGAACATAAGGTTCATGCCTTATGTAAATTGATGTCAGTGCAGTCAACTATTAAATGTTGAGCTCCATAGCATTAATCAAGGCCTATGCCCCATTAAGACAAACTTGAATCTGACCTGGATAACTAGGTAAGCACATGACTAAAACACCTACTTTTCTACAACATTTTGGTTATAATGTTGGGACATGTTGAATTTTGTTTCTATAATGGTGCACCAGGATAATGATCCAACTCTCCCTCAGGAACATCGAGCATTGGATAGAATGAGTAGAAGATAGATTTGCATTAAGGCATCTCACTTGTAGAAGGCAAAACCTAAGGAAGTGGGTCTAGAACCACTTGTATGATGCCCTATATGAGGTTTTCTTTTATGAAATGCCAGAGAAAGTGTACCATAGGTTGGCTACTTATGCAACCAATAAAAGTTGAAGCTATGGAAAACATCTAGAGTGGATGAAAGAGTGCCTAGAGATGTTTGATAAATTAGATGCCACTTGGATTAGAACCATAGACAAATGGTGGCAGGGGCCATTAAACAACTATATGCTTAAGTTTGTAGTGTTGATATACTCCTACCCTGAAGAAGTAGAATACCAGTTCTTGCATGATTTTAGAGGCATATTTGTGGCACCAAACTCAAGAAGCTAATGGAGGATTATGGCTTCAAAATAGTAAGGATGGAAGGCTAAATTCCTCTTACA
Organism: Torreya grandis; assembly: GCA_037957365.1. Taxonomy (NCBI): domain Eukaryota; kingdom Viridiplantae; phylum Streptophyta; class Pinopsida; order Cupressales; family Taxaceae; genus Torreya; species Torreya grandis. Next base: position 2,182,148 of record JARHVA010000101.1, read on the forward strand.
TATGAGCAGCACAATGGGGAAGAAGGGGACGTGTGGGCAAGGTAAAATGGAAGCGAATGAGAAGATTGACGATTGAAAGCTTAGGTGACATGATTATAACAAGAGGAGGCATAAAATTATAGAATATATAAAACTTGGAAGTGTGAAGAAGACCTAGAGCGAGTAGGAAGGGCATGGGGAAGGATCTCTTAAATGGTAGCCATGCCCAGAGGAAGGATCCCTTGAAGCCTTGAAACAAGCTCCATAGTTGACGAGTGAATGCTCAAGGTCCCTTCAGAACTTGACCATTAGATATGTGTCAAATTTACCTACCCCTATTTAACCTATGGCATAACCTCATACACTAGATCCCCCATAGGAAGACAGATGATTGACAATTGACCTCATTATCAACTTAGACTTTGATCCATTTGCAAATTTAGACTATAACTTTGCGATTGAACAAGTTATCCCTTATAAAAAGGTAAATGAAGATACCTCTAGACCTCAAGGTGCTAGCTCGACTAGATAGAACATGAGTTTAAACACCCTAGTTTAGCTAATGTTAGATGCATAGCCTAGGCAACATCTCATAGGAAGTGGCCCTATGCCACTAGTCAATAGTACAATTCTATCATCTTCTATGGCCCTAGTAGAATCCATGAGACCAACACCTGGCCTAATGACTAGAGGCCTTGGAGGACCAATACTAGGACAAGTACCAAGAACACAAGCACCCCAGGCACTAGCTACTCACCAACCCCAGATCTATTATGAGATGGTCATGTGCCTACCAGAGTATAAAGTTGTGGATAACATCATATAACATATACTCAAGTGTGAATTATAATGGCACACTAAGAAATAACCTAGTCTAAGTGTAAGGCAACCTATTTTATGACAACCTTGTTTGATCTCACCCATTATTGGTATAAGAAGTTTGATCCTAACTAGGCTATGATTGATTATGACACCCTAAAGGGAACCTTCTTAAAGGAGCTTGATATACCATATTTTGAGTAGGAAAGCATCACCATGCTCAAGGAGATCAACCAGGTATTATCAGAGAGTGTGCACTTGTACGATTCTAGATTCAAGACTCTCCTTTCCAAGTTTACTTATGATATTCACCCATCCTAACATGTGCAATGGTTCCTTGGAGGATTGCTACTACCTTTTAGAAGGGTGTTAGCCATGAAAACATTCATAAACCCTTGGGAAGTGCTTGAAGTTGTGCTCAGAGCTAAGGTAGTTGGGAGCACCAGTATAAGAATTAGCCCCTTCATGGAGGCACAAATTGTGTCTATGGCCTCCCAACTACAAAAGCTGACTGCTAGTTCATCGCAAGATGCTCAAGGTAGGTTATGGTGCATTGATTATAAGATAGAGGGTCATACTAGAAACAACTACCCTTAAAAGAATGTGCACACACTGATTCTTAGCTATGAATTTTATCATGAGGTGCATGATGTTCACAATTGGCCTTTTTTGTAACATTCCAATCAAGTCAACACAACCCTCTATTTCAAGTTGTGCAATGCCTACACTCACACCATAGTTGATTATCAATTAATTCATGAGATGTGAAAAAAACATAGAGAGAGGTGCACAACAGGCAACTACGATAGTCAAAGGGTAGGCAACGAAGGAAGTGAGGGTTATGGCCAAAAAAATGCTGGCTATGGGAAATAAAGAGGTACCAAAGGGTGAGGTGGATGATTTGGTGTGGGAAGATTCCCATCGTGATCATGTTACAAGTATGGGTCAATCGAGCACTATCAGCATGACTACCTGATGCATCTAATGTGTGGTTATTTTTAAGGACCACATGTGATCAAAAAATGCCATGACTTGTACAAAAATCTCACCTAAGGAAAATTCGGTATCGATAGGGGTATAAGGATGATCAAGAATGAGACTAAATATAGTAAATAGGCTTCAAGGGTGCAACCAACATGCACATAGTCAATCAAGTATAGGAAACAACATAGAATGGGTTCACCACTCAGCTACCAACTGTGCCAACACAAGAGTTGTGCCTATAATATGGTAAACTAAGTCATACTGAGTGCATAACATAGCATGAGCAAAAATATATGTCCTACCCTGACCTTGCATGTGAAAAGGGCATCCTAAAAGAATCCATGAGCATAATACAAAATTTTGGAGAACTCCAGCTAGCCAGAGATCTAGAAGTGTAGGCTACCACCTCATGCAGAAAGAAAGATAGCCAAAAGGCTAAAGTGCAGGTGGTGATAGAGATCTTGTACCTCCTATAAATGGAAAGGATGTTTCCCCTACTAAAAAATTTAATCTTAAATCATGCAAGGAGAAATCCAAGTAAATTTGTTGATCCCTATGCAATTGAAGTTATTGATCCTCATATGGAGTGGGCACATGAATTAAGGCATACATAGAACATGGATTATGACCTAGAGTTCCTAGTGATTTCCACCATTAATGGATGGTTCATCTATGAGGTGTTGATTGACATCAGTGCTGCAGTCAATATCCTAACCAAGAATGCATGGGAAAATATGGGTAGTCCAGCTTTAAGGCCTTTTCCCCATCTACTCTTCATGGTCAACAAGACCTAAGCATAGCTGATCAGAATATTGAAGGGCGCCATTTTAGATATCATGGGTGCTAAATTCCACACTAAATTTGAGGTTATCGAGTTGGTTGAACAAGATAACTACCTAGATCTTCCAAAAAGGCCTTGGTGCTATGCCAACAATGCAGATATGTGTTTCAAGAATTGATATATGACATTAGAAAATGGAAAAGAAAAGGTGGTGATCCCCATTTCAAATGACCAATGACCCCCTATGTAGAGAGAATTAATCTAGAGGATGAGATCAACCATATATATAACATCACGATGCAAGGCATCGAGAATATCCACCCTTATGATCAAGGAGTGCTCTCTTGGGAGGATTGGTAGTCATCCTCAAGCACCACCAATGTCACTTATGATTGATGGGTTGAAGAGGATTATGAGGCCACTAGTCATAGATAATGATTGGTGCATGCAAAAGTGCCAAAGCATGTGAAGACTAGCTAGGTCCAAATTGGTCACACTCTAAAGTAATGGGTCATATGCCATGAGGAGAAAAGAAAGAGGGTACTCTACCTAAGCAAAGGCAAGCTTGTAGCACTCCCAAAATTTGAAAGGATCAACCCAATGGAAAGGTATGTCCATGACCTTAAAGCATCCATCCCCAAAGAGACTAATAGAGTGGGTGCATTAGTGTATACCTTGAGAAGCATTGTCCTACATTGGTGGGTAGTACAAAGGTCTAACTTGCTAACCTGGCCAGAGGTAAAAGTGGCCACTTATAGTAGATTTAGGAGGAGTAACAAGAACTTGGATATCTCAACATACTCTGGCAACTCAGACCTTATAACACATGTGCACCTATGTGAAGAGACATGGATTGACTGCCCCAAAGAACTTATTGGTGCATGCCTTCTATAGGACTCTAAAGACATGGGCATGAGTATGGTATGTGGTCAATGAGACACGCTAAGAAAAACCAATAGGGAGGCCCTCAAGGATAAGTTTGTGCACACCTTCTCCTTTTCCTCATAGAGCTTGGAGTTGGTTAAGCCACTATAAGTAATTCAAAAGGTAGTGTTCAAGGACATTGTGATCCTTGAGGAGTATCTAAAGGACATGATCGGTAAAAAAGGGTTATCTCTCCTGACTTTATTTGAATAGAAAAATATTAATAGCGACTCAAGTGAAGAAGATAATGAAACTTAAAAGGAGCACTACTGGAAAACACTGACTATTAGAAGGAAGCTCATGCGCCAAGTAGATGATAACACTCCTAATAAAGAAGACCCCACTCATATCTTGTTAAGACAACATAGGTAAATTGGCAAGTCAAGGACTCACACTAGGAGAAGAATGAGCTATACTATGCACCACTAAAGACCATCAAATTAGACATCAGCATACAAGGAGAGCCAAAGATGGCCACTCTAAGCACCTACTGGTCTAATACAGAGTTGGCATGCATCATAGACCTCTTGAAGGAGTTCCAAAACTTATTCCCTAGGACTTATAAGGATATGAAGGGAACACACCCATGCCTTAGGAAGATGAGCATAAAGTTAATCGATAGCATAAGATCGATTAAAAATCAAACCTACAGGTTAAATCCCAACCTTCATGTCAATGTCAAAACAAATATCAATGCAATGCTAGATGTAGGGGTCATTTACCCTATGTAAGAGTTTGAGTGGGTGAGAAAAATGGTAATAAGCATCAAGAAGCATAGGCACATTCACATTTGCATCGATTATATAATGTTGAATGTTGCCTACATAAATGACCCCTTCTAAACTCTATTCACTAACAAAGTCATGGAAGGCATCGTAGGCTATAAGATTTACACCTTCACTGAAGGATTCTTTGGCTATCGCCATGTGTAGATTGAGGAGGAGGACATTCCCAAAACAACCTTTGCAACTGAATGGGGCTATTTTGCTTATAATGTGATGCCATTTTGACTCAAGAATGTGTCAGTTGTGTTCTCCTGAGTGGTGATCACCACGTTCAAAGATTTCATCCATAGGTTCTTACAATTTTATCTAGATGATTGGATGGTGTATGACCTCACCAAGGACCATTGTGAAAACCTACACCTAAAGTTTGAGAGGTGTAGGCAACATTATATATCCCTAAACCTGAAAAAGTGTGTCTTTGTGACACCATTTAGAATCCTACTCAAGCACATCATCTATAAGGATAATTTTCTTATTGATCTAGCAAAGATTTCCATCATCATTCAACTCCAAACTCCTTCCACCCATAAAGACATTCATGCCTTTCTTTGCCACTGTGGATATTATAGAAAATTTATAAGGAGTTATGGAAAGATTGTGGTGTTTTTAGAAGAACTCTTTCACAAGGATGAACAATTCTACTAGAGAAAAGAACAAGAGGATGCCTTTGAGACCCTAAAACTTAAATTAGCTAGCATGCCTATCTTATAGTTACCCAACTAGACAACACCTTTTCATGTCCATGTCGATGTTTTTGGCTCAACGATTGGCACCATTTTGGCATAGCTTAGTAAAGGTAAAATGGATCATCCCATCTCCTTCACTAGCATAAATTTGACCCCAGCAAAGCAAAACTACACAATGATAGAGCGTGAGGTGTTCCTCATGGTCTATGCCTTGTAAACATTTAGACAATATTTGTTGGCAACCCCGTTCATATTTTTAATAGATCATGAGGTGCTCAATTATCTCATGAACAAGCTTGTTTTATACGAGTGCATATGTAGATAGATAGTTCTATTCCAAGAGTTCTAGTTCTTCATTATTATTAATCTTGGAAAGTAGAACTTAGGGCTAGACCATTTGTCCTATATAGACTCTGGTGATGTAGTAGCACCAATTAAGGATGATATGCCAGATGTGTAACTATATAGAATCTAGCACACCCCTAAGGACTTGGTGGATATATCTACCTTTCTAACATTTGGATCTGCACCCCAAACAGTGATAATAAAATAAAATAAATAGCTCATGTTTATATAGCCCCTTTTCATCTCATCAATGATGAACTACATAAATTGGGTCAAGATGAAGTTCTGTGATGATGTATCTTAGAGTATGAAAGGGACTCCATCCTTCATGAGGTGCATGAGGGGATAGTAGGAGGCCATTATGTAGGATACATAATGATGCACAAAGTGTTATAGTTAGGCTTGTGGTGGCCAAGTCTATTTTTCAAGATGCGAAGGATTGCACTAAGGCATTAGGCATATTCCATCACATAGGAAATCCCAACTATTGGGATGAGATTCCCTTCATCCCCATTATTTTTTAGGTGTCATTCAAGAAATGGTCCATTGATTTTATTGGAATGATAACTCTTGCAACATGATGCATAGGTGCAAGTTATACTCTAAGAGCTATGGATTATTTCACCAAGTGGGTCAAGGCCACACCAATAAAATTCATAGCTATCATAATCATACACTTCATCTGGGAAAACATAATATATTGATATGGATGCCTGCTTAGTCTGCATAGTGATAGGGGTACTGACTTTATCAATAAAATGGTGTGCATCTTACTGATCAAGTATATGGTAACACACCACAAAATGACCCCTTATCATCTATAAGTAAACAATACAACTTAGGCATTCAACAAGATCCTAGGGATGTACCTCACAAATATATATGATGTTGGTTACAAGCATTGGGACGATTAAGTGTTGACAGTATTGTGGGCATATCACACAACTTATAAGCTCCTGAACAAGGCTACACCATTTCAACTAGTGTTTGGCACTGAGGTGATCCTATCAATGGAATTATTGGTACCATCATTGTGCATCGTATGCATTGGTAAATTAGATGACCAAGAGTCATTGAACATAAGGATGGAGGACTTGGAGCATTTAGATGAGATGTACACCCAAGCAAAGTGGAGCCAACAAATAGAAAAGGCATGCCAAAAGATCTAACATGACAAGTGTATAAAGAATAAGGTGATAATAGAAGGATCATTCATTTTAATCTATGACTCCAAGTATATCAAAAACCTAGGCAAACTATAGATAAGGTAGATTGGCCTCTATATCATCCACTACATATTGGAGACATGTGAATACAAGTTGTGCATGTTGATTGGTGAAATGTTTCCTAGGTATTTCAATGGCAATAGGTTAAATCTATATCGATAATAGAATAGCGCTTGCACCATGAGAAGACCAACTTCTTGGTTAATAGTTAGTTTAAGTTGAGATGACAAAAATAATGTTTGACACAAGCCAAATAATTCCTTTTATTTTGATGTGTTCTTTGGGTAGTAGTGTAAAGAGTGAAGAAGTGACACTTTGAATCCCACCAAGAAAATATATTGACACTTCATGCATAATTCCAACTAGGTGAATCAAGCACTTTTACTCTATAAGTGCCTGAATCTAGATACTTAAGTTTCTAGGCACGTGAGGATTGCTAGCCTTAGATAAAAAGAGCGCACCAGACCCCATGCACCAGATGAGTCAAGCTCTTGCATTTTTTGTATATCCTGAGGATAGACATCTAAGTGGTGGGTGTGTGAAACTCAGAAAACTCAAAAGGAAGAATAATAAGATCTATTTGTGTAAGATACAAATTGTAGGGCATTTAGATGCCCAAGGAAGAACTCCTCTAGCCTTCAGCACATAATGCCAATTGGGTGAGTTGAACCCATTTGCTTTCTAAGCACCTTGAAGCCAAACAATTAAGTTTTTGGGTGCAAGGAGGTTTCCAGACATAGATGAAATAAGAGCCATGTGATAAATATGCATAGGATGTTAGTGTGTAAGATTTTAGAGACCAAAAGAATGTGCAAAATTTAATCACATGCCAAAGGTCAAAAGAAGAAAGTGAAAATGCAAAACATGATCGTGCATAAGAGAGAAAGTGAAGACACATAACATGATCATGCATAAGAGATAAATTGAAGATACACAACATGATCATGCACAAGAGAAACCAAAGAGGAGAATCAAGTGTTGGGGGGCTAGCATAAGGGATTTGTATGGGGTAGAATAGGCTAAGGCAAGATGAAGCACAAGAAACTCACCAAGATATAAAACCATGCTTGAAATAGAAGCACAAAAAAAAGAAAACATGGAACCGAGGAGGCTAAATCATGCATATGTGAGGCACTATGCCCAAGTTTCCACAAAAAATGTAAAGGTCACACCAAGTGAACAAAGCGTAGAAGGAGAATCATCAAGATAGTTAACATCCACCTAGAATTGAGTGGGAAGTGACCATTTAAACTACACATCACTTCACCATAATAATATTAATTGCATTAAATGAGGTGATGGTGGAGACATAAAGAGCCACATTAAAAGCATTGATGTCAGAGGATTTTCATTGATTTCACAAAATTTTACATTGTTCAAGAAATCTAGATGTCACCATGCCTTTAAATCACTTGCATTAAAGATAGTAGATGGAAGTAGGGTATAAAACATCAAGTGGTAGATTGGTTTTGGTTACAAACTTTTTTTTAAATTGATATGTAGAGTAAACCAGAGAGAAACCAATAAACTAGAGAGCTAAAGTACATAAACCCTACCAGAGTGAGAATTTGAGCACCTGTAGGTACCAAAAGTGAATGACTATGAAGTAAGATAAATTGCATTCATTTTGAGACTAGTATTGATCCAAAACTCAAAAATATTTGGTTGAAAGATAATTTAGGAAATATGAACACAATAACAAAGATGCTATCTCTGAGAAGAAATGTTTTATTCACTAAATTTGTAGACCCAAACATATGCCTATCTTTGAGAAAAGATGTCTGATTTCCATTTCAGGCTACATCTTCATTTATACATGTTTTTAAGGTGGGAAGATGATGTGGAAGGTCACCAATCTTGAGGGAGATTAAGTGGTTCGACTTCCACAATTTACAATAATACAGAATTTGAGGAATTACTATTTTTAAAAACTTACTATTTTTAGACTGCAATGTTAAAATTGAAATTTGGGGCACTTCCATTAGGTTTTTAGGGGTTAAAATCTATTGAATAGATCTAAATTCCATCTCACCATATTCTCCTCATTCTTATCTTTCCAATTGTTCAAATGATGAGTCAATTGGAGCTATGGTGCAAAGGTTATGGCTCCTAGAAGTTTCTTCATCAATTGGGGTGGACCCATCACCCGAATTGTCACCTAAATTATTTCTCGGATCATTCCTCCCTCCTTGAGAATAAATGGTCACCATTGCATCAATATTTGTCATCAAGTGTGGCAGTTGTATTTTGATTTAATTATTGATGGATACTTGGAATGAACTATGCTTTATAGAACTGTGCAGGGCCTGATTATTCACCATTTTTGTCTAACCATTAGTCTGTGGATGGAAGGCCGTGAACTTATTTATGTTGGTATCTATTTGCTTATATTATTGTGTTGTTTGTGTAGTTAGGGCTGAAATATTATCCCTTTTATATTTTTGTGGCTTGACCACCATGAGAACAAATTTATTGGCACTAATCAGAGAGATAGATGTAGAAGGTGGTTACCTCTTGTACCCTATAGCACCGTGTTCTAAGAGTGAGAGCGATCCTTCAAGTTCTTGATTCATAGATTCCATGTTGATCATACATGAATGACTGACCAAAGATTACATCACAAACATCTAGATACCACATCACATAAGACCTCATCTTGGAAAGGTTTTATTGCATATGAGAGAAGACATTGGTGGGTGACATGGAGGTTTCTCCCTGGACTCAACCATCCAATACTATATGGCTTTGGGTGAGGCTTCATGAAAAATTTTAGGCTTTTCACAACATTAGCATAGATTAAATTTTTTTGACTTCTACTATCAAGAATGAAATGTAGAGGCTTACCTTTCACCCATAACTTAGAGTGAAACAACCTTTCCTTGTTGTCTAGCCTCTCCTCGTGGGTCTGTGATGAAGCAAAAATGGATTTGGGCTTATCATCTACAATCTCTTCTTCAAGATATTCAACTATAGGGTTTGTATGAGGCAGAGCAGTAGATGTTGAGGATTATGACTCAGAAATCAAGGACTTGATGGCTCAACATTCTTCTTTAGAGTGAGTTCTAGATTTGTGATAATCACACCACTTCCTAGTCTTTCCTTCCTTTTACTTCTAATTTTGGCCTTGTGTTTGATCTTCTTTATCACTTTTCCATTTTTAAGGCTGACTCTTCGTATTCATTCTTCCATGCTTCTACTCAATCTTCACTGTGAACTTGTACACCTTACCGAGGGTTTCCAAATTGAAGAGTTCCATTTCTCCCCATATGTACTAGTGTAGTCCACCATGATATTTGAGAACCTTGTGTTTCTCACTTTCTTAGATGACCAATCTCACAGATAGAGAATGAAAAATATCAGTGTAATCTTGAATAGATTGTTCCTTACCTTGGTGAAGTTGTTGCCACTCTATATATAGATCATCATATGCTCCAATGGGGTAGTATTCTTCCTTTATAGCTTCTATGAAATCATCCTAGGTAGGTTTTACCTCAAGGTCAATATCTTATGCACTTAATCTCTTTTTGTATACTTCCCACCAATTTTTGACAGGCAATGATGCTTTCAAAAGAACAAAAGTGATCTTCTCTTTATCGATGAATTTATTTATAGAAAAATAAGAAGATAATTGATCCAACCAATTTTCTACTGCATCAGCATTGATTTTTCCTTCAAATTTAGGCATATCAAAATTAACATGAACCTTGAAGGGTGTTGGGGGACTAAAAGGATGTGGGGGTGTAGATGAGGAGCCAAAATTTCATATCAAGATTTGTTAGAGAATTTGAAAAAAATATTGTAGCATCTAATCTTGCTACTATTGGAGGGATTCATTCACAATTTCCTTGAAAGGATCGGATGTATCAGTGTTGTCTACCATTTGAATTCATTCAGAGTGAATAGGAGGATAGTCTATTGGTTTTATTTTCCACCCAAGCTTCTTATAATCTGACCTCATCCTAAGGATCATTCACTCTAAAGACAAACTACTATGATACCACTGATCCAAAACTCAAAAATCTTTGGCTGAAATATAATTCAAGAAAATGAACAACACAGTAACAAAGATGCTATCTCTGAGAAGAGATGTTTTATTCACTAAATTTTTAGACCCAAACATATGCCTATCTCTGAGAAGAGATGTCTGATTTATATTTTGGGATTCATCTTAATTTATACATGTTTTTAAGGTGGTAGGAGGATGTGGAAGGTCACCAATATCAAGAGAGATTAATTGGTTAGAATTTTATGATTTATAACAATACAAAATTTGAGGAATTACTATTTTTAGAAACTTACTATTTTTAGACTACACTACTAAAATTAAAATTTGGGGAACTTCCATTGTGTTTTCAAGGGTCAAAATCCATTTATAAAATCTCCATGCCATCTCACCTCATTCTTCTCATTATTATCTTTCCAAAAATTCAAACGGTGACTCAATTGGAGCTACGGTGCAAAAGTTATGGCTCCCAAAAGTTCTGTCATCAATTAGGGTGGACCCGTCACCTGAATTGTCCCCTGAATTGTTGCCTAGATCAGGTATAGAGAGGTGTGGGGAGATATTTATGTAGGAAGAAGTCAATAAAAAATATATTTGATGCCTATTCCACCATTAATGACTTGTGAAGCTTGAAGTTCAAAGGTACAGTCACAGACCTCAAGAATGTAAAGCACCAATAATAATTCGAGGCTTTGGTAAACCAAACCAACCATGATTTAACACTAGTAGATTCAAAATGGGTAAAAGAAAGTAAGGGATCAGGTCTAGAATAGGCATAACAAGATATAAAGTGGGTGCATACAACATTTGAAGTAGCCACTGTAAAGATAGTAGCGCTGCCAATGGAAGGAATCAACATTATGTAAGTCAACACCAAGGCACTTACGAAGATGTCCTTCTAGGTAATGGAATTTCCCATATAGTATTGATAAGAGAACATTGGAATTATTTTTTTCACACCTTCCAGTTGAAGGATTTAACCACCATACCTCAAACCATGCGTAAGACCTAGTGTTAGATTGGATGGTTGTTAAGGAAATAAAATGGAGTAGGGTACAACTTTGTTTGATGTCTCAATCCAAGATAGATTGATGGCCTCAGGTGTAACTCAGATTTATGAGTTGCCATGCTTTTAAAAGCTGAAGGAACTCATGCAATTCCTTCTTTTGTGAGTCCATGTAGATCACATGTTTTTTAAGGAGGTAGGTCAGAATTTTGATGCTCTTGATAAGAAGGATAACTAGGTTCCCAAATGTCAAAAAAGATTTTCACTAGATGATGAGTGATGATGAAGAGGTGGAGCACATTGCAAAGCTCCTAAATTATTACAAGGGGGGATTCACATTCCCTATTAAATATTTTAAGGACCCTACTACAAGGGTGATAATACACCTCATAAGTTTAAAACTTTGCCCTAACAATCAATGGACCGACATCACCAATACTTACCTTTGCATCACCTATCATATGATGCAGTGCATAAATTTTAATATCGTAAAATTTATATCAGAGAAGTTTGTAAAGAATGTGTTGGATTACCACATGAAAAAGGGGACCTGCAGGTGGGGGTCTATTCTAATTTTAATAGTTATGAAGGAGATTGGAGTACCATATGGGGATGAGGACAATCTCTAGATTTTTCCAAAACATAATGACTCCCCAGTGTAGAAGTACAAGGATTTCACTTGCCCTAGTTACTTCAATACAAATTAAAAAACTTGAGTGATGGGGTGATGCAAGAATTATATAGAGGCATTTAGGCTAGAGTGGTGCATCCTCTAAGAGCTCCCCAAGAGCATGTATAAAATGATGACCTTTGCCATTATGCAACACTTCTACATAGTGCACTTGGTGCTAACTAATGGAAACAAGTCAGGTTGATTAAAGCTCCTATGCACCTTCTCAACCAAATAATTTAGGGACACACTTTGAAGGATCCCAAATGTGTAGCATTTGGATATTCTAGTAAGGTAATTAGATATGGAGAGGAACAGGTTATGGCATCAATTTGTGTGCCCAGAGAGAAAAGTGACCAAGGATAAAGAGGATGATTTGGATCACACCAACATCCACCACCTTTAAGAAGAAATCATAATCAAGCACATCCATATATTATACTATGAGATGAAGCCAAGGAAGAAGGGCCCCAACATTGAGAAGCTTGATGACCCCCCATCAAGATTGGTGATGAAGGAACATTGGTGCTAGATGAGAAGAAGTCTTCCAAGAAGATGGGGGAGACACTCGAGGAGATAAAGGAGTGCATTAATTTCAATATCTCCTCTAGAAATGAAGCCTCTCCATCAAACCCTAAAAATAAGCATATGAAGTTCGCACCAAGGACTTCTCCTATCTGAATAGAGAAGAAAAATAAGCCAAAGTTTCCTGTTCAATTCCCACCATCACCCTAGTAGACATATAGGTATAAGAGGATCAAGAAGATATGGAGAAGGAGGTAGAATTTGGGAAAGGCATGTATATTGTACCTGAACAAGATGACTCCTCATCTAGCAAGGGAACTCCTTCACCACCTCAAAGTGAAGAAGCGAGGAAGGAATACATATGGAGGAATCTTGGCCTTAACAATGTGGATATTAAGAAGGTGCAAGAGCTAGAGAAGAGAAGAGAAGAAATAAGGAAGGCCAATATGACAAAGGAAGGGATTGAGAGAGTTGAACCTATGTAATAAAAGAGAAAGGGAAGAAGGTTCTCACTAGCATGAAACCTATGCGAGAAAAAGAATCATAAGAGGTGCTTAACACCCACACCAACCTAGTAGAGGAAGCTACAAAAGAGGCACACCTTAGTACTAAAGGGGCACCTAGAGACAAAGAAGGTGATGCTGACACGTTACAGGAAAATGAAGAGTGTAAGGGAAGAATAGGCTAGTGCTGAGAAGGAACCTAAGGAGGTTTGCACCTAGGAGCCATAGGTGAAACAGACAAAGGGAACAAGTCTGAAAAATAAACCCTACAAAAATAGGATGGCAAAGCTAGCACCAAGTAGAAATAATAAGTAGATTAAAGGTAAAAGTTTAAAGAAGAATAACCCCTACAAGTGCAGATGGAACTGGATGTTGAAAAAAAAAATTAAGCCGAGCTATAGAGAGAAGGCATAACAAGGGTACACCTAGGATGAGGATTTTTACATGTTAGAATACATGCCCCCTAAAGCTGCCATGATGATGATGTGTCAAAAAATATCCATTGCACTTGATTGCTACATGGATGAGCCTCACTTTAAGGTACCGATGAAGTCAATCCAAAGCACCAAAAAACTAGAGGGGCATGACTACCAACTTGTCAACCCCTAGGAAATGAACCCTATAAGGTCAGCTAATGCCCTCCTTCAAATGGCCTCTAACGTAACATGTAAGAAAATTTTTAATGATGTTTATGATACAAAATGGAGGAATGTAGCATTAAATCTAGAGGAAGAGATTAATGACATGAAGCTCAAGCTCTAATAGTTGTCCAAGTGTATGGAAGAAGTAAAACCATCCCTTTTAGATGGTACTAACACTTCTAAATTTTTAGTAGTTGATAAAGTGTACATGATGGTGGAGCAGATACTCCCATGGATGAAGCTAATACTAGAAGATAAGGAAGACCCTTGTGACACCATGAAGAAGGAAATTAAAAAGAAGCTTGATGAGTTAGAAGACCTCTTTGTAAAGCTAAAAGAAAGAATAGAAGATGTTGATGTTATCTTTTGAAACTTCTCCATCTAGGCGTCAGTCATCAACACACACCTCCAAAAGGCAAAAGAGGAGAAAGATGCCTTGATGAAACAAGCATTCACTGTTAGTAGGACCAAGCATATGTAGATCACAGCACAAGTCAACACTTTGAGTCCTTAGCTAAAAACCTAGGACCAAGACCTAAAAGAACTCTTGTGTGTCTTGCAAAGAGCCATCATAGATGGTGGGGTTAGGAAAGCGAAAGAAAGGCTAGAGGCATTCATAAAATAGTTTTATAAAATTGATGTTCTCTCACTCAAGGATACTTCTATGGAGATTAATGATGTCATTAAAGAAATCAAGCTTATAATTTAGGGCTTTGAGGACTTCAAGGTAAAATGCACCTAAGTTTTGCACAGTTAAGGCACTATAATTTTAGTCCAAGGGTGGACTAGCATTTTTGTATGGGGTAATTATGGGCCCCTTATTTGACCTAAGTAGTGGACCCATGCCAATTTAATGAACACCTAGGCATGAGTCAATCATGGTAGACTATTGCTATTTTGTCTTCTAGTGGTGTCAGTTGGTAGGTAGCTAACAACTTCTTTTTGAATCAATCAACATTGGGAAGTGGGTGCATGGGATAGTGACTACTCATTAAAGACAAACAACTCCTTTTGAAAAAATCAATAATAGGAAGTGGGTGCATGGGACATCGACTGCTCATTAAAGACAAGCATAATGGAGACAATATGATGTGTACCTCTAATGCTAACTTAATGATCAACATGCTTTGTTCCCCCTGTCTTAATGTGCTTTGAAGCTCTATAAAAGTAGGCCAAGTCGAATTAGTAGGGGAGATGAACTGGAGTAGTGAAGCTCTGGAAAATTGGTTATAGATGGTCACCATTACATTTAGAAGTAGTTTAGGATGTTTTTGATGCTCCCCTTTATATTGCAAAAGCTCACTTGTGAGCCTCTGGGTTGTTAGCATTTTAAGTCAAGCTTATGCTCAATTATATGGACTTATATATGTATGGTTATTTATCTCTATTACTGATAAATGCCTTTTTCAAATATTTAATGGATTGAATGCTTTAAGTCTATAGTATGTAATTTGAGAATCTAACTTAACTCATCCATGGTGTGGTTTTATCTAATGATGAACCTTTCACTCAATATAAGAAAATATGTAAGCCCCTGCACCTTGCAATGACTCCCATGTCTAAGTGCAAACCTACACCTAAGTCCCTTAACTAGATCCCTAGTTTCCCCTCAAGTGCCTGAATTCTACTAAACCAAGGTTCCACAAAGGCTTGTGCCCATGACTTCAAAATTGTCGTTGCACTAACTAAGCCCCTGAAGAATAAAGTTTCACTATGGCACAAACATCCCAACACAGACCCTGTTTCCTTCTCCATTGCACTTTGGGTGAGAACATAAGATTTTTACCTTATGTAAAGTGATTCCATCGTAATCAAGTGTTAAATGTTGAGTGCATAGGATTAGTAAAGGCCTACACCCCATTAGAATAAGCCTAAATCTTACCTGAATAGCTAGGTAAGTGCATGACTAGGCCCGTGAATGAAAGGCCTACTTTTATATAATAGGTAAGGAGATGAGAAGAACTTCCTTAGTGAGTTTGAACATGAAAGAAGTCATAACCTATCTGAGAAGGGTAATTCCAAATCATATACATTCAGACTCTTCTTGATAGTTACCTATAGTTAAGGGAGATAAATTGTCCCAAATAGTGAGGTTGATAATGTTTGGATTTTTCAAAACATTGAAAGTATCTAAAAATGTCAATAACATTATGATAGAATCTTTGAGAAAGTTTATGGTTGGACTTGAAGACCTATGAAGTATTATACACAGCCAAAACTCCTCCAAATGTCCACCTATAGTCAAGATTAGAATTGGTCTTAAACAATGATGTTGATAAGAATAAGGGTTTTAGGGATTTATAAAGATTTCAAGGTGTCAACATAATGGAGTAGAGCATTTAAGATGTCTAAGATTTTGTCCTAGAAGATCTAGAAGGCCATATACACATTCAAATAGTCCTAGATTTGATACCTACAGTTAAGATGAAAAATTTTCCTTGATAGAGGTGATTGATGAGATTTGGATCCAAGATCAAGACACTAAAAGGGCTCACAACATCAATATCATGATATAATCATTTTCAAGGTTGAAGGATTTGGATATTGGTTGAGATAGGCCTAAAAGTCATCAAACTCTCACATACATAGTCAACTATCCAAAAGGATCACCTACATCCACCATTGAAAGAATTAGTCTTATGATAGTGATGTTCTAAATACCTTGGAATTTATTAGTTATTGATAAGTGTCTAAGGACATCAGTCATAATGGATAGATCCATTGAGAATGATTAAGATTTGTTTTAGTTTTAAATAGCTCTTCAAAGCTCAGTCAGATGCTCAAAACATCATCTATAGCAAGATTATATCAAAAATGGATCTTGACAGTAAGGTTGATGAAGGTTTGGAAACTTCAAATCATGGAAATGGTTTTAGAATAACACTATTTAAGGAAGAGTCATTAAGAGGTTCTTGAAGAGTGGCAATAGACAGTCAAAAGGGTCTTAAATGCACTCAGTCCTCTAAGAGGGACACACAAGCTACTAGATGATATAGGTTATTTTCAATCCTTATATAAAGTAACAGGGATTATTTAAGTGAGTTAATATTTTTTCCATGTGATAATTAGGGTTTTCAAGTTTTTCAAGATAACAAAGAATGGTAATGTAGTCATAAACTTGTTCACCCCTACTCAGTCCAATTCACATAATCTTAGCAGACCTACTAGGTAGTCTTGAAATGAGTATAGAAAGCCAGTTGGGGTGAAGTTGAGGATTATAATCCTTAATAAAATGGTGAGGAACACATACCTTATTTTACATGAAAATCTTAGACTCATCAAGGTAACATACAGTCAGCCCTATTCTAGTCACATTTATAGTCCTAGTGGGTATTTAGTTTTAGAAAGTGGTGAAGTAAGGTGAGGTGGAGTTGAGATAAATTGTTGATATATTCAAAATATGGTAACATACTTGATAAAATACTCCATGAGTCACAAACCCTCCAACATAGAAGAGAACAAGGCATGGCAGTCAGTTAGGGTATGGTAGGTGGTTTGGCTTAAGAACCCTAAGTCTAAGTGGATTAGATGTAAGAAAGGCTTGATGAATAATGGTGACAAGATATAAATTTTAGAAGGTATATGTGGACATATCAGACCCCATTGAGGCCATTGGAATTCAAACTAAGCTCAGGAAATGCACCTATTAACTCAATTCTCTCCCAGACTTCACATAATGCCCATTTGCAACCCGAGATGATAGTTTCTCTTTCTTGGTGTGGAACACACATGTTTCATGGGAACATGAGATTATATGGGAATTTTAATTCCATAATTCAATTTAAATTTTTGGAATTGGTATGAGGTTTCATGCCCTGAGGTTTATGAACTATCAATAAGAAACTAAGTCACTTTCAGGCTGCCTAGGAGAGCCATAAAGATCCGATGAGAAAGAAATGAATATTTATGCCTCCAGATGAATTAAAAAAAAACTAAAAAACCACCCATAACATTTTTTATACTCTAATTGTCTCATCCACATGTACTTTAGTTGTATGGACTGCTATATGGATTGTTGTAAATGCACTATTTTGTGTGTGTTTTAGTGTTTTACAAGAATTTTGGATAAATTGACACTTTCGAATCATTAGAAGAGGTCCCTTGAGACTTATTTCATATATTTAAATCAAAAAAATTCTCATTAAACCATGGAAATGACTAATAAAACTCCATTTTGCAAGGTAGTCCAAACAAGCTTGTGAAGTGCTTATTTTTTACCATTTCATGGTTTGGCTATAAGCACAATGTTAAAGAAGCCCAAAATTGACATGGATTTTTGTATTGTCATGTTTAAATTTAAACACACACTTCCCTATGTTTCACACATGCATAATTATTTTAGAGCCAAAATACAATTTTTAGTTGCAGAGGCCTAATTAAGCCTAATTGGCAGAAGAGATAGGCAAAAAGAGTAGACTTACACTTGGCTTCAGATAATTAAATTTGGTATAAAACTATAATTCCATAGAGGGTCTTATAATATTCATTTATTTTTTAAATATCATTCATAAAACTCCCACACAAGGATATTTACAAGAAAAAAAGGCTACAAGGAATGATGCCTAATTGAGGCTTTTGGTAGGCAATGGTTTATTGGGGATAATTTGAGACCTCAAAATATATTTTATTAGGTATGATATGATTCCAATAGTATATAAATAAATTTTGGATGAACTAAAGTAACTAAAACCAAGTTTTGACACTTTTGTGCAAAATAGGCCTAAGATAAAGAACCCTCTAGAGACTTTGCATGAGACAAAGATGATGTGTCAAAAAGAACCTATTGGGGGTAGTTGAGAGGTGTCAATATCAATTAAAATAGGTATAATAAACCTATATAATCACCAATAATTCCACTTATCCTTCAACATGAAGAGAAGAAAAAAGTTTCAAAGTGCTAGTCAGCGTGTCAAAAAAGCTTTTCAACTCCCATGCCACTTGGAGAGCTAGATCATCTGAAGAGGAGAAACACATGGAATATTAGACATTTTTAAGTTTTTCCCTAACCTCTCTTCTTATTTTAACTTACATGACACTTGTCTACTCTCTCTCTCCTATACACTTCTTCTTTTCTCCTTCACTTCCTCTATATAAGTAGCCACTTTTAGCTTGAAATGTATCCTCTACCTAGGTATGGTGAAGGAATACCCATTTATTCTACCTTTGATCAATAAAAAAATTGATTTTTTACCTCATTTTATGAATATATATTGTGATAAATCTCTAAAAAGTTGATCTCATCAAGTGTATATGCATGTCACCTTGTTTATGTCCTATCTATTTTACCTCATGAGGTAGTTTCTCTATTGCAGGTTGTAGTTGGTGCCATCAAGGGGTGGGTTTTGAAGTGTAATTATTCTTCCCTCTTATCCTTAAAATTCCTTACCCTTCTAAAAAACATTGATACAATAAGTTCATTATAGAATGTGTGTATGTTCATGTTGTGTTGTAGGTCTTAGTGTATCGTGTTGTGGTAGTGGTCCAAAAAGTTTGGTGCATCACCACCATATTTAGGTTTATTTAATTTCTTTCTTATACTTTCCAAGAAATCAATTAGTGTTTGAGCCTAAGTGATTCATCAAATGGATCTATTCCTTCAATCTAGAGGTTTACCCCTGTTATAGACAACCCACAGGTCTAGGGGTAATCCCATGCTTAACCAAATTTGGAGAGGTCTGAACAACCTTATCCTGGGGCATAAAGAGTTATGATTTTTTTATATATATTTATAGTTCCCATAATCCCTTAATCTTAAGGAAGGAAACAAATATCCCAAGCAACCTTGTGAAAGCCCCTAGTCTATTTAGAATTAGCTACAAGAAATTCTTTGACAACTTAATTGAAATATCATACAAGGCTCTCTAAGGATCCTAACTGGAGGATTAGTAAAAATGAGTAGGTTAAAGATGTTTTGTGCAAACGTAAAACTTTCCTACTAAGGATATGGGTTTAGTGATCCAATATGCTATTATTTTTCCACTTTTTTGATTACATAGTACCATAATTCAAATGGAGAGCTATCCATTTCCACTAATTTTTTGGTCCAATCTTAAAATGGCATCATGATTTTTTAGAATCATTACATTTTGGCCCATTTTAGATTAAATATATAATCTTTGCAAAAAAATAAAGCCATCATGGTGTGTCTTTAAATGAGGATTCGTGCTCAGTAAGTGTGAGGAAAGAAATTTCTAGGAAGTGAAAATTTCTTAATTGAGTGGTGTGATTGTGATGGTTAATTCCTAGAATAAGGCCATGCTCAACTCTATGGGAAATTAGATATTTAAAATATTTGGTCATACGAAAATATAGTGGTAAAGTGAGAAAATATTTTTTATATGGAATAAAATAGCCTAGAACTATCAAAATTATGGCCATTAATAGTAAAACAACCTAAGGCGTTAGATAAGAGATTTTGTATAGCCAAAATAAAAATTTACCAAACCTAAAGTATGAAGCATATTAAGGATAAATTTCCACTCAATACAGTTAAAATATTTTCGAAAATCAATCATCAAGAATATGGTCCTCTATTGAGAGGCATGAAATCCCTCTATTCCTTCCTATAAAAAATTGATATCTTCCTAAATGTACTAACTTTTGATAACTATATTTTTTTTGAACTAATGATTTTAGGTAATATGTCACAAATGTACAATGATAGTGCTTTGAAAATGATTTTGTAGGAGACATTGATAAGAGTGATCAACCTATAACTACTAAATAGTTCTAGATATTGCTATATAGGGATGAATTTAATGTTTTCTTTGTTAATTAATTCCCCATAAGATTTATTATGTAAGGCTTCTATATAAATCTAAAGCAAGTCTAGCCCATAAAATTTCCATGTTAATTTAAAAAATTCATAAGGGAAATCAAAAACTACCAACGTATTATCAATAAACATGCTTTGTATAACATTAGAATGTTTATCCTAAGTGAGGGATGCATCACAAATATTTTGAGTCGAATGGCTTAATTTTTGAGAAACTATATCTAAACATTCTTGCAATGTGTATGCTCTTTCTACCATGTTTTCCCCAGCTTGGAACACCAATTTAAATTGGTCTTGAAAATGCGAGGAAAATTTAGGTAGACTAGTGAGGTGAATATGTGTGGTATAAATAGTTTTAATTTTATCTTTGGATTGCATCACCTTTATATATTTGAAATAATATATAGAGGTATGGTCAATGAATTTTGATCCAACATAAGTGGGCCCAAATTTGAGTTCCCATGACAATGTAGCTTTCTAAAGCTTTATATTGATCAATGCTAGACCAAGAACTTGACTAAGTAAACCATGATTATAACATAAAGAGCACTACCATAAATGAATTATGACAAACCTCAAAAAAAGTTAACATAAAATCAGGCTCATGTTTTCCCATATAAAACCACATAGGAAAATATTCCTTTATATCATTGAGTGATTCAACAAATTAAGGTCTCCATCAATTAGATAGTTAGAGAAAGGAAAATTATCAACCAATCATTAGCATAAATTCATTTTATCAGGTTCATCATTAGGGTCATAAACATTATTAATACTTAGAGAACTACTCCCAATATCAAGGGCAACCAAAATAGTTTGATGTGATGGGCCTTCCCTCAAGGTGATGATTACTGTGGAAAATTTGGTGGAAGTAAAAATATTGGCATCACCATGTCTATCCACATGTGAAATGGAAAATTGTGTTGCATCTGAGAAAATGCATTTCAAAGAATTCTATATAAGATATCCTAAAATTTTAACTTATTGCATTTATACACAAAATTTGGAGCCCTAAATTATTGAGAAGTGATTGCCATGGATATATTTTTAGAGGAGTTTGTAAGACGTTAAAAATTTCAAGAGATAATATTCAACAAGAATATTTTAGGAGGTGTTTGATGAATTAGTATATTTCTTTAATAGACACCCCCAAAGAAAAATTTAACATTGTAGACATGGAAATTTAAATCATTATAGGGGGATAATAGTCAAGTTACATATTTAAGACATAAGGAAATAAGACATATTTATAAATGCTTAGGTAGGGTAAAGGTCAAATTCAATTCAATTAGGTGTATTTATATGAATACATTTTAGTTAACCCCAATTATCTTACTCCTACTATAAATTCATCTTTAGGAACCCAATTTTTTATGTTTCTGGGTGGGGCAAAACATAACTAAGTGTACCATTTGGTGGAGAAAGCTTTTTTAAAATTAAGTACAAAATTTTGCATGATTAAATTCATATTTAAATTTTCCTTTATGTTACCTTAATTCCAAATTAACCCAATAATTTCAGATTTAAAGTCATATATATAGCCTCGTTTGGTTTATGTATGCTCTATAAAAAGATAGGCTAAATTTCACCTATAATTTCCTTAATAGGGTGACTTTGGAGCAATGTTAAAGTGGCTTTGAAAAGATGATGTTAGGGTGAGTTTGGAATCCATAATTTTATCAAGAGTAACTGAAAATGTAAACACATGGGCAGATTTAATTAATTTATAATTGAAATCATTCTTTTGTTCTCTCCCAACATCCAATTTCAGAACATCATGCATCACAAAAAATCCAACACACATTGACAAATGGTGCGTGTGTTCCATTTTGCCCATTATCTATAACAATGATTTTTATAGGTTGGTTGAGGACCATTTATAAATGCTTAGGTAGGGTAAAGGTCAAATTCAATTCAATTAGGTCTTAAAAATTCCATAGAATGGGGTTGATATGGAGCTTTACAAGACAACTAGATAGATGTAAGATAGACATGTAATAAACCCTATGAGAGAAGGTTTCTCAAATAAAACCTAAGTATTAATATTTCGTTAACATTCACTTATATATGTTTAGTCAATTTGTTTATTATGGGTAATTAACTTACATTAGATGTCATTTAATTATTGTGTTGACTTCTTTGGCTTGAAATTAGTTTCAATTATCCTCGTGCAATCTTCCTTATCTATTTTATGTTTTTATTGTTACATATCAGGACCATATTTATGGTCTTGGATTTGTTTTTTATTCATCCAATTTTATTAGATAGGCCCATATACTCCTTTTCACCTTCTATATTTTTAATCATTGGAAGTCGATATGTGGACAAATATGTCCAAATGTTCAAAAAAAGTCATTTATAAATAGAGAAAGGTTTAAGTTCATTTGATAATCAACTAAAATCAAGAATTATCAATTAGATTGGATACTTTATGAATTATAAGGTAGCATTGTATTGTGGATCACTTTTAGCATACAAATATAATACCATTCGTTATTATTATTTTTTGCAATTTCTATTTATTTATATATTTTTTTCTAATTTGAGGTGTCACATGAATTAGTAGATTATTTAATAGATGCCCCAAAATAAAACTTGAACATTTTAGACTTAAAATTTAATTCATTATATGAGGATAGTTTTCAAGTTATGTATTTAAGACAAAAGGCAACAAGAGGGAGACAATGTTTATATATTTATGTTATATTTGGAATACATTTCAAGACTATTTAGTCCCTATCAACACTGTAGGACATGCCCTAATGGACTAATTTGATCAACTCCATAGTTTAAGGTGATAGGTTTTACATTTTTAAATTCACACTTTAACATATAGATTACAACAATATATTTGTAATAACTTGTTGACCAACTAGGAGTATTATTTTTCTTTATATTTGATTACATGTTTTATCGAATAACTACTTAGGCATTGTTTATTATAACTTACATATTTTATAATACTTAATATAAGGTAGGTGTATTTGTATGAATACATTTTAGTGAACCCCAATTGACTTACCCCTATTAAAAATTCGTTTTTAAGAACCCAATTTTTACATATTACTAAGTGAGGCAGACAATAATAATGTGCAACATTTAGGGGTTAAAGTTGGTTTAAAAAAATAATTACAAACATTTATATGGTTAAAGTTAGATTTAAATGTGTCTTTAAGTAACCTTAAATCTAAATTAACCCATTAAACCCATATCTAAAGTCATAAATATAACTTAGTTTGAATTCAATTTACACACTATACAAAGATAGGCTAAAGGCCCCCTAAAGTTACCTTAATAGGGTGACTTTGGAGTGGTGTTTGAGTGGCTTTACAAAGATGATGCTAGGATGAATTTCAAGTTCATAAGTCTATCATAAAGTATCTACAAATGTATACACAAGGACAACTTGCATTAATTTATAATTGGAATCATTATGTTGTTCTTTATCGGAGTTTAATTTTAGAACTTGCATCACATCAAATCCAACAAAGTATGTTCTCTTAACATTTATTTAATGTTATTTTATATATATTTTATGCACTTTTTTATATATGGGTGGTTAGATTAAATTAGTAATCATTTAAGCATTATGTTGACATCCCTAGCTTGAAACCATATTTTGGTTATTCTCATGCTATCATCTTGATCTATTTTATGTTTTCCTTATCCCATGTTCGGACTGTTTGTATGGTCTTGGATTTGTTGTTTTTGCCTTCCTTTTTATTGTGTGGGCCCATTCATTCTTTTGACATTTTATAGTATTAAGAATTGGAAGTCAATATGTTGACAAATATTTCCAACTTTTGAAATCAAATCAACTAAAAATAGAGAAATAACTAGGTTTATTTGATAATAGAATCAATCATTATCATGTAGATTGCTAAACTTCTCAATTCTAAGCTAGTATTCTATTGTGGAGTAATTTTGGTGCATGTACTAGAGTTTTTTATTTATCTTTTGTAATTTATATTTATTGAAATATTTGTTCCAATTTAAGGCATTTGATGAAATAATAGATTTCTCTAATACACTTTCCCAAATAAATTGTGAATATTGTAGACTAAAAAATTAAAATCATTGGAAGAGGATGAGAGGAAACTTGTGCATCTAAGACAGAGGGAAACAAGAAGGAGATAATACTTAAATATTTAAGTTGTGTTTTTAAAACATCTCAACACTATATAGTACCTATCAACACTATACAAAAGGTCCTTATAAACTAATATGTTTGAATTCACATTTAATGTACAAATTGTGTTGATATATTTACAAAAATGTGGAAACAAACTAAGAAAATCATATCCCCATCTATTAGATTACATGTTTTATATAATAACTAATTAAAAATGTTTACTCTATTATATATGTTGTAAATTATTTAATAGAGGTAGGTGTATTTATAAGAAAATATTTTGGTGAACCCTGATTACCTTATTCATTCTATTAATTCATCTCTATGAACCTAATTTTTATTTGATTCTAGGTGGGATAGGTTTTAATAGTGTGTCACATTTTGGAACCAAAGCAGTTTTAAAAATTACAGTAAAAAAAATTATAATATTTAAGTTATGTTTAAATTCACCTCTGGAATCAACATTACAAATGCACACACCACTATTTTAGATTTTATTTTCCTCAAACACAAATCTACCCTTCCAAACACAAATCTACCCTTTGCATTTAGATATTCATAATTATTTATCGATATTCTTAAAATGGTCCAATGGGAGGAGTATAACTAAGAAAGGTTGTCCCAAAAATAATTAATCTGCCATGACATGCACTTGTATAAGACTGTAATAATTTTTTTGTCTACACACCAAATCATTGCCATCACCGACATAGATCCACTATTTACTTATACTTTTTTAGGTATTCATTTTTATCATTAGATAGGCATCGTTGTTAAAAGAAATATAGATGTTGTATGACTTCTTTATTATGGATTTTCATCATTCAATTATGGGGTTGTATTAGTCAAATGTCATTAAGGGGTCCCAAAACTTCTTAAAAACTCTATGTTATAATTATTCTCTTTGCATTTATGTAGTTTAATTAGTTATTAGTTAAAATAAGTTGTCTTGGAGGGCTTTTAGTGTTCTATAAAGACATATGACAAATTTGTGCACTTACGAACATCATCAACTTGAGATGGGTCACTAATAAAAAGTAAATGGACATGTTCGAAGATGTGTGAGTGACTAATATTAAACAACAAGCCATGTTTAATGACACCTGATATGTTTAATTTCCATTAATATTTCCAGTATATGCCACTATATGCACCATCAACCATCCATTTGGTATGGCTTTTCTAGAGTCTTATTTCCAAATAGTCATGGAACCCTTACACCTCTTCTACCATCTGTAGCATTTCATATAGCTTGAAGCATTAGCAATTCAGAGGAATGAAATGTTGTTTCAACATGTGTGTCTTATCCTTGTAATTGAAATGATGATAGTCATTGGTCCTTTTTTGTGCCTATAATACATGAATGTTGTTGTTATTTTAATGTTTTTTTGGTGTGCCTTTATGACTAAGTCAACTTTTAATTTTATGTTCATGGCATGGCCTCAAGGTTTTCATTCACATAGTAGTAAATATTATTGTTTTGTATCAAATAAAATCATTTTCTGAATTCACTAGCCATGTTGGGACATGCTTATGACATTAATATGCAACAAAGGGCCTTTTGGGAAGATGATTGGATTTTTAATATGCAATAAAAAAGTTTAAGATGCCTATTGGCCTATTAAAATTTTCATGTGTGTCATCTTCAACTTGTTCACCATGACTTGTTCAAGTCACTTTCCCAAAAATATAATGTAACCCAAATGCCTATTATTATCATTGTTATTATTTTTTCTTAGTGACTTTTATTGGTATGTGAATGAAAATATCAAGGTTTTATTTCACATAACATTAAATGTTATCATTTTTTTAAAATTTAATAAGCTATGAAGTACCATGTTTAAATATGTTTGGTGATCATTATTTCCATTCATGTGACTATTTAATGCCATTACTTATAAACTTTACAACCTATTTAATGTGTCTCTTTCAAGACACTTTCACCTCATAGTCATGGAACCCAAATGCCTATTCTATAAAATTCATCATTTTATAGAGATCATAGCATAACCATGTTGGAGGGATGAAAATCTTTTGGCATGTTTTCATTCACATCTGACTCAACATTTCGTGGGGTTTGGATAGAAGCCCTCACATTTATATCCATACTTGCAACATGTAAAGGATATAATTATTTCACAATTAAGGCCAAGGTTTGTTGTTCACTCCTTTAACAAATCTAGGGGGCTTACCTAAGAATGCATACTTAAACCACTTGGTTTGTCATTTTAAGTTGTTTTATAGCTATGACAATAGTTAGGACCCAAATTAACAATGATGTTTTTAAAAATTGACACAAATAATAATATACAAACAATGTTTTTTACATTGGATTAAAAAAGTGTGCACTTAGGCATACCATCACATTTTTACAGAATAATTCATGTTACTATGTTATTTATATTTGTGACCCATTTGTATTTCCCTAAATTAAAATGTCATGTTAACGCTGTTTAGCATGCCAAGTTAAATTATCACTCACTCACAGTAAATGTGAGATGAATATCAATGTAATCCAATGGCATTTTATGAATAATGCATTGTTTAACAGATATTTTTGCTTCAACATGATAGAGGGATAAAATTTTACATGAATTGAATAACTTAGAAACTAAACATGTACTGGTGAACATTAGTTAGTATGTGGATGGAAACCTTGAATGTTTTCATTCACATAGCGACAAATGTTATTGTTTTTGTGTTAAATTTAGAATTATCATTCACATACCATTAAATCTCAAGTCATATTTATCAAATCATATCCTTTTCTGAATTCATATTATTGTTCTATTGATATGTTGTTGTCATTAATGTTACTTTGTTATTCATTCACATTATCAACATTCCAAGTATTTTTTGCCTTAGTTGTTGTTGATATGTTATCCTTTCACATTGTTGTGTTTTTATTTCTGAGACGATTTTTAATTTCCTTGCATCCAACTTTGCATGGCTTCTATAAGAACCCACAAAATGTTCCCACACAAAAATGATTGTTTGGATGGAAAGAGATTTGAAATTAGGTTGGAATGCTGGAAATTTCTTGGTATACACACAAAAGCTTATTTGGATGGAAAATCTATTTGAACTTGTGATGGAATAATTATGAAAATATTGGTTTACATAAAAATTATTTTTTAATGATTATTATGTGTATTCAATTGTGTATTTGATTAATTCATACATATTCTAACACATTCTAGAATTCAACAGGCTTAAAATTATTGCTTCCTTGAATGGCAATGCATTTGAACTTGGGATATAATAATGAAAATTTATTGGTATGTGGATGGATCCACTGATTGTAACACTATGTTATAGTTCTATGCAATGACTACCATTGGCATTGATGTTGTGATCACCAACACTATAAGCATGCACACCAACAAAGCTTTTTGCACACCCCCCATTTTATTCTCCCCAAACACACATCTACCCTTTGTTCTTAGATATTTGGGATTATTTCTCTATATTATCAAAATGGTAGAAGGGTAGGAGTATATATAGGAAAGGTTATCCTAAAAATAATTAATCTACCATGACCTGCACATGTAGAAGGTTATAATAAAATTAATGTCTAAACAACAACCCATGGCCATCATTGACATAGATCCACTACATGAAATTATGTTCAAGGGGTTAGAATTGATTATAATTTCCTCCACCATTAAAATAATTGACTCATTCAATCATATTGTAATGAAACTAGGCGTACTTTGACCCTAAATCATGTTATTTATAGTTTAAATTATAATTGTAGGTGCAAACACACTAATATTGCATCACTTAATACATGATGTCCTTTTGTGGTAGTGTATATCATGACACATTTCACTTTAAAATAAATATATAAATTTTATAAATGTGAACTAAATAAGTACAAAAATTATAAATGTGAACTAACTATGTTTAAACATTAATCAAATAAGTATAAATAAGTGTATACCATGATACATAGATAAGTATAAACACATAATAATAGTAAAAAAAATGATGCTATGGTAGCATAATGTGCACATGTTATAGCACATATGCACTATGTTCAGTTCAAATTTAAAAATCAAACCTTTTAGATCATAAATGGATTAGATTCTTGAGCCAAAGGCTTAAACCTATCAACACACAACCGAATCTGAGACTTTTGACAAAAAACAACAAAATTCAACTTCCATTGCCAAATACACTATGAATTTCAATGAGAAAATTCATCAAATTATTACCACAATGATGAGCATGCTCTCCTCTTTAAAAATATGTTATTTTTATAAAAAATTTACTATTTTAAGATTTCAATCTATTTTGATTTCTAACTATAGTATTTTTAGGCCATTACATGCCCTAAATATACATGTCTATACATGTTTGTGTATCTTTTTTCCATTAATCCAAATGCAAAAAAACATATGGTTAAAAATTAGGCCTAATTATACACACATTAAAAAAATGGTCTTTTTTTGAGGTAGTTAAGTGGGTGCACTGTCAGCTATCCATATTTTATTAGTTTTCAAGATCTATTTACTTGTAAAATTAATATGTATGTATGTGTGTGTGTGTGTGTATACATTTAAAAATTATTAAAAAATATAGGCTAAAAACTATATAATCTTATCTAAAGTTTCACTAAATAGTTTTAAATAATATTAAATGATTCTAAAAAAATGAGGGGCCACACGACTAGCTATCTACTCTATTTTTCTAAAAAAATTGGAGTTCTTATTCAAATTTTAGATGTTTGACCTAGTTATACTTAACCATTTTTTTTAAACAATAATGTCCTGGAAACTAGACTCAAAATGATAGAATTCATTTTCTTACACCATCCTCTAAATTTGAGTGAATCCATCTCAAATTATCTAAAAAAATTCACATTTCTTAGTTTTTTAAGAAAAACATGTCCATGGGTTGGCCCCTTTTTGTCCCCCAACTTTGTGCACTTACTATGAGGCCACTATGAAACCAATACAATTAGATTATGACATATGTGTAATGAATATTCTCAATGAATTCAAGGGGTTCATCGAAGATATCCTATGAATAAAATATAGACCCTATAGCTCCATCACCATGTGGCCCCATGATTATTTCCATGCATTTTATTATAATACTACATGTGATTTCATAATTAATATGTGACTACAATACACCAAAAATAAAGGTAGTCGGGTACAGATAAAGATAAAACACCAGTTTTGTAACTATGTGGCCTTTGTGACATCAAGGGCACCAGATTATAATAGGCATTTGGTCAAGATTATCAACCATATTAGCAGTAAAAAACCGCTAAACAAAAATGACGGTTTACTAAACATAATAAGCTAGGTTGTTCTCATAAACACTAAACAAATCAAACATGTATAATTCATTGTAAATAAATTAATTTTTGTGATAAATAATAAATAGGCAAGAACACCATTCTCACTATAACACTCTTTGAACTCCAATTAAACGGTGTAAAAAAATTAAAAATATATGTAGAATCAACACACGTGAAGGCCACACAACACTAAAAGCACATACCTATAAAAAGAATGGCCACTCGAAATGGGGCCTTCTTTGATTTCAATGAAAATTATAGTTAATATGTTTAAAGATGTGCAATCTATAATCCAATCTCAACAAGGTTATTGTTGCAAAAACAAGAAGAGTAAAACCCTTGAATAGTATCCACTATAAAAATAAACAAAATAAAAATTATTTTAACCATTGAACCCACCTATATTGACCTTCATAAAAATCAATCTTATGGTGGAAAGGATATTATTACCTCTTAGACTACACTTTTAGATCGCGTTGATGTGAACGAGACCTAAGACAACATTCTCA
Organism: Torreya grandis; assembly: GCA_037957365.1. Lineage (NCBI taxonomy): Eukaryota > Viridiplantae > Streptophyta > Pinopsida > Cupressales > Taxaceae > Torreya > Torreya grandis. The sequence goes on from JARHVA010000101.1 coordinate 2,212,752, forward strand.
TGAAGATGAGATAATTAAATCCAATTATTACATCACATTTAATATTTTAGAGGCATTAATAGGAGAAATCCACATCAATATACCCAATAATAATTTTTCACTACAACTAAGGACCAATAGTCCCATTACTCTTGAAAACAATGGCATAGTTATCTTTCAAAAACTATAATATAGTGATTTTTTTGTTACATAGTAGGTCTTGATTGGACAAAAGTAAAAAATACCTAATTTTAATTAATTGAAAATAGATCTACATGGTTAGGAACCTATTTTTTAACCTATAAAATGAAAGGTTTTTTTTTTTACTAGAAAAAAGTAAGTTTATTTTTAAACCAAATCATAGCCCAAACTTTACATTTGACAAATGCCAGCGCATGATTAGATACTAAAAATCCACTAATATAAAAATTTAAATGTATATAATCTACCTTTTGTAAGATTATATAGAAATGAAAATGAAATATAAATAACTCGTGAAACATTCATTTTTAAATTCACATTTAACGTACAAATTATGCTGATATATTAACAGATTATGTGGAAGTTAAACATTTTTGAATTCATATTTAATCTATAGCTTAATAGTGTGTCCCATTTTGGAGCCAAAGTGCTTTTAAAAATTACAGTACAAACTTTTACAACATTTAAGTCAGATTTAAAAATTACAGTACAATATTTTACAATTTTATAATACTTAATTTGAGGTAGGTTTATATGAATACATTTTACTAAACCCCAACTTTTTTACTAATGGTTTTAGTGATATAAGAGGCTAATATTTTTCCACTCTTTCAATCACATTGTACCACAATTTAGAGGGAAAACTATCAAAAGAAAAAATAATTCCTAAGAGTTTGAATTTCCCCCCATTTTTGATCCATTTCCATTTAATAATCTTGATCGAATCTGAAAAGGGAATCATGCTTTGTCTAAAGCATTATGTTTTGGCCCATTGCATATTAGATTTAGAAGATTTGAAAAACAAATCAAGCCATTGTGGTGCCTCTTTAATGTGCCCTCATGCTCTATAAGTGTGAGGAAATAATCATATAGGAAGTGCAGATTTTTTTATCTAAGTGAGTCAATTTGGAAGGATAATTTCCTAAATCAAGCCATGCTCAAGTATTTGGGAAAGCAAATAGATAAAATATTCAGTCACAAGAACATATTATGGTAAAGTGAGAGGGAAGCATTTCTAAATGAAATGAAATAGCCTAAAACTATCAAAATAATGGCCATTAATAATTAAAAAAACATGAGGCATTAGATAATAACTCCTCTCTATATCCAAAATAAAAATTACCAAACCCTAAAGTATTAATCCTAGTAAGGATAAATTTACAATCACAGTTACAAAATTTTCCAAAATCAAGCATGAATAATATGGTCATCTATCGAGAGGCATGAAAAAACTTTATTCCTTCCTATAAAACAATGATATCTTCCTAAATGTACTAAATTTTGATAAACCCTATTTGTTATGGTCTAATAATTGCATGTAATATGTGACAAAGACATAGTGCTAGTGTTAATATTTTTTAGGAGATATTGAGGAGAGTGATTGACATCTAACTGGTAAGTAGCTCTAGATCTCCCTATATATCAAAGAATTTGATGTTTCATTTGTTAATTACTACCTCTTAATATTTATTAAGTAATGATTTTATATAAACCTAAATCAAGTTTGGCCCTAAAAACTACCATGTTAATTTTAAAATTCGTAAGGGAAACTCAAAACTCATGATGCATATCAACAACCATGATATGAATAACAATAGAATGTTTTCCCCGAGTGAGGGATGCATCACAAATATTTTGAGCCCAAAATATTAACTTATGATAAGCCATATCTAAACATTCTTGTGATGCTTTATCTCTTTCTACCATGTTTTCCCCAACTTGGAACACCAATTTAAAGTGGTCCAAAAAATTTAAAGAAATTTTAGGTAGACTAGGGAGGTGATTGTGTTTAATCTAGATAGTTTTGATTAAATATTTAACCTATATTGACTTCATATATTTGAAATAATATTTAGAGGCATGGTCAATGACTTTTGATCCAACGTAAATGAGACCAAATTTTAGTGCCTATGGAAATCTAGATTTTAAGAGGTTTAACACTATCAATGCCAGACTAAAAATCTGACTAAGTAAACCATGATTTTTAACTTAATAAACATTACCAAAAAATAATGTAAGACAAACTTAAATAGATTTTAACATAAAACTAGGGCTCATGTTTTCCCATTTAGCATCACATAGGAAAAGATCCCTCCTTATCCTTGAGGGATTCTACCATATTAAGGTCTCCACAAATCAAATAGCTAGATAAATGTTGATTATCAACTAACCATTACCATAAATTAATTTTATCAAGGCCATGATTAGGGGCATAAATATTATTAATCCTTGTAAAATTACTCCCAATATCAAGTGTAACCAAAATAATTTGATGTGATGGGTCTTATCTTTAGATGATGATTAATGTGGAAATTTCTTACAAAAACAAAAAATATGAAGCACTAAACCACTGACAAGTGGATTGCACATTTTTTTTTAGAGGAGTCTGTGAGACCTCAAACATTCAAGGAGAGAATATTCAAAAATGATATTCCAGGAGATGTCTAATGAATTAGTAGATTTATTTAATAGACATCCCTAAAGAAAAATTTAACATTGTGGATTGGAATATTTAAATCATTACAACATGAAAATATTCAACTTATGTATTTAAGACAAAAGGCAATAAGAGGGATACAATGCTTAAATATTTATTTTATATTTGGTAAACATCTCAAAACTATTTACTCTATATCAACATTGTAAGACATGACCTAATAGAATACTTTGATCAACTACATACTTAAATGTGATAGGATGGTCATTTTTGAATTCACATTTAACATTTATATTGTGGTAACATACTTGAAACAACTTATAAATAAACTAATAAAATTATTTTCGTGGATATTTGATTCCATGTTTTATTGAACAACTAAATTATGTATTGTTTACTATATTTTATAATACTTAATTTTAGGTTGGTGTATTTATATGAATACATTTTATTCAACCCCAATTATCTTAATCTTACTATAAATTCATTTTTAGGAGCCCAATTTTTGTATGTTTCTACATGGGGATAAGCATAACAATGTGTACCATTATTGGGGGCAATTTTAAAAGAAATATTTAGTACAAAATTTCTAATGATTAAAGTCATATTTAAATTTTCCTTTATGCTACCTTATTCCAAATTAACCCATTAAAATTAGATTTAAATTCATGCATATAACTTAGTTTGACTTATGTACACTATACAAAGATAGGATAAAGTCTATTGACAATTACCTTAATAGGGTATCTTTGGAGTGAAATTAGGATGGATTTAAAAAGACAATGTTAGGGTGACTTTAGAATCCATAAATTTATTGAAGACAAACCTTGAATGTAAACATAGAGGCAACTTGAATCATTATTATGTTCTCTACCAGTGTCCAATTTAAGAATAGCTTACATTATAGAAAATCCAACAAACATTTACAAAAGGTGTTTTATTTCCATTCTGGCTAATATTTGCAATAGTGGTTGATGCATGTAATTTGAGGGACATTTATAAAGGTCTGGGTGAGCTTAAAACCAAATTAAATGCAATTAAATAGCATTGTATTGTGTAGCACTTATGGCATACATACTGAAGTTTTTTTTTTTTTTTTTTTGCAATTTCTATTTATTTAAATATTTGTTCCAGTTTAAGGTGTATGTTGAATTAATAGATTTCTTTAATAGAAACCAACAAAGAAAACTTTAACATTTTATACTAGAGATTTTAAATCATTATAACAAGATAATACTCATGTGTTTAGGATAAAAGGCAACAAGAGGAAGACAATGTTTATATATTTATGTCATATTTGGAATACATCTCAAGATTATATAGTCCTTATCACCATTGTAGGACATGCCCTAGTAGAATACTTTGATCAAATCCATACTTTAAATTAATAGGTTGGTCATTTTTGAATTATATTTAACTTTATATTGCGGTGACATATTTGCAACAACTTGTAAACAAGCTAGGAATATTATGTTCCTCATATTTGATTACATGTTTTATTGAAAACCTAATTAGGTATTGCTTTTTATAGTTACATATTTTATAATACTTAATTTGAGGTAGGTTTATTTATATGAATACATTTTAGTGAACCCAAAATTTCTTACTCTTACTAGAAATTAAATTTTATGAACCCATTTTTTGCATGTTGCTAGATGGGGTAAAGCATAATAATATCCAGTATTTATGGGTCAAATTTATTTTAAAAATGAAAGGCAAAAATTTTCATGATTAAAGTTAGATTTATATTTTCCTTAAGTTATCTTAAATCTAAATTATTCATTAAATTTGTATTTAAAGTCATATTTATAACTTAGTTTGACTTTAGTGTGCACTCTATACAAAGATAGGTTGAAATCCCCCTAAGGTTGTCTTAATAGGGTTACTTTGGAGTGGCATTAGGGTGGATTTGAAAAGATAATGTTATGATTAATTTGGAGTGCATAAGATTGTCAAAGAGTAACCAAGAATGTAAACACAGGGGGAGCTTGCATTAATTTATAATTAGAATCATTATTTTGTTCTCTGCCAGAGTCCAATTTTAGAACAACTTGCTTCACATAAAATACAATAGAATGTGTTGCCTTAGCATTTATTTAGTATTATTTAATATATGTTTTGTGCAGTTATTTATATATGGGTGGTTAGCTTAAATTATGCATCATCTAGCCATTATGTTTACTTCACTGGCTTGAAACCATTTTTTTATTATCTTCATGGTATCTCTCTTATCTATTTTATGTTTCTCTTGTCCCATGTTGGATCTTTCTATATGGTTTGTGCTTTTTTGTGCATCTAGGATAAAAGGCAATAAGAAGGAGACAAAAATTTGTATCATTAAATTTAGGTTTAAATATACTTTTAAGTTACCTTAAATCTAAATGAACCCATTAAACTTAGATTTAAAGTCATACATATAACTTACTTTGAATTCAATTTACACTCTGTACAAAGATAGGCTAAAGTCCCCCTAAATTTGCCTTAATAGGGTGACTTTGGATCAACATAAGGGTGGATTTGATGTTAGGATGAATTTGGAATCCATAAGCTTATCGAAGAGCAACTACAAATACAAACACAAGGGTAGCTTGCATTAATTTATAATTGGAATCATTATTTTTTTCTCTACTAGAATACAATTTTAGAAAAACTTACTTCACATAAAATCCAACAGAGTATGTTCTCTTAGCAATCATTTAATGTTATTTTATATATATGGGTGGGTAACCTAAATTAAGAATAATTTTACCATTATGTTGATGTTGCTAGCTTGAAACCATATTTTTATTATGCTTATGTTATCTTTCTGATCTATTTTATGTTTTCCTTATCCCATAATGGGACTATCTATATGGTTTTGGCTTTGTTATTTTTGACTTTCTTTTTATTGGATAGACCCATTCACCCCTTTGCAAATTTTCTAGTTTTAACAATTGGAAGTCGATGTGTGGACAAATCATTCCAAATTTTGAAATCAAATCAATTAGAAATAGAGAAATGCATAGGTTCATTTCTATACTAAAAATTTGATAATCAAATAGAATCAAGCATTATCAAGTAGATTGAGGAACTTATCATTTCTAAGATGCCATTCTATTGTGGAGCATTTTTAGTGCACATATTAAAGTTTTTAATTTATCTTTTATAATTTATATTTATTAAAATCTTTGTTCCAATTTGAGGTGTTTGATGAATTAGTAGATTTCTCTAATACACATCCCCAAATAAATTTGAATATTATAGACTAGAACATTAAAATCATTATAGTAGGATAAGAGACTAGTTGTGCATCGAGGACAAAAGGCAACAATAAGGAGACAATACTTATAGATTTATGTTACATTTATAAACCATCTCAACCTTATATAGTACATATCAACACTATATTGAAGATTCTTATAAATTAATATGTTCAACTCCATTCTTTAAGGTGATAGGTTAGACATTTTTAAATTCACATTTAGCATACATATTGTGTTGATATATTAATAGATTGTGTGGAGGTTAGACATGTTTTAATTCACATTTACTTTAAATCTTAATAGTATGTCCCATTTTGGTACCAAAGTGGTTTTAAAAATTATAGTACAGACTTTTACAATAATTAAGTCAGATTTAAAAATTACAGTATAATATTTTACAATTTTATAATACTTAATTTGAGTTAGCTTTATTTATATTTATACATTTTAGTGAACCCCAACTTTCTTACTCCTAATAGAAATCAATTTTTATGGACCCAATTTTTGCATGTTTCTAGATGGGGAAAAGCATAATAATGTGCAACATTTAGGGGTTGATTTTGTTTTAAAACTCAACTAATATTTTTTCAGGATTTAAGTTAGATTTAAATTTGCCTTTAAGTTACCATAAATCAAAATTAACTCATTAAAACTCAGATTTAAGGTCATACACATAACTTAGTTTGACTTAAATTTACACTCTATACAAAGGTAGACTGAATTCCCCCTAAGGTTGCCTTAATAGGGTAACTTTGTAGTGATGTTAGGGTGGTTATGCAAAGACAATGTTAGTATGGATTTGGAGTCCATAAGCTTACTGAAGAGCAACTAAAAATGTAAACACAAGGGTAGCTTGCATTAATTTATAATTGGAATCATTATTTTGTTCTCTGCTAGAGTATAATTTGAGAACTTGCATCACATAAAATCCAATAGAGTATGTTCTCTTAGCATTTATTTTATATATGTTTTGTGATCTTGTTTATATATGGGTGGTTAGCTTAAATTATGAATAATTTAACTATTATGTTGACATCCCTATCTTGAAACCATATTTTGATAATCCTCATGATATCTTCCTGATCTATTTTATGTTTTCTTTGTCCTGTGTTGGAACTGTTTATATGGTCTTCGATTTGGTGTTGTTGCCTTCATTTTTATAGGAAAGGCCCATTCACCCCTTCCACATTTTCTAGTTTTAACAATTGGAATTTAATATGTGGAAAAATATCTCCAAGTTTTTAAATCAAATCAACTAGAAATAGAGAAATGACAAGTTTCATTTGATAATAGAATCAAGCATTAATTAAAATCATTGTAGGAGGACAAGATACAAGTTGCGCATCTAGGATAGAAGGAAACAAGAAGGAGAAAATACTTATATATTTATGTTGCATTAATAAAACATCTAAACTATAATCACCTAGAATTTATAATTGGATGTTAAGAGTGTCACTTGAGTTAACTTACTCCTAGTTTAGCCCTAGACCTATCCTAGAGCCTTAGGCACACTTTTCTAGTCATTGTGTAGACCACAGATCTCTACAGTCAACCAAAACATAATCCCAATACTATCTTATTATATCTCAACTAAATTTTTATAGTAACCTACTAGGTAGACATTACTGCCACATTTAGGACACTACAATCATATGGTGCAAGTGTCCCCAATTGGGTATTAATATCCTTAGCCCTAACTCTCCTGAGTAGATACTTTTTCAAATGTGTGACCCTCTTAAGGTCAACCTAAGCATATTTTATTATTTCATAAGCTACATAGTGCTATAAATACAAGTCTAATTGATCTCTATTCACTAGATGGAAAATAGATTCAAGAACACATTCAAACCAAAGATAAGTTGAGCAAAATTAAGGTATTTTATCTGTATCCTACCCTAATTCTAAATACTACCATTTATAATAGCCCTAATCCTAGTTTTCAAAGATTTAAATATCAAACACATTCAAAGCATCTAAGTCCACTCTCATTATACCATTCACTTGAACTTGTATTAAGCAATAGGTGGGAGAACTACATCAGGCTTCATCCCTCTTCAGAGTATTGGTATGTAGGTAACTCTCTTCACAATAGGGTGTTAAGGATGTCTATCTTATCCTACTAATGAACATAGAATTATTTATCACACCATACTTTTAAGGAGGATTAGGTTTTACACACTAAATCAAGTTTTCCAGGCACAACATAGAGTTCTAGGTTTCGTGCGCATAGTAATAAGACCTAAAAACACAGGCACATGTGCTCTAAAAAAATATGAATAGTCTTATAAAGGGGACACTACTATCTCTTTGAGGACACTATAGAAATATGGCACTACTATCCATATGGGGCATTACCATATATATGGGGTGCTACTTTCTAGTGAGCAAATAAATTCCAAAATCCTATTTATGACACTCATAATTGTCTATAACTCAGTTTTCAAAACCTAGATCATCTGCAATAATAATTTTTTAGATAAGTCTATGTTTATGCCTATTTATTACTATTTTTAGAAAGTCAAAAGAGGTCAAAAGCTATAAAAAATCAATTCTTAATTATTACATATTATTTGACTGATTTAGACATCTCAACCCTTTAATCTAAACATAGGATTTACAAAGTTAAACCCTAAAAGGTTAAATCATCAACACTATATAATACCTATCACCATTGTATTAAAGGTCCTTATAAACTAATATGTACAACTCCATACTTTAAGGTTATAGGTTAGACATTTTTTTAATTCACATTTAATGTATAGATTATGTTGATATATCTAAAATAATGTGTAAACAAACTAAGAGATTTTTCCCCCATCTATTAGATTACATGTTTTATTGAGTAACTAATTAGGCAATGCTTACTCTATTATATATGTTGTAAAATGATTAATTGAGGTAGGTGTATTTAAATTAATATGTCTTGGTGAACACTAATTGTTTTATTTAGTCTATAAATTCATTTTTATGAACCCAAATTTTACATGATGTTAGGTGGGATAAAGCTTAGTAGTGTGTCCCATTTTGGGGCCAAATCAGTTTTAAAAATTACAGTACTAAATTTTACAATATTTGTGTCAGATTTAAATTCACCTCTCAAGTCAACTTAAGTAAATTTTTTTCATGATTAAAGCCATACTTAAATTTTACTTTAAGTTACCTTAATTTATAATTAACCCATTTAAATAATAATTAAATTTGTACTTATAACTTAGTTTGATTTATGTACACTCTATTTAAAAATAGGTAAAAGTCCACCTCCAGCAACCTTAATAGGGTGTCTTTGGAGTGACATTAGGGTTGCTTTGTAAAGATGATGATAGGGTTACTTTATAATCCATAAGTGCATTGAAGAGGAACCACCAATGTAAACATAGAGGTAGTTTGAATTAATTTATAAATGGAATCATTTTTATGTTCTTTACCAGTGACCAATTTAAGGAAAAAATGTATTAAATAAAATCCAATATACATTTACAAAGGGTGTTTCTATTCTATTCTGCCTATTGCTAGTAATAATGGTCGATGCATGTAAGTTGAGGGTCATTTATAAAGGTTTGGGAAAGGTTAAAACTAAATTAAATGCAATTAGATCTTTAAAATCCCACAAAAGTGGGTTGATACGGAGCTTCAAAAGACAATTAGGCATAAGATAAACATGAAATAAACCCTACAAGAGAAGGTTTATTCAACAAAAAATAAGCATCAATATTCATTTTAATTTAAAATATTGATGATAATGTGTATACACCTAAAAATAGACCCTTAACATTTAGTTATTATCATTTTATTTATGTTTAGTGATTTTTTTTATGTATGGGTGATTAACATAAATTAGGTGTCATATAACCATTATGTTGACTTCCCTAGCTTGGAATTAGTTTATATTATCCTCATACAATATTCCTTATCTATTTTATTTTTTCTTTGTTCTATGTCAAGGCCATCTCAATAGTCTTGGCTTTATTATTTGTTTCCCAATTTTATTAGATGGATCCACTCACTCCTTCCCACCTTCTCTATTTTCAATCATTGGAAGTCGATATGTGGATAAATCTATCCAAATGTTGAAATAAAGTCACTTATATAGAGAGAGGATTAGGTTCATTTGATAATAAAATATGATCAAGAATTAACAAGTAGATAGGAAGGTAGCAATATATTATGGAGTAGTTTTGACATACACATTGAAGTTATTTATCCATTTTTAAAAAAATTGTGTTTATTTACATATTTTTTCCAATTTGAGGTATGTGATGAATTAGTAGATTTATTTAATAGACACCCCCAAAGAAAACTTGATTATTGTAAATTGGAAATTTTAAATCATTATAATAATATAATAGTCATGTATTTAGGATAAAAGGAATTAAGGGGGAGACAATGTTTATATATTTATGTCATATTTTGGATATATATCTTGTTGGTTCCTAGTTGTGCACCTCTTACACTTGACCTTGCAATCTTGAGAGAAAATGGCAAATAATGATGAAAAACCCACTAGTATGTCATTATAGATAGGGAAGGGTTTGGCATCAAGATTAGATCAAATGCAAAAAATGATTGAGAGGCACCTAAAAAGGGTATGGTCAGCTCCATGTTACTTATAGCTCTACCTGAACCAAGGTGAGAGGACCTATGGGGTAGATTGTTCACATGGAGAGATTCTGCAATTCAACCTTCATGGGGATTTTTAGCACAAAAAAGGTTGTATATGGCATAGTGCACTTGTTCATTTTATGTGACTACATTTCCTAGGTGGAGTGAACAAGTTTGGTTGTGTCATGGTCATATTTGTGCCTTATTTGTGCTAAAAATCCCCATGGAGGTTGAAATGCATAATCTCTCCATGTGAACAAGCTACCCCATAGGACCTCTCACCTAGGTTTAGGTAGATACAAAAGTAAAAAGGAGCTAACCCTACCCTTTGTAGGTGCCTCTCAGTCATTTTTTGTATTTGGTCTAATCTTAATGTCAAACCCTTCCTTAGCTACAATGATATATTAGTAGTTTTATCATCATTGCTTGTCATTTTCTCTCAAGTGTGCAAGGTTAAGTGTACCAAGTGTATAATTGGGAACCAATACTCAATTGGCACTATTGTCAGGGACATGTCTTGTCACCCATGTTGTTAGGTACTCTTACAAAGATATGGATCTAGAGCTAATTATAAGTTCAAGTTTGAAGAAGGTTCTCTACCTATATTTGCTACAAGTAATCTCAACTATGTTTTCAAACAAGTTTGTTCATATTATTTCATGTGTTTGAAAGTTGGGGTTATTTGAGATTGCTTTTACTATCTTGGATGTCAATGCCACTTCACTTTATTAGGGATGTACCAGGAATTGATAGATTTGATAACTAACATATGTTGAATTTGTAACAAAGAGCTAGAATTTTGTCATGTTTTGAGGTGATTTTCACTATTTTAACATGAATCTAAAAGTTTCTTTGTCTTTGATTTCATACATCATCACTAATTTTAGAAAGATATGGTTTCAGTATGTATCACTACAAGTTTATAAATGGTTATATTCTATAAGTTTGATTCTAGTGGCAACTCAAAAAAATCATCTGATTTCAATGAAAGATCAGTGTTCACTTCAAATATCTTCAACTTTGAGAGTTCTTTTGCTTACAAATATGGAAAGACTGAGGTCATATTTCAAAGGTGATTCATCTAAGAAACTTGTCTTGCCCTTAAGTTTTCATTAGAAAATAAGCAGACAAGTTTGGAGGCCTGTTGAAAATCATAGTGTGGCTATAGAGGAATGTTTGTGTTGTCAAGATTCTGGTAATTCTAAACTTTTTTTTGTTGAATTTCCTATTATTTTAAATTATCATAGTTCTTATGACTATTCAAAATCATGCAGTCCAATTTATTATCCATCTCCTTGTCAACCAACTGAATCCCCTCCTATGTTTGATCCTACAAATCCACCTCATTTACCCCCCATATCCCTTTGCCATTTTTTCTTGAATATCTCATTGAGCCAATCATGAGGCATAAGAATCAAGATGAGAATGAACATCCTGCATTCCATGTTCCTAGATTCAAGCCTATCAATTTTGATGGCATAGAAGGTTATCCTAATGAGGTCTTGAATGAAGTAACGAAATGCCTTCCAAAATTTAAAGGGAACAATGTAGTGAGTGGTGATCAGCATTTGAGAGCTTTTCACAATATCATTGAAGATTATGAGGTTGAGTATGAGGATGTGTGCATTAAATTATTTGTGCACACACTAGAGGAATAAGCTCGTGAATGGTTCAATTCCCTTCCCCATGGATGTATTGATACATGGGAAGAGATGAATAATGTTTTTAGAATTAAATATGGTTATAGGATTGATCTAAGTTTTCTTTTGGATGAGTTTGAAAACATCAAGAAGAAACCCAATGAGTGTGTGCAAGACTTCAATACAAGGTTCAACAAAGTTATGATGCGGCTACCCAAAAACATTAGGCCTAGTGATATAACATGCTTGATAAAATATCATGATGCCTTTGACAATAAGGATACATATTACATGAAGAACAAAGCTCCCACGAACCTATGAGTGGCATTCAATATGGCCATCCAAATTGAGAGAAACATAAAGGTTGTAGGTAAGCCCATGGACAAGCATGATAATATAAGGTTGGAAAGGATGCAGTCCACTAAGACATCCAACCTTGAAAATATAGTTAAGACTTTATCCTCCACTATCAAAGACATGTCCTACAAGCTAGATAGGGCTAAGAAGGGGTTATCTCATAGGCGTGCATGTCATGATAGAAATGAGAATAAAGGTGCTATGAAATAAGTGCTTGATCTATTGAATGCCAAAGTGAATACGATGAATTCTAAAATTGATATTGGTTGGTGTGACAAGTGCTTCCTTCCACATCCCCCATGTGATACTACTAAGCTAAGTGATGAATATGCAAATGATCTTGAGTCTACTTCTAATGATGATGAGAGTATGATGTTCAATTATCAAGACTCCCCATATAAATTTTTTGCCTCCATATAAATGATGAGTGTTGCTAAAGTTGATCAATTTTGGAGTGTGGTCAAGAAGGTATGTGTCACAATATATGAATTTTCTTGTGATGATAATATGACACAAGTGAATGAGTTACCCAATCATGATGTAATTGAAGATATGAAGTGTTCTTTGAAAGAAGTGTTGAACATGGATGTAAAATTAGGTAGATAAATTGGGAATATGGACATTATTGAGCAACCAATTGTTATTGATGTTGGGTTTGACAACAAAGGTGATGTTTAGAAAATTCCATTTGATGAATATGGGGTTGTCTTTTATGACCCTAATGATGAATTATTTCAATTTTCTTTCAAGCAATACTTTGAGTGCATGAATGGCATTACTGATCCTAGTGCACTCTTGCTTGGTACTTACCTAATTACAATTGAGAAACAAGTTTATTTAAAACTGCTAAAGGAGTACCAAAATATTTTGGATTGGTCTTATATATATTTAAGATCATACACGAAGGATTTGTTTCAACTTGTCATCCCATTATAACCTAGCAACATTACATTTAGGCATGTGCAGAGATTGTTTTACTTCATCTTAGCCACCAAGCTACTAGAAATGTTCAAGTTAAGGGATGGCAAAATTTTAGAGCTACCAATCAATGGTAGATATATGAAACATTTCTTCAATTGATCCCATACCTATGTACATAGTTTTTAGCTTTGTTGTTTCATTACTTTTTCACACCTCTACTTTGGGCTTTGATTGTATAGTTTCATTCATCATTTTTGTCATGTGTTCATTTTCAGATCATCCTCATCTATTTTTGTTAGTCTACCATTATTTTGTTGAGTGTTTGCTAAAATTTCTAAGTCTTGACTTTGTGGCCTATTGAATTAGCACCTGCTCTTACATTTTGGGGTTCTTTGCACACCTTTAGGGGGTATGCATCCCCAGATGAGAGCTAGTATTAATGTCCAAAATTGCACTAAAATAATTGGGCCCTTGTCAAGTATAAATGCCTAAGTCTAACCTGAGTTGAGTATCAAAGCCTAAGTCCTTAGCCATATTCATATTTTCCAATGTTCCTTTGAAAGGTCAAGTTTCATATTAAATTGGCTAAGTATTAATTTGGTCTTTACTTAGATTATGTATAAATCCCTTAGAGTATTTCGGGAAAATTATTCACATGAAAATCCCAAAGATCTATTTGTTTCAACCAAAGTGTTCACATCATAAATTTTGAAGGGTTAATTCCTTCAAGGGCATTTTTCCCATGCAAAAATCTTGAAAGAAATACAAGGTTCAATTTTTTGGGAAAAATGCAAAGTTTAATTACTTCAAAAAAAATGTAGGGCTCATTTGTTTTGGGGAAATTTTTTTGGACATTTTATCCAAGACAATTGTCCTAATAAAGAAAATTCAGAGAGATCTCATATGCTTTGAGGAAATTATTTTAGAAAAAGTGTCCAAAATAATTATACCTAAAAAATGCATGAAAGAATTATTACGAAACAAAAGTCCCAAAGAATAGAAAGGCTGAATGAAAAGCAAAATTGCCAAAGATAAAAGGATCGATGAGCAAAGTCCTAAATAAATTTGTTTGAATTACATAAGTGTGATGGTCTCATGGATGTCAATGACAGGCATGCAAAAGTAAATTTTAATCCACAGTAAATAACCATTAGGGTTCTAATATTATGATATGGTTGTGTGAGTGTCAAATTTAGGCCACATGAAGTAGTAGTTTGAGTTCAAACAAAGGTATATCCAACGACACACATTTGTTTAGGCAAGGATGATATGATAGTGGATGATCAAATCTAAATAATTCAAAAGAACCTAGGACCAGTGTATGCATGACAAGTGTTGAAATCACAATGCATGATTGAAAGTTCAAGTATGTTTCAAAGATCCAATGATGTGAACAGATAGTTAATAGTTTAACAAGGCCAAAGATCTAACTAGGTGCTACCATATAACATGATGATGTTAAAATCAATAGATATTGTTTTCAAGGTGTATAGAGAACCCATGGGGCTGCCAAGTAGCACAACCTTAGGGTTGACTGTAGATAATAGCCAATGACATTCTTCTCCTTAGATCATGATCTGATGGAATGCATTTGCTCACCCAAAAATGATTAGATGGTAAGCAAAGAGTCAAAGTAGTACAAGATCCTCTAGGGAGATGTGATAAGGATAAGTGTCAAGCCCTTGATGAGTGACCAATCAAATCAATGGATCATGGTTGATCATGCATCCAACAGATCAATGATGTGAATGAGAGCAAAATTTTCAAAGAGGTCAAGATGAATGCAGTAGTGACATGTGTCACAACCACAATGAGCTAGATAAGGATCTATGGTCTATGCTTGATCCATGCGAATAAGATCGAGGGTGCATATTTGATCAGGCTTCTAAATTATGCCAAAAAATGACAAGTCTCTAGATTGGATTCAATTAATTTGCTTTATCACTTCTAAGCCCCATTAATGCCCAATTGGATCTGATATGGCATGATAAATGTTAGTATATAAAAATATTTAGTTTAAAAGCTAAAATTGATAGTTGTTTCATATATGGGTAATGATTCAAAGTACATAAGAAGATCTATGGGCCACCCTAAAGCATATTTTCCAAATGGTCATGCATCATTTTCTATTTTTACCATAGCTAGAGCATCCCAATTATGATCATCACAAGGTGATGGGATTTATTTGGCATTCACAAGAGAATGACAACTATCTATAATATTCTATATTTACCATCAATTACTAGGAGAGCATCTCTAGATGGTTGTGCATGAGGACAAATTCTATTTGGCTCCTCAAATGATTTCCTCCCTCTAGCTATGCAAGTAAGTGATTAAAAGCATTTCTAGGTGGTTACATATGATAATAAATTATTTTTTAAGACTCCACCATGAATTTCACCATGTTGATCATGAATTCACCAACATCTTCAGTCAAAAGATCAAAGGATTATTGCAAATATTCATCATTCCTTGCAAAGGAAGTTCCAATAATGATTCTTTTCTTGCAAGTGGATGAGGATCTCAGATGTGACAAAGGGAATATTCTAGCAAGAAGTATCTTGGCAGAATTGAAGCCTTGTTTAAAAAAAAATTAAATTATAACCCACAGTCCTAGATTTGAAAATGTATACATAGAGGGTGCCTCCTCTATTTAAAGGGCTAGTGGTGTTTTTGGGTCTTTGTTTTCTAAGTATAGGATCTTCTAAATTTTGGGATCATTGTTGTGTGTATTTTGTCTCTCCTAATAAGGTGGTTGTATTTTTACAACCATTAGCAAGCTCTAAGAGCATGTTTATATGTCTCCCCTATCCAACATGGAGTAAATCCACCATGCTTGTCCCCATGGTAGCATTTTGAAACACTAATGTGTGTAATATTTTCTTGAAAATTTGATGAAAATGTTTGTGGTTCTTTGCTAATTTATGATGATGAAGTGAAATAATATGTTTTGAAAATGTTTTTGATTGGACATTTGGGTTTATGCTCATTACTAGTTATCATTTTGAGCATAGATTTAGATTATAAACCCTTTCTACGTTATTTCAAGATATGTTGTTGAATAACTTGTTAGGGCACCCTAGGTTTATGGATTTAACAAGAAAAAACATGTGAGATTATATTTTGTGTATTTTCTATGATTTCAAGGATCATTTGGGTATTTCCATTTCATTGGCACCACTAAGTGAAAATTACTCCTGGTAGTTCCATGAGCTTGCATTTAAGTTTTATGTGTCCTTGTAATAAGTGATGTCATGAATTTTGAAAGAATCCCTACTAATTGAAAACCACCACCACACTTCCCTCCCCTTTTATATAATCATCTAACTCATCCTGCCTTATCCTACACTGCAATTAATATACCTATTACATATCTTAATTGTTATTTGCTAGCATATGCATAAGATATTACATACTTAACATGTGTCTACATTTTATGCTTTAAATCCTAGCATTGTTATCTTTTATTCATCCCCTTTTTTGTTCAAAATTATTTAAAATGAAGGTTGTAATCACTTTCAAATATGTCTTCTGTAGATTGTATATGACATAGTGCACTTATTCATTATGTGTGACAACCCTTCCTAGCTGGAGTGAACAAGTTTGATTGTACCCTAATCATATATGTGCCTTCTTTGTGTTAAAAATACCCATGGAGGTTGAATTGTAGAATTTCTCCATGTGATCAAACTACCCCATAGGTCCTCTCACCTTGATTCAAGCAAAGCTAGAAGTAGCAGGGAGTTGACCATACCATTTTTAGGTACCTCTCAATCATTTTATGCATTTAATATATTCTTGATGCCAAACCCTTCCCCAATTACAATGATATAATAGTGGGTTTTTCATCATTACTTACCATTTTCTCTCAAGTGTGCAAGGCCAAGTGTATGAGGTGTATAATTAGGAACCAATAGAGGGTTTTTCATAATTTTTTTCCATTTTTTCTCAAGTCTGCAAGGTCAAGTGTACGAGGTATACAATTGGGAACCAACACTCAATTAGAACCATTACCAAGGAAGGGTTTGACATCAAGATTAGACCGATTGTAGAAAATGACTGACAGACAACTACAAAGGGTATGATCAGCTCCCTGTTACTTTTGGCTCTACCTGAACCAAGGTGAGAGGACTTATGGGGTAGCTTGCTCACATGGATAAATTCTACAATTCAACCTCCATAGGGATTTTTAACACAAAGAAGGCATAGATATGACTAGGGCATAACCAAACTCATTCACTCCACCCAAGAAGGGTTGTCACATAGAATGAACAAGTGTACTATGTCATATACAACCTACTGAAGATAGATTTGAAAGTGATTGTAACCTTCAATCTAAATTTTTTTTAACAATAAAGGGGATGAATAAAAGACTACAATGCTAGGATTTAAAGCACAAAATATAGACAAATGTTAAGTATGCAATATTGTATGCATATGCTAGCAAATAAAACTTAAGATATGTAAAGGGTGTATTACTTGCAGGGTAGGATGAGTTAGATGATTATATAAAAGGGGAAGGTAGTGAGTTGGTGGATTTAAATCGACATGGATTCTTTCAACATTCATGACATCATTTATCACAAATACATATAAAACTTAAATGTAAGCTAATGGAACTACTAAAAGTAATTTGCACTTATTGGTGCCAATAAAATGTAAATAACCAAATGATATTGAAATCCTAGAACATACACTGAAACTAGAATCTCACATGTTTTTTCTTGTCAAATTCATAAACCTAGGGTGCCCTAATAAGCTATTGAACAACATATATTGAAATAATGTAGAAAGTGTTTATAATCTAAATATATGCTCAAAATGACAACTAGTAATGAGCATAAACCCAAATTTCCAATCAACAACATTTGTAAACATATTACTACACTTCATCAATAGAAATTAGTAAAGAACCACAAGCATTTTCCTTAACTTTACAAGAAAATATTACACACATTAGAGTTTCAAAATGTTGTCATGGGGACAAGTATGGTGTATTTGCTCTATATTGGATAGGGGAGGCATATAAAAATGCTCTCAGAGCTTGCTAATGGTTGTACAACTGTAACCACCTTAACAAGACATGCAAAATACACACAAAAATGATCCCAAAATTTTGAAGATCCTATACTTAGAAAGAAAAAAAGACCCAAAAACACCACCAACACTTTGAATAGAGGAGAAGCCCTCTATTTATACATTTTAAAATATGGGATTGTGGGTTGTAATTTGAAAAATTATAGAACAAGCCTTCAATTCCACCAAGATACTTCTAGCTAGAATATGACCTTTGCCATACCTGAGATCCTCATCCATTTAGAAGAAAAGAATCATTGTTTCAACTACCTTTGCAAAGAATGATGAAGATTTGAAACAAGCCTTTGATATTTTGATTGAAGATGTTGGTGAATTCATGATCAGGATGGTGAACTTCATGGTGGAGGCCCACACAATAATCTATTATCATATGCAACTACCTGGAGATGCTTTTGACTTCTTACCTACACAACTGGAGGGAGGAAGTCATTTAAGGAGCCAAATAGAATTTGTCCTCATGTGTAACCATATGGAGATGCTCTCCTACTAATTGAAGGAAAATATGGAATCTTTTGGACAATTACCCTTCTCTTGTATATGCCAAATAAATCCCATTACCTTATGATGATTACAATTAGAATGCTCTAGCTGTGGTAGAAATAGAAAATGATCCATGACTATTTAGAAAATATGCTTTGGGGTGGCTCACAAATACTATTTTATGCTTGGAATCACTACCCATCCATGAAAGATCCATCAATTTTATATTTTAAACCAAAGCTTGCCACATACTGACATTTAGCATGTCACATCAAATCTAACCAACCATTCATGGGGCTTAAAAGTGACTAAGTAAATTAGTTATCTCTAATCTAGACACTTATCATTTTTTGGCACAATTTAGAATCCAGATCAAATGCACACCCTCAATCTTATTTTCATAGATCAAGCATGGACCATAAATTTATATCTATCTCATTGCAATTGTGACACATGTCACTACTGTATTCATCCTAACCCCTTTGAAAATTCCATTCTCATTCACACCATAAATCTATTGGATGTATGTTCAATCATGGACCATTGATTTACATGGTCGCTCACTGAGGGCTTGACACTTATCCTTTTCACATCTCCTTAGAGTATCTTGGATTGCTTCAAATCTTTACTTACCATCAGATCTTACGTGGGCAAGTAAACACAATCCATTGGATCATGATCTGAGGCTCAAAACATCATTATCTATTATCTACACTTAGCCTTGAGGTTATGCCACTTGGCAGTCCTATGGGTTCTCTATACACCTTGAAAATAGTCTCTATTACTTTTAGCATCATTGCACTACATGGCAGCACCTAGCTAGATCTTTGGTCCCATTGAACTATCAATTGTCTGCTTGCATCATTGGATCTTTGGAACATGCTCAGATTTTCAATCATACCACATGAGCTTGACACTTGTCACACTTGCATTGGTCCTAGGTTCCTTTGACTTATTTAGCTATGATCGTGCACTGTTAGATCATCCCTGCCTGAGCAAATTCATGATGTTGTATCTGCCTCCATTTGAACTCAAATGGCTACTTCATGATGCCTAAACTTGATGCTCACATGACCATCTCAAAATATTTGAAATGTAATGGTGATTTATCATGGCTTAAAATTGACATTCATGTCCATGTCATCGACATTCGTGAGATCATCATACTTATGCAATTTAGATGAATTTATTTGGGACTTTACTCATTAGACCTTTTGGCTTTGGCACTTTTATATTTCATTCAAACTTTCTATTCTTTGGGAATTTTGTTCTACATCAATTCTTTCAAGCATTTTGTTAAGATAATTATTTTGAACATTTTTTTTGAAATAATTATCCCAAAGCATATGAGATCTCTCTGAATTTTATTTGTTGGGACAATTGTCTTAGATAAAATGTTTAAAATAATTTCCCTAAAATAAATGAGCCTTACATTTTTCCTGAATCAATTAAACTTTGCACTTTTCTTGAAACAATTGACCCTTGAATTTATTTTAGGCTTTTTGGATGGGAAAAATACCTAAAGGAATTAACCCTTCATAATTTATGCTACTAATTCTTTGTCCAAAGCAAATAGATCTTTGAGATTTTGGCATTAACAATTTTCATGAAAGACACTAAGGGATTTATACATAAGCTAAGTAAAGACCTAATTAACACTTAGCCGATTTAACATGAAACTTGAGATTTCAAAGGAACACTAAAAACTAATAATATGGCTAAGGACTTAGGATTTGATACTTGACTCAAGGTGGACTTAGGTATTTACACTTGATAAGGGCCCAACATTGCTTCAGTGCAATTTTTGGCACTAACACATCTCAAGACTATATAGTCCTTATTAGCACTGTAGGGCATGCCCTAATAGACTACTTTGATCAACTCCATACTTTAGGTTAATAGGTTGGTCATTTTTGGATTCACATTTAACTTTATATTGTGGTGACATACTTGCATTAACTTATAAACAAGCTAAGAATATTATGGTCCAATATATTTGATTACATATTTTTTTGAATAATTAATTAGGTATTAATTATTTAGTTTACATATTTTATAATACTTCATTTGAGGTAGCTTTATTTATATGAATATATTTTAGTGAACCCTAATTGTCTTACTCCTACTAGAAATTCATTTTTATGAACACAATTTTTGCATGATGCTAGATAGGACAAAACATAATAATGTGCAATATTTAGGGTTAAAGTTGTTTTAAAAATTAAGCACAAAATTTTACATGGTTATAGTTAGAATTAAATTTTCCTTAAAATTATCTTAAATCTAAATTAAACCATTGACCTTAAATTTAAATTCATACATATAACTTAGTTTGACTTTAATGTACACTATATACAAAGATAGGCTAAAGCCCCTTAAGGTTGTCTTAATAGGGTTACTTTGGAGGGACATTAGGGTGGTTATTAAACATAGGAAGAATTAAACCTATATTCATTATTATTGAATGATTCAAATAATTAAAAACCATGCATAAATAATCCTCAACTTAGAATTGGAGTTGACATGCAAAATTTGAAACTATAAAAATAAATAAAACTTGACCTACTATGTTTAAAAACTGCTATTTTTATTAAGTTTTGAATACAAGTTCACAAAGCTCCAAAAATAAAATAAACTCTAAAATTAACCTATTAGATGAATTTATACTGAAGTTCAAGTTCGGTTTAAAAAATAAGCAATTTTTAAATTTAGAAAAACTCAAAAATAAAATTAAGCTACAATTTTAAACCCTCAAATGGTCACATATAGCCTTCAAAAAATATAGAAAATGTGCCATGAGATCAATTAGATTTGGTCCTTTTGGTGTGAATATGGGCTCAAATGGTAATACATATCAGAATTTATGGCCTCCAAAAGTTTGGCCTCTTTCTCTGCTTCAACTTTATTAGGGTGACCTTCGAATCCACAAGTTTATTGAAGAGAAACGATGAATGTAAATCTAGAGGCAAACTGAATTAATGTATAACTAGAATCATTATTCTATTCTCTATTAGCATCTAATTTAAGAATAGCTTGCATTACAAATAAACCAACAAATATTTACAAAGGGTACTTTGGTTCCATTGTACCTACTATATTCAATAATGGTTGATTATGTTAGCATAGAATTAATATCACATTATTTATCATAACGTCTAGTCGTTAGCGTTAGATGATTACATTGCAATTGATACATTATGATTATATTAAACATAATGAATTGAATTATGTACTATATAAATTTCCCCTATTATTCATCAATAAAACATTGAAACTTATTTACTCCTATAATCTAGTATGATTACCTGATCAAAATTCCATCATATTAGAAGCAACCAAGATGTAAAATGTTGGACCAGTAACATATGACCTGTGTAGCATAGAAGCAAAGAAGTAGATAGAAAGGAGAAAGCATAAGGTGACCTACAGTGAAAAGACCTAAATCTAAGTGGTGATGCCTAGAGATAATTGAAGAATTTAAGTTTTATAACATAACTATGAAAGGATTGACACATCAAATAATTTTTATTTACTTTATTTTGGTCATGATAGTCATAAAAGAATGTTATAAAATCTAATCAAAGTAGCCATAGCCTGGTAGTCTAATGCCTTGACAAAAGGCTCATCCAATCAAGAGGGCACATCGAGTAGAGATGAGTCACATAAATCCAAAATATGTCCTCAATGATGGAATCAATATGAACATGTAGCAACACAACATCAATAGGATTATGAATCTAAAGAGGAAGTACCTAAAAAAGTAGAATACAATAACGCATATAAGGACATTGTTTTGTCTCCCAAACCTCGTCACACATGATTAAATTTTGGTTGATCAACTCTGGTGCTAACAAGCATATGATAAGATGTAAAAAACTATTTGATTCATTGACAACTCAACCTAATAGAAATCAAGTTCAAATTGTAGGTGACAAAGAGTATGTTACAGAAGGAATTGGCAGTGTCACCATTCCTCTCAAGATGAAAACATGTACTCTTACAAAGGTATTATTTATCCCTAACTTGACAACAAATCTCTTATCTGTAAGTTATCACATAAATCATAAGGTTAAGGTAGGTTTCATGATCAATAATAGCACAAAATCATGTCTCCTCTCATGGGATGGTTAGGTCATTGCAAGAGCATTTTTTTGAAGAATCTATTATTTACCTTAGATGCAGTTTCATCCAATGTTGTTTCTCTCTACCTCTAGGCAAAATCTATAGCATTGTGACATTATCAATATGGGTACCTTTCTACTAGTTATTTTCACTAGCTTAGCTCTAAGACCATGGTCTATGGACTTCCTCAATTGTCTCATTCTTTGCTTGTTTACCTTGGATGCCTTTTGATAAATAACATAGGGTTCTATTCAAGCTGAGTTCCTCACAAGCCAAAGATCATCTCGATGTGGTATATATCAATTTATGCAGACCCTTGCCTAATTTTTTTTAACAATTTAATTACTTTCAGTTGTTTCTTGATGATTTCTCTTTCAGTACATGGCTGTTATTTATAAATAATAAAAGTGAATCCTTAACTCATTTTAAGGTCTTCTACCAGCTTGTTGTCACCCAGTCAAAGAGACCTCTTCAACTCCTCCACTCAAATAGAGGGGGGAATTCACATCAAAGGAATTATTAGCATTCTTGAATAAACATGACATTAAATAACACCTAATTACTCCCTATACACCACAACAAAATGGAATAGTAAAGTGATGAAATTGTTTAGTTTTAAAGATGGCTCATTACATGCTTTCCACTATGAAGTTTGACATGGACCATTTTGGGTAGAATTAGTTTCCAGATAATTGTATGTGTTATCAACATGGTAACCTACAAATATCTTACATGACATGATGCTAGAAGAGGTATGGATTGGTCATAAAACTTCAATATCTAATCTTAGAGTAATTTTGTTCTACATCTTATATGCATGTCCCTACTAAAAAGAGGAAGAATATCAAATACCAAAGACACTCTAGTGCCTTTTATTATGGTATAATAATACCTCAAAAAAATTATCATACTTATTGATCCTGGAGACAAAGAAGATATATAAAAGTTGAGATCTAGTTTGTGATGAGACATCATTTGACTCATTGTCATAGAAGGAACTAGAACATACCACCTCTCATACACTATTCCCATATTTAGATAATGAGAATGAAGAATCTTCTCACAAAGAAGGTGAACCATAAGGAGAATTATTCATTGATCTTGGAAATTTGGAAGACAATTCTTCATTGAATGAATAGTAGTATCAACATCCAAAATGGGTAGAGATCACCATCAAGGACTCATACCTAAACTCTAATACAGATACTTCATCAGGAGTTTAGACCAGAAGATAGGTGAGATAGGAATTTAATCTTGCACTAATGAGTTCAATAGTTGACAGCACTAAACCATAGATGGTTCATGAGGCTTTATGTTAACCTTAGTGTAAAAAGGCCATATATTCTAAATATGATGCCCTCATCGAAAATGGGATGTGGGAACTTATTGATTTGCCTATAGCAAATAAATCCATTAGCTACAAATGGTTTTTAAAGACAAAATAAAAGGTAGATGGATAGATTGACAAATAAAAAGCATGACTTGGTGTAGAGGGATATGCTCAAAAAGAAGGAATTGATTATGAGGAGACCTTTGCACCCACTACTAAGATCAAGACCTTCAAATTTATTTGTGCACTCACAACACAAAAGGGATTGAAGTTTAAGTAGATGGATGTGAAAAGTCCATTCTTGAATGGTGATCTTAAATAAGAAGTGTGCATGACCCAACCAAAAGGCTTCATTGATGAACAACATCCAATAAGGTATGTCATCTAATAAATTCACTGTATGGACTTAATCAATCACCAATGGCATGGTACATTAAGATTGATGATCATCTATCATAGCATAGATTCATTCATAGCCCCTCATATATAAATTTGCATATCAAGAAGGTAGGCACAAAAATTATCATTCTAGTTTTGTATGTGGATGATCTTGTGATCATAGGAAGTTCAGATGATCTTATTGAAAAAGTAAAGAATGACTTGAAGAAATCCTTCGACATGATAGATTTGGGTATACTTCATTATTGTCTTGGTTTAGAGATATGGAAAAATCAGAATCATATTTTTGTCTCACAGATAAAATATGCCAAAACACTACTTGAGAAATATGGAATGATACATTGTAAACTGATGTCAACTCCAATGGAGAAAGGTTTGAAACTATCTCGATTTCAAGAAACACCTAAAGTAGATGAAACTCACTATAGGCAGCTTGTTGAGAGTCTCATTTACTTGACTTATACCAGACCAGACATATGTTTTGTTGTTATCTATCTTTAAAGATTCATGCAAGATCCAAAGAAGTGTCATTAGATTATAGGGAATCATGTTTTGAGATATGTCTGAGGTATAATTGATTATAGTCTAGAATATAATAACTAAAATTTATTCTTGTATGGATACATAGACTCGGACTATGCTAGATCTATTGATGACAGAAAATCAACCTTAGGGTATATTTTTCATCATAGATCTAGACCAATTTTTTGGAAAAGTAAGAATCAATATGTAGTTTATCTCTCATCCACAAAGATATAATACCATGCCACATGAGGAGATGTATGTGAGGAAATTTGGTTACATCACATTCTGTCTAACATAGACATTCTTAAAGATCAACCAATGATTCTTTTCTATGATAATCAAGGTGTGTTAAAACTTATAAATAATCCAATATTTCATGAGAGGACCAAATACATTGAGGTCTAGTGCCACTATATTCAATAACAAGTCTTGAAACCACCACATTTAGCTTCAGTACTACCTAATAGATTCATAGGTAGCAGATATACTCACCAAGTCACTTGGTCAGGTGAAATTTGATCTGTTTCAAGGGTATATTTATAAAAACAATGTAATAAAATAGGTAATGTTAGTGTAACATTAATATCATATTGTTTATCATAACGTCTAGCAATTATCATTAGAGGGTTACATTGCAGTTGATGGATTACATTTTTGTTAACCATATCGAACTGAATTATGTACTATATAAATTTCCCCTTTTGCTCATCAATAAAATATCAAAGCTTATTTTCTCCTATAAATTCATGTAATTTGAGGTCCATTTATAAATTTTGGGTGACGTTAAAACTAAAATAAATGCAATTAGATCTTAGAAATCCCAAAAAAGTGGGTTGATACAAATCTTGACAAGAGAAATAGACATAAGATAAACATGCAATAAACCCTAAAATAGAAGGTTCACCAAAAAAAACCTAAGTATTAATATTACATTAATATTCATTTTAATTTAAAATATTTATAATAATGTGTATACACCTAAAAATTGACTCTTAGCATTTAGTTATTGACATTTTATATATGTTTAGTGATTTTTTAATGTTTAGCTTAAATTCGACATCATTTAACCATTATGTTGACTTCCCTAGATTCAAATTAATTTCTCTTATTCTTGTGCAATCTTCCTTATCTATTTAATGTTTTATTGGTTTTGTGTCAGAACCATCTCAATGGTCTTGGCCATATTATGTGTTCCCCTAATTTTATTAGATAAAACTCAAAACTATTAAAATAAATAAAACTCAACTTGTTATATTAGCAATTGTTATTTTAATTAAGTTTTTCATGAAAGTGCACACAGCGCTAAAAATCTCCAAAAATAACTTAAACTCTAAAATTAAACTACTGGATGAATTTCAACTGAAGTTCAAGTTCGGTTACAAAAATAGACAATTTTTAAATTTAGAAAAAACTTAAAAATAAAATTAAAATACAATTTTGAACCCTTAGATGGTCACTTATGGCTTCCAAAAAATATCAAAAATGTCCCATGGGCTCAAATAGAGCAGGTCATTTTGGTGCAAAGATTGGCTCAAAGGAGCTACATATCAAAGTTATGGCCTCCAGAAGTTTGTCCTATTTTTTACATCAACAAGGTTAGGGTGACTTTCAAATCCATAAGTTTATTGAAGAGAAACCATGAATGTAAGTATAGAGGCAAATTGAATTAATTTATAGCTAGAATCATTATTTTATTCTCTGCCAGCATTTAATTTAAGAAAAACTTGCATTACGAATAAACCAATAGACATTTACAAAGGACGTTTTAGTCCCATTATACCTACTATTTGCAAAATGGTTGATGCATGAAAGTTCAGGGCCATTTATAAAGGCTAGGTGAGGTTAAAACCAAGTTAAATGCAATTAGATCTTAGACATCCCAAAAAAGTGGGTTGATACAGAGCTTGACAAGAGAAATAGACATAAGATAAACATGCAATAAACCGTAGGAGAGATGGTTTCTCAAAGAAAATCTAAGTATTAATATTACATTAATATTCATTTTAATTTAAAATATTGATAACAATGTGTATACACCTAAAAATGGACTCTTAGCATTTAGTTATTGACATTTTATATATGTTTAGTGATTTTAAATATGTTTAGATTAAATTAGGCATCATTTAACCATTATGTTGACTTCACTAGCTTGAAATTATTTTATATTATCCTCATGCAATCTTCCTTATCTATTTTATGTTTTATTGGTTCCATGACAGGACCATCTCAATGGTCTTGGCTATATTATTTGTTCCCCCAATTTTATTAGATGGACCCATACACTTGTTTCCACCTTTTCGATTTTTAACCATTAGAAGTCGATATGTGGACAAATATGTTCAAATGTTGAAATAAAGTCACTTATAAATAGATAAAGGATTAGGTTCATTTCATAATCAAATAGAAACAAACATTATCAAGTTTATTGGATAATTTATCAATTTTAAAGTAGCATTGTATTATGGAGCACTTTTGGCATACATACTAAATTTTATTTATTTATTTATTTTTGTTATTTTTAAATATTTACATATTTTTTCCAATTTAAGATCTCTAATGAATTAGTATATTTCTTTAATATACACCCCCAAAGAAAAATTGAACATCGTAGACTATAAATTTTAAATCATTACAAGTAGATAATAGTCATGTATTTAGGATAAAAGGCAACAAGAGGGAGACAATGTTTAAATATTTATGTTAGAATACATCTCAATACTATATAGTCCTCATCACCATTGTAGGACATGCTTTAATCGACTACTTTGATCAACTTAATACTTTAAGTTCATAGGTTGATCATTTTTGAATTCACATTTAACTTTATATTGTGGTGACATATTTGCAACAACTTGTAAACAAGCTAGGAATATTGTGTTCCTTATATTTGATTACATGTTTTATTGAACATTTAATTAGGTAATATTTATTATATTACATATTTTATAATAATTAATTTGAGGTAGGCCTTTTTATATGAATACATTTTAGTGAACACCAATTGTCTTACTCTTACTAGAAATTGATTTATATGAACCCAATTTTTGCATGTTGTTAATGGGGCAAAGCATAATAATGTGTAGTATTTAAGGGTCAAAGTTGTTTTAAAAATTAAATACAAAATTTTGTATGATTATTGTTAGATTTAAATTTTCCTTTAATTTAGTATAAATCTAAAATGACCCATTAAAGTCAAATTTAAAATCATACATATAACTTAGTTTGACTTTAATGTGCACTCTATATAAAGATAGGCTAAAGTCCCCTTAAGGTTATCTTAGTAGGGTTACTTTAGAGTGACATTAGGGTGACATTGTAAGTATGATGTTATGATGACTTTGGGGTGTACAAGCTTATCAAAGAGCAACCATGAATGTAAACACAAGGGAAGCTTGCATTAATTTATAATTCGAATTATTATTTTGTTCTCTACCATAGTCCAATTTAAGAACAACTTGCATCACATAACATCTAATTGAATATGATCCCTTAGAATTTATTTAGTATTATTTAATATATGTTTTGTATAATTATTTAGTTAGCTTAAATTATGCATCATTTAATCATTATGTTTACTTCCCTAGATTGAAAGCATCTTTCAATTATCCTCATGGTATATCCCTAATCTATTTTATGTTTTTCTTGCCCATGTTTGGATTGTCTATATGTTCTATGATTTGTTATGCATCTAGGATAGAAAGCAACAAAAAGGAGACAAAAATTAAGTACAAAAAATTGTATGGTTAAATTTAAATTTAACTTTGCCTGTATGTTACCCTAAATCAAAATTAACCATTAAACTTAGATTTAAATTTGTACATATGCTTAGTTTGACTTTAATTTACACTCTATACAAAGATAGGCTAAAGCCCCCATAAATTTATCTTAATAGGGTGACTTTGGAGTGACATTAGGGTGGTTTTGCAAAGATGGCATTAGGATGACTTTGGAGTCCATAAGTTTATCAAAGAGCAACTACAAATTATGTAAACACAAGGTTAGCTTGCATTAATTTATAATTGGAATCATTATTTTGTTCTTTGCTAGAGTACAATTTTAGAATAACTTGCATCACATAAAATCCAAAAAATTATGTTCTCTTAGCATTCAATTACTGTTATTTTATATATGTTTTGTGTACTTATTTATATATGGGTGGTTAGCTTAAATTAGGAATCATTTAACCATTGTGTTGACACCCCTATCTTAAAAACATATTTTGATTATCCTCGTGCTATCTTCTTGTTGTATTTTATGTTTTACTTATCCCATGTTTACACTATCTATTTGGTTTTGGCTTTGTTGTTTTTGCTTTTCTTTATATTGGATAGGTCCATTCACCCCTTTCTATATTTTCTAGTTTTAATAATTGGAGGTCGATATGTGGACAAATATTTTCAAATTTTGAAATCAAATTGATTATAAAAAGACAAATGAAAAGGTTCATTTGATAATCAAATAGAATAAAACATTATCAATTAAATTGTGGAACTTATCATTTCTAATCAATCATTCTATTGTGGAGCATTTTTAGTGCACATATTAAAGTTTTTTATTTATCTTTTATATTTTATGTTTATTTTAATATTTATTATAATTTAAGGCATTTGATGAATTAATAGATTTATTTAATATACATTTCCAAATAAATTGTTAATAATATACACTAAAAAATTAAAATCATTGCAAGAGAACAAGAGATAAGTTGTGCATCTAAGACAAAAGGCAATAAGAAGGATAAAATACTTATAGATTTATGTTGCATTTATAAAACATCTCCACACTATATAGTACCTATCAACACTATATGGAAGGTCCTTATAAATTAATATGTTCAACTCCATACTTTAAGGTGATAGGTAAGATATTTTTGTATTCACTTTTAATGTATATATTACATCGATATATTTACAACAATATGTAAACAAACTAAGAGAATTCTATTACCTTCTATTAAATTACATATTTTATTTATTTAGTAACTAATTAGAAAATGTTTACTCTAGTAAAATGTTTAATTAAGGTATGTTTATTTACATGAATATATTCTTAGTGAACTCTAATTATCTTATTCATTTTAGAAATTCCTTTTTATGAACCCAATTTTCACATGATACTAGGTGGGATAAATATTAATAGAATTTTTGTACCCAAGTTAGGAGACTTGTTGAATTTTGTGTTGAAATAATTGCATACATCACTTCACTACGCTCATCCTAGTGTCACGAAGATGACACATGAGTTAAGAGAATTTTTATTTTGGTCTAGTGTGAACCACAATATCTCTAATTTGTGTCAAGATGCTTGGAATACCAGTGTGTTAAGGTTGAGCATTGCCACCCTGGAAGGTTATTGTTCCCTCATGATATTTAAAGAGGAAAGTGGGTTGTAATCTCACTTTATTTTATTGCAGGGTTGCCTCAATCGTGAAACAAACATGATACCATTCTTGTAGCGATTGATAAAGCTACCAAAGTTGGCCACTTCATTGATAAAAATGTAACAGATGAAGCTTTTATGTTTGTGGAATGATTTTTAAAAGAGGTGGTTAGAATTCATGGTATAATAGAAGTAACTATCTCAGACTAAGATAAGATGTTTACATCAAGGTTCTGGACAACTTTGACTACAACATTTGGAATGTGGTTAAATTTCATTTCTTCCTACTGGCCAAAAATGGATGGTCAAATAGAAAGACTCAACCAAGTGGTTGAGAACATGATATGAATGTATGTCATGGACTAGTAGATGAAATGGGAAGATTATTTCTATTTGGTTGAATTTACTTACAATAACTCCTATCATTCTGAAATAAAAATGGCATCTTTTGAAGCCCTATATGGATAAAAATGCAGATCACACCACTTGGCTAGGATAGTTTGGAAAATAGAGTTATTGTTGGCCCTGATATATTATTGTAATATGATAAACAAATGAAATTAATATGCCAACATATGAAATTTACATCTGACCGGTAAAAGAGTTATGTTGATTAGAAGAGGACACCACATGAATTCAGTATTGGTGATAATTTTTTTTTGCATGTTAGACCGTAGAAAAGTTTTTTAAAGTTCAAAAAAACTTTCAAATTAGCTCCACACTTTGTTAGACCCTTATACATTATGGAGAAGATTAGTCCCATTACATATCGACTAGCTCTTCCTCCTTCTTAACCAGGATTCATGATGTACTTCATGTTAATTTATTAAGAAAATACATACCTGATCTCTCTCATGTCTTGAATTGAAAACACCTACATGACATGGAAGAGGAAAGGATGCACTTAGAACTTGTGAGAATATGTGACCATCATAGCATTAAGTTGAAAAATAGAGATATACAACAAGTTTTGGTCCAATGGGACCTATTGAATAAAAGAAGTGCCACTTGGGAAGATGCACATCTTTTCAGACAACATTATTCCTGGTTATTTGAATAATCATTGGGATGCCTCCTTTTAAAGGAGGTGAGGATGTTATAACCCTACCATTCAATACTTTATATGACTATTTGAATATTAATACAAGCATGTATAGATGATTCTGGATTACATTTTATCTAACTAGTATAGTGTTGACGAACTTTGATATAGTGATATTTCAACTTTAGGTTGATGGACATAGTTATGTTTAAATTACCACATTTGATGATATGTTAACTATTTAATGTATTTAATGCTTTATCATAGTTTTGTATTATATTATTGATTTATATTATTTCTTTGTTCAAGTGTTGTTGATGTTATATTTGGTGGTTGTATGCACCTATCATGAGCTAGGCTGGGTGGAAATTTTTGACAACCAGGAAGACAAATGATTCTATGAGCAGTCAGATGAGTTTCTACAGGTATATACTTTAATTTTAGTTCTGAGCCATTTGATAATTATGTCATTTTCCCATTTTGTGCTTCTGTGTCTTTTTTGTCCTTCGTGCCTCAATTCATATGATCAATTATAATGTTACATGATGTGCTTACATCATGCCTATCTTTCTATATATTACTTTATATTACATGTTTGTTTTGATTTCTGGTGTGTTTCAATTGATTTAATGTAACCAAGTTTAAGCTCCTTGCTCCCAACCCCCCCCCCCCCCCCGCTCTCTCTCTCTCTCTCTCTCTCTCTCTCTCTCTCTCTCTCTCTCTCTCCTCTCTCTCTCTCTCTCTCTCTCTCTCTCTCTCTCTCTCTCTCTCTCTCTCTCTCTCTCTCTCTCTCTCTCTCTCTCTATGTGACAATCCGCATGGTGACTAAGATGTGATTATGGGCCTATCTAGACCCCATAACCCCATGAGGACCATTATGTTATTTGGTTAGGAAAGGGGTGTGTTTCAACTAGGTTAATTTATTTAAAATATTAATTGTTAGATTTTATGGGTTTTTCATTAATTGAAGTTGGTAAGTTTTAATGACTTTTGGGAAGTGGTTGGTGGTTTGGTTTTCTCTCACCCATAAATTGAAGGGGGGAAATTGAATATGGTATGGGTGAACCATGTTGGGGGTATATGGTCAGCGGTTGGAGAGAGGGAAAGAGGTGGGTGAGAGGATACATAGTGGGGAAGGCAGAAAAGAATTGGGAGATGCATTATTTTGGAGGGGGAAGTATACAAAAAATGATTTGTCTTTCTCTGGCCTACTACATAGACCATGTTTATACAGGGGTTATCTTCTCATTTTGGGCTTGATATTCAACTTGGAAATATATAAGTTAGATATACACGACCTACTCTCTTACTACTCATAGCCTATTTTACATTACCAAAAAAAAAATTGAGTAAGTTTTTATTATTATTTTGTTTCGGGCTAGATTTTAGATTATGATTTAAAAATGGGCATAGGGAAGTCGTTACATGCTCAAAATGAAGTTTTGTGACTTCATGCTAAGCATATAACAACTTGGGAGTTGTTTTTTTCTCTTTCCTTGCATTAAAATATACACATTACCATGATGCACATTTATTTGGTTTAAATAATTTGATTATGCATTTAAATTAGGTCGACATACCCTTTTCTTTAAGAATGAAACATTGTGTGGGTTTTACTGCATTCTTGAGGGTTTTTTTAAATTTATTTGGGGTTTTTAGTTGATTTGTGAAGTTGTTGATTCTATTTTTCTACAGCTATATTTTTTTTATCTTGGGTTTATCTTGTATGGCATTTTGTACATTGAAAAGTATTTGTGTAGGGTTGTGGGGCGAACTGTGGAAATTTTTTATTAAATATTGAAGTAATACTTTCATTATCTTTAAATCACTGGGTTTAGATTCATGTATAAATTATTGAAATTGATTAGACTTGTAGGTAATATGTTGGGTGCAATCATTTTCTTAAATTTTGTAATTAGCTATAATGATTACCTAGTTGACCTTTATTTAATAATTATTGTTAAGTTGTGGAGCTAAAAGCTTCACCAGGAGGCTAATCAAAAAGTTACTGAGTGCAACCAGTAACCAGCATCAACAGTATTGCCGACGTCGGTCAGACAGGGACTAAGGATCGACTGACATCGATCAGGAGCAGACTGAAACTAACCGACATCGGTCACCTGTGCATGTGCATGCTTCTGCTTGTGTTTCCAGAACGCATTTCCAAAATTAGACTCATCTAATTTAAGAGGTCTGAGAGTGTTTGCATATTGAAGACTAACTTAAGTCTTGAGTCTGTGTTTCTAATTATTTTAATTAGAGGTCTAATTATTATATGCATGGGATCCTATTTAAAGACCCATGAGGCATGTATTGTAATTAAGGCAAGTAAAGCATTGAAGCAAGAAAGCAAGGTCAAAGGAGATCTGCAAGGTGTAAGGTCAAGGAGATCAGCTGAAGCATTCAAGGAGGGGATAACAACTCAGATTGTTGAGTTGGTTGTGGTTGAGCAAGAGAGAGAGGGAAGAAGTCCTTGAGGTGTGGCAAGCCTTAGAGGTGGAAGAAGAAGTGGCATCTTCTTTATTATATTTTCTTCTAAAAATTATCTAATACAAGATTGTGTATTGTCTCTCAAATTCTTTGCTATTTCAAGTTTCTAGTTACTTAATCATTCTGGTATAATTCCGTGTTTAATTGCTTATAAGAAAAGTAATCAATTGTGTTTCCTTGGAGGGGTTCCTAACAGCTGGTATCAAACCTAAGGTTTGCAGGGAACAGGTTATTATTTGATTATAGGTCATTCTTAGGGGTTTTTGATTGAGTGAGAGTTCAGCAATGGTAGAAGAAAGTAAGCTACGAATGAAAAAGTTTAACGGCAAGAATTATCAACTATGGAGGATGCAGATAGAAGATTATCTGTATCAAAAAGATCTGTACTTACCATTAGGTGTCGCTGCATGGAAGCCCACAGATATGAAGGATGAAGAATGGGAGGTTCTTGATCGGAAGGCTTTGGGATCCATAAGGTTGAGCCTTACATCGTCTGTGATTTTCAACTTATCATAGTGTAAGACAACGGAAGAGTTGATAGAATCTTTGGGAAATTTATATGAAAAGCCCTCAGCGTCAAATAAGGTATTTCTTATGAAGTAGTTATTTACTTTGCAAATGCAAAAATGTGGATCGATACATACTCATCTTAGTGATTTCCATGGTTTGGTAAACCAGTTAGCTTCAGTCAATATTGTTTTTGATGATGAAGTAAAGGCTCTCATAATTTTTGCTCTTTACCTGAAAGTTGGGATAGTTTGGTAATGGCAGTAAGTAATACTGTGTCTACTTCTAAATATTAAAATTTGATGATGTGGTTGGTGTAATCTTGTATGAAGAAATACGTAGGAAAATCATAGGTGAATCATCATCAGGGATTGCTCTAAGTGCAGAAAGCAGGGGAAGGGAAAGAGAGAAGGTCAAGCAAGGGAAATCAAGGTCGAAGATGGGAGGAAGATCAAAATCTAGAAATGGAAGTATCACCTGCTGGTTTTGTGGAAAGAAAGGACACACAAAGAAAGAGTGTTGGTTGAGGGATAAAGAAAATCAACATGAAGGTAAGGAAGAAGCAAAGGATGCAGATATTGTGGCACAAGATGCTCTCATACTTTCTTTGGATAGTCAGATAAAATCATGGGTTTTAGATTTTGGTTCTTCTTTTCATGCATCCCCAAACAGAGATTTGTTCCATGAGTATGTCTAGGGAGACTTTGGAGTGCTTTATTTAGGGGATGGTACGCCTTGTCAAATTATTAGCAAAGGGAAAGTGCAGCTGAAATTGCAGATGGACAACACATGGGTGTTGAATGTTAGGTTGTGGAGCTAAAAGCTTCACCAGGATGTAAATAGAAGGAGTTACAGAGGTTACAGAGATTATAGAGAGTTGCAAAATGAGTTGCAGGGCAACCGACATCAGTCTGATCAATTGACATTGATCAGATAGTAGTGAAGAAGCAACCGACGTCAGTTACCAGTCGGCCGACATCAGTCAGAAAGGAGTCAACGTCGGCAGCCTGTGTGTGAACATGCAGTTTGCATGTTGATTCTAGAGAGTCTATTTTTGGACTATTAGTTTACATGTTAAAGGCTAGTTGTAGTCTTGAGTTGCGTGTCTAATTATTGTAATTAAGATAGTCTAATTATTGTAAGCATGAGATCTATATATAGACTCATGGGCTGTATTGTAAACTAGAGCGCTAGAGAATAAGAGAGCTAAATAAGCTCCTTCTGAGAGAAGAGAGCAATGGGGTGTTCCTCTTAGTGCCACAGTACCAAGAGTGGGTGGTGGTTTGGGGAATTAGAGGGGTTCTTTGTATATGTATGATCTCGATCAGTAGGTGTGCATGGCTTCTTTTAGAGATCTACAATGGTGAGTAAGGTCTAGTGATTTGCAGGGAGCAGTAGAGAGCAGGAGATCTATTTGGAGTACGGTTGTGTACTTGGTGTACGGGCAGCGTGTTACTGACTTGTGGAGGTGAACATCAATTCTGTATTAGAGTTGATTGTTGTGACCGAGAGAGAGAGGGAAGAAGGTCTTGAGGTGTGGCAAGCCTTTGAGGTGGAAGAAGAAGTGGCATCTTCTTTATTGTATTTTCTTCTCAGTGATTATTAATACAATTGTGTATTGTCTCTCACAACCTGTGTTGTTTCATATTTCTAGTTACTTATTATTTTGGTTAAATTCTGTGTTTAGTTGCTAATATAAGAGGTAATCATATATGCTCTTATTGGTGGAGCAAGATCCTGACAAGTGGTATCAGAGCTTTAGGTTGGGTTACTAATAGGTGGTTTCAGATCTGGTTAGTGTTTGTTGATTACAGGCCACTCACAGGGGTTTTAGATTGAGTGGGAGTATAGCAATGGTAGAAGAAAGTAAGCGACGAATGGAGAAACTGAATAGCATGAATGGTCTGATTGATGAAAAGAAAGAGCAGGTAAAGGGAGATTGTTGGTCGGTAGAGGATCAGCATGTAAAAGCAGATGTTGTAGGTGATGTTGCACAGGTTGCTCTGGATAAAGTAGAATCTTTGTTTACAGATTCTTTTGCCTCTTTCCATGCAGCCTGAAATAGAGCATCTTTTCATGGGTATGTCTTTGAAGACTTTGGAGAGATTTATTTAGGGGTTGGTGAGCCTTGTCAGATTATTGACAAAAGGGAAGTGAAGCTGAAATTATAGATGGATAACACACAGGTGTTGAAGGAGGTCATGCAGGTACCAGTCTTGGAGATGAGTCTAATTTCTTCAAGAAAGTTGGATGATGGGAGATGCACTGTAACTCTCACAGCGGATGCACTTGAATTAGATGGTGGTAAGAAAGTAGGTATCCTTTATCTATCTACTTATATTACTGATTCACCTTCTGTTGCAGAGATGTGGCTTTGTAGGCTTGGTCACATATGTAGGAGGGGAATGCATGTTCTTAAGTGAAAGACAGATGTTTTGACAAACTTAAGAACTGGAAAGCCTTGGTGTTCATAGAGGAGATGACAGACAGAGATCAGCTGAGGGGACTAAATTATTTTAAGCAAGGCTGTGTTGATTTGAACAAGATTTTGATCCATGGAGAGCTCACGGGTAAAAAGTTATCACTCACAGGCAAACACAGGTATCGGTGTCGGTCATACAGTAACCGACGTTGACAACAGGAAGACCGATGTCGGTCAGGAAGGAACTGACGTCAGTAGAAGGGATACCAGCATTAGCCATGGAAATGACGTCGATAGTCAAGGTCAGTGCAGGGAATCGACATCAGTCAGATGTAGACTGGGAGATGGCTGAGATCGGTCACTGAAATAGATGGTGGGCAGACAACAAGCTGTCAACAAGTCTAAAACGCCCATATGGAGGTCAAAAAGGGTAAGTGAACATCGTATTCATTGTTCACCTTCTTTATATTGCTTACTGATGGTCAAGAACTAGGAAGATGTGAAGAAGCAATGCAGGTAGAATCCAGAAATAGTGGGAGCTTGGCATGGATGAGGAGTGTGAGTCCTTGGAGAAGAACCAAATAGGTATTTGTTGGTGGAGTTGTCAGCTAGAAGAAAGCACTGAGAGATGGATGTATTCCCAAGTTAAAGAAGAGAGTGGATGGATATGTGAGATGGAAGGCCAAGGTATATGGTCTTGAGGAAGTTGCAGGACAGTGATACAGGTTTTGACAGGTGGATGACAAAGCAAGGCTTTAGTCAACATCAGTGTAACTATTGTGTTTGTCTTACTAGGTGGATGATGAGTCGTGACATTATCTAGTTACTGTATGTGGGTGATTTGCTAGCAAGTTTGTACATACAGGGTTTTTTGTTGAGTTAAAGGTAAGGTTAGTTTAGAGGTGTGTCATGAAAAATTTGGAGCAGCAAAATTCTTTGGCATAAGAGACATGAAGATTTTGTCTCTAATGGGAGCTGATGTGAAGATGGTGTTGGCAGGGTTCAAGATGCAGGATGTAGAATCGGAAAGCACACCTATGGCTGGACAGTTCAAGCTGAGCTTAGAACAGGGTTCAAAATCACATGAGGTCTAGTGTAGACCTAAGTTTTCCCAAGCAGTGGGAGTTGTCAGAAAGTATGGAGCTAATTCAGGGAAGGAGTACTGGAGGGCAGTTCAGTGGATTCTCAGGTATCTGAGAGGGACTAGCAGCAGGTTAACATGTTATGCAGGGTCAAGGTCTTCACTACATGGGTTTGTAGGTTCGGATGTGGCAGGTTACTTGGATGATATGTATAACATCACAGGGTGTGTGGTGGTTGGTCTTCAAGATTGATCTTGAAGAGGGATACAAGCCAGGGGATAATTTAGATGGTGTATAGGTATAGGTACATGTGTAGCTGTTTATCTCCAAGAGGAAGATTGTTAGGTTGTAGAGCTAAAAGCTTCACCAGAATGCAAATAAGAGGAGTTATGGAGGTTATGGAGGTTGTGGAGAGTTGTATAATGAGTTGTAGGGCAATCGACATCGATCTGATCAATCGACGTCAGTCAGATAGCAGTGAAGAAGCAATCGATGTCAGTTACCAGTCGGTTGACATTGGTCAAGAAGGAGTCGTCGGCAGCCTGTGCGTGAACATGCAATTTGCATGTTGATTTTGGAGAGTCTATTATTGGACTGTTAGTTTGCATGTTAAAGGCTAGTTGTAGTCTTGAGTTGCGTGTCTAATTATTGTAATTAAGATAGTCTAATTATTGTAAGCATGAGATCTATATATAGACTCTTGGGCTATATTGTAAACTAGAGTGCTAGAGAGTAAGAGAGCAATGGGGTGTTCCTCTTAGTGCCACAGTACCAAGAGTGGGTGCTGGTTTGGAGAATCAGAGGGGTTCTTCGTATATGTATGATCTTGGTCAACAGGTGTGCATGGCTTCTTTTGGAGATCTATAATGGTGAGTAAGGTTTAGTGATTTGTAGGTAGCAGCAGAGAGCAGGAGATATACTTGGAGTACAGTTGTGTACTTGGTGTACTTGCAGCGTGTTACTGACTGGTGGAGGTAAACATCAATTCTGTATTAGAGTTGATTGTTGTGACCGAGAGAGAGAGGGAAGAAGGTCTTGAGGTGTGGCGAGCCTTTGAGGTGGAAGAAGAAGTGGCATCTTCTTTATTGTATTTTCTTCTGAGTGATTATTAATACAATTGTGTATTGTCTCTCACATCTTATGTTGTTTCATATTTCTAGTAACTTATTATTTTGGTTAAATTTCCTATTTAGTTGCTAATACAAGAGGTAATCATATATGCTCTTATTGGTGGAGCAAGATCCTAACATTGAAAGAGGTTATGCATGTCCCAGTTCTGAAGTAGAGTTTGGTTTCTGTAGGAAGGTTGGGTGATGAGGGATGCACAGTAACCCTCACAGCGGATTCTTGGAAGGTTACCAAGGGTGCACTTGTTATAGCAAGAGGTAAGAAAGTAGGTACTCTTTATCTATATACTTGTATAACTGATTCTACTTCTGGTTTATCTACTTCAACTGTAGATTCAAAGATGTGGCTTAATAGGCTTGGTCACATGAATAAGAAGGGAATGGACGTTCTTGAGTCAAAAGGTATGAGTTTAGATTCAGAAGGCATAGATTGAGTTCATTGCAAGAAAAATAAATTTGATGCTTTTGACAAGAACAGGGAAGCCTTGGTGTTTATGGAGGAGATGATGGACAGAGATCAGTCACAGGGGCAAAATAATTTTGAGCAGGGCAGTATGGACAGGGGTTTGATCCAAGATGAGCTCACAGGTGAAAAATTCATCACTTATAGGAATACACAGTCACCAATTTCGATCACTTAGAACTGACGTCGGTCAGGCAAGTACTGACATCGGTCATGTGTAGATTAGAAGGGTCGATAGTGTCAGGCAGGAGAAGACCGATGTCAGTCAGACAGTAACTAATGTTGGCAAAAGGAACACTGGTGTCGGCCAGGGAAATGATGTTGATAGTCAGTGTCAGTGAAAGGAACCAACATCGATCGGATGTAGATTGGGATATGGCCGAGATCGGTCACTGGAATAGATGTTGGGCGAACAACAAGCTATCAAGGAGTCTCAAATGCCCATATGGAGGTCAAAAAGGGTAAGTGAACCTCATATTCATTATTCACCTTCTTTATATTACTTGTTGCTTACTGATGGTCAAGAACCAAGAAGATGTGAAGAGGCAATGCAGGTAGAATCTAGGAAACAGTGGGAGCTTGGCATGAATGAGGAGTGTGAGTCCTTGGAGAAGAACCAAACAGGTGTTTGTTGGTGGAGTTGTCAGCTGGAAGAAAGCACTGATAGAGGAATGGATTCCTAGGTTAGAGAAGAGAGTGGATGGATATGTGAGACAGAAGGCCAGAGTATATGGTCTTGAGCAGGCTGCAGGACAATGGAGGTTTAACCATTGTGTTTTCTTTTACCAGGTTGAATAATATTAGCTACATTATCTTGTTACTATTTTGTGTGCTTGTTGCAGGGTTACACATATAGGGAGTTTTTGAGCTAAAGGTAAAGATAGTTCAGAGGTGTGTCATGAAGAATTTAGGAGCAGCAAAATTCTTTTGGCATAAGAGACATTGAAGATCACAGGTTGATTTTATCTCCAATGGGAGCTGATGTGAAGAAGGTGTAGGTGCAAAACTGGTAAGTACACTAAGGGATAAATAGTTTAAGCTGAGCTTAGAATAGTGTTCAAAATCACATGAGGTTTGGTGTAGACCTGAGTTTTCCCAAGTAGTGGGAGTTGTCAGAGAGTTTGGAGCCAATTCAATAAAGGAGTACTAGAGTGGAGTTTAGTGGATTCTCAAGTATTTGAGAGGGACCAACAATAGGTGCACATGCTATGCAGGGTCAAGTTCTTCACTACATGGAGTTGTAGATTCGGATGTGGCAAGTTACTTGGATGACAGGTGTAGCATCATAGGATGTGTGGTGGTTGGTCTTCAAGATTGAGTTTGAAGATGGAGGTGCCTGAGATGGTTAGTGGAGGTTGTTGTACAAGTGCAGCTATTTATCTCCAAGTGGGAGATTGTTAAGTTGTGGAGCTAAAAGCTTCACCAGGAGGCTAATCAACAAGTTACTGAGTGTAACCAGTAACCGACATTGGCAGTATTGCTGACGTCAGTCAGGTAGGGACTAAGGATCAACTGACTTCAGTCAGAAGTAGACCGAAAGTAACTGACGTCGATCACCTGTGCATGTGCATACTTCTGCATGTCTTTCCATAACGCATTTCCATAATTAGACTCGTCTAATTTAAGAGGTCTGAGAGTGTTTGCATGTTGAAGACTAACTTAAATCTTGAGTCTGTGTTTCTAATTATTGTAATTAGAGGT
Source organism: Torreya grandis (assembly GCA_037957365.1). NCBI lineage: Eukaryota > Viridiplantae > Streptophyta > Pinopsida > Cupressales > Taxaceae > Torreya > Torreya grandis. Next base: position 2,254,294 of record JARHVA010000101.1, read on the forward strand.
CTAATTATTGTATGCATGGGATCCTATTTAAAGACCCATGAGGCATGTATTGTAATTAAGGCAAGTAAAGCATTGAAGCAAGAAAGCAAGGTCAAAGGAGATCTGCAAGGTGTAAGGTCAAGGAGATCAGCTGAAGCATTCAAGGAGGGGATAACAACTCAGGTTGTTGAGTTGGTTGTGGTTGAGCAAGAGAGAGAGGGAAGAAGTCCTTGAGGTGTGACAAGCCTTAGAGGTGGAAGAAGAAGTGGCATCTTCTTTATTGTATTTTCTTCTGAAGATTATCTAATACAAGATTGTGTATTGTCTCTCAAATTCTTTGCTATTTCAAGTTTCTAGTTACTTAATCATTTTGGTATAATTTCGTGTTTAATTGCTTATAAGAAAAGTAATCAATTGTGTTTCCTTAGAGGGGTTCCTAACAGCTGGTATCAGAGCTAAGGTTTGCAGGGAGCAGGTTATTATTTGATTATAGGTCATTCTCAAGGGTTTTGGATTGAGTGGGAGTTCAGCAATGGTAGAAGAAAGTAAGCTACGAATAGAAAAGTTTAATGGCAAGAATTATCAATTGTGGAGGATGCAGATAGAAGATTATCTATATCAAAAAGATCTATACTTACCATTGGGTGGTGTTGCATGCAAGCCCATAGATATGAAGGATGAAGAATGGGAGGTTCTTGATCGAAAGGCTGTAGGATCCATAAGGTTGACCCTTGCATCGTCTGTGATTTCCAACTTATCACAGTGTAAGACAACGGAAGAGTTGATAGAATCTTTGGGAAATTTATATGAAAAGCCCTCAGCGTCAAATAAGGTATTTTTTATGAAGCAGTTATTTACTTTGCAAATGCAGGAAGGTGGATTGGTACATACTCATCTTAGTGATTTCCATGGTTTGGTAAACCAGTTAGCTTCAGTCAATATTGTTTTTGATGATGAAGTAAAGGCTCTCTTAATTTTATGCTCTTTACCTAAAAGTTGGGATAGTTTGGTAATGGTAATAAGTAATACTGTGTCTGCTTCTAAAATATTAAAAAATGATGATGCGGTTGGTGTAATCTTGTATGAATAAATACGCAGGAAAAGCATAGGTGAATCATCATCAGGGATTGCTCTAAGTGCAGAAAGCAGGGGAAGGCAAAGAGAGAAGGTCGAGCAAGGGAAATCAAGGTCGAAGATGGGAGGAAGATCAAAATCTAGAAATGGAAGTATCACCTACTGGTTTTGTGGAAAGAAAGGACACACAAAGAAAGAGTGTTGGTTGAGGGATAAAGAAAATCAACATGAAGGTAAGGAAGAAGCAAAGGATGCAGGTATTGTGGCACAAGATGCTCTCATACTTTCTTTGGATAGTCAGATAGAATCATGGGTTTTAGATTCTGGTTCTTCTTTTCATGCATCCCCAAACAGAGATTTGTTCCATGAGTATGTCTAGGGAGACTTTGGAGTGCTTTATTTAGGGGATGGTACGCCTTGTCAAATTATTAGCAAAGGGAAAGTGCAGCTGAAATTGTAGATGGACAACACATGGGTGTTGAAGGAGGTTATGCATGTCCCAATTCTGAAGCAGAGTTTGGTTTCTGTAGGAAGGTTGGGTGATGAGGGATGCACAGTAACCCTCACAGCAGATTCTTGGAAGGTTACCAAGGGTGCACTTGTTATAGCAAGAGGTAATAAATTAGGTACTCTTTATCTATATACTTGTATAACTGATTCTACTTCTGGTTTATCTACTTCAGCTGTAGATTCGAAGATGTGGCTTAATAGGCTTGGTTACATGAATAAAAAGGGAAAGGACATTCTTGAGTCAAAAGGTATGAGTTCAGATTCGAAAGGCATAGATTGAGTTCATTGCAAAAAAAAGAAATTTGATGCTTTTGACAAGAACAGGGAAGCCTTGGTGTTTATGGAGGAGATGATGGATAGAGTTCAGTCACAGGGGTTGAATAATTCTAAGCAGGGCAGTATGGATAGGAGTTTGATCCAAGATGAGCTCGCGGGTGAAAAATTCATCACTTATAGGAATACACAGTCACCAACATCGATCACTTGGAACCGATGTCGATCAGGCAGGTACCGACATCGATCATGTGCAGACCAGCAGGGTCGATAGTGTCAGGCAGGAGAAGACCGACATCGGTCAGACAGTAACTAATGTTGGTAGAAGGGACACCAGCGTCGACCAGGGAAACGATGTCGGTAGTTAGGGTCAGTGCAGGGAACTGACATCGATCAGATGTAGACTGGGAGATGGCTGAGATCGGTCACTTGAACGGATGTTGGGCGACGAACAAGCTGTCAAGGAGTCTCAAACACCCATATGGAGGTCAAAAAGGGTAAGTGAACCTCATATTCATTGTTCACCTTCTTTATATTACTTTTTGCTTATTGATGGTCAAGAACCAGGAAGATGTGAAGAGGCAATGCAGGTAGAATCCAGGAAACAGTGGGAGCTTGGCATGGATGAGTAGTGTGAGTCCTTGGAGAAGAACCAAACAGGTGTTTATTGGTGGAGTTGTCAGCTGGAAGAAAGCACTGATAGAGGAATGGATTCTCAGGTTAGAGAAGAGAGTGGATGGATACGTGAGACAGAAGGCCAGAGTATATGGTCTTGAGCAGGCTGCAGGATAATGGAGTTTTAACCATTTTGTTTTCTTTTATTAGGTTGGATAATATTAGCTACATTATCCTATTACTATTTTGTATGCTTGTTGCAGGGTTACACATATAGGGATTTTCTGAGCTAAAGGTAAAGATAGTTCAGAGGTGTGTCATGAAGAATTTAGGAGCAACAAAATTCTTTTGGCATAAGAGACATTGAAGATCACAAGTTGATTTTATCTCCAATGGGAGCTGATGTGAAGAAGGTGTAGGTGCAGAACCGGTAAGTACACTAAGGGCTGAATAGTTCAAGCTGAGCTTAGAACAGTGTTCAAAATCACATGAGGTTTGGTGTAGACTTGAGTTTTCCCAAGCAGTGGGAGTTGTTAGAGAGTTTGGAGCCAATTTGGGAAAGAAGGAGTACTGGAGTGGAGTTCAGTGGATTCTCAGGTATTTGAGAGGGACCAACAGCAGGTGTACATGCTATGCAGGGTCAAGTTCTTCACTACATGGAGTTGTAGGTTTGGATGTGGCAGGTTACTTGGATGACAGGTGTAGCATCACAGGATGTGTGGTGGTTGGTCTTCAAGATTAAGTTTGAAGATGGAGGTGCCTGAGATGGTTAGTGGAGGTTGCTGTATAGGTGCAGCTATTTATCTCTAAGTGGGAGATTGTTAAGTTGTGGAGCTAAAAGCTTCACAAGGAGGCTAATCAACAAGTTACTGAGTGTAACCAGTAACCGACATCGGCAGTATTATCGATGTCAGTCAGGCAAGGACTAAGGATCAATAGACATCAGTCAGAAGTAGACTGAAAGTAACCGACGTCGGTCACCTATGTGTGTGCATGCTTATGCATGTGTTTCCAGAACACGTTTCCAGAATTAGACTCGTCTAATTTAAGAGGTCTGAGAGTGTTTGCATGTTGAAGACTAACTTAAGTCTTGGGTCTGTGTTTCTAATTATTGTAATTAGAGGTCTAATTATTGTATGCATGGGATCCTATTTAAAGACCTATGAGGCATGTATTTTAATTAAGGCAAGTAAAGCATTGAAGCAAGAAATCAAGGTCAAAGGAGATCTGCAAGGTGTAAGGTCAAGGAGGCTAGCTGAAGCATTCAAGGAGGGGATAACAACTCAGGTTGTTGAGTTGGTTGTGGTTGAGCAAGAGAGAGAGGGAAGAAGTCCTTGAGGTGTGGCAAGCCTTAGAGGTGGAAGAAGAAGTGGCATCTTATTTATTGTATTTTTTTCTGAAGATTATCTAATACAAGATTGTGTATTGTCTCTCAAATTCTTTGTTGTTTCAAGTTTCTAGTTACTTAATCATTATGGTATAATTCCGTGTTTAATTGCTTATAAGAAAAGTAATCAATTGTGTTTCCTTGGAGGGGTTCCTAAAAATTATGGGGTTCATTATGAGGTCATAGGACCTCATGATGAACCCATAAATTATTTATTCAATTTACCCTCAACCCACATTGATGTACTCTCATTCATTTTTTTGTATGGAGTTAAATGTATTTATTTGAGAAATTTTGTTGGGCTACTTGTGTTGGAAATTTTTGACAATAGAATATCAAACTAATTATAATATGAACCTTGACTCATTTTTAGCTACAACTATTATGTTTATGAATGGTTGTGGCTTTAAGTGTAGTAGCTTGATTCATTTTTTGATCTAGTTATTTTAAAATGGCATGAATTGGGTGGATTTGACTTATATTGATTATGTATAGTCATCATTCAATTTGTATTGTTTTTATTGATGTTATTATTTCATTTATCAATTATATTGTTAACTTGAAATTTATTCCTCAACTCAACTTGTTAGACTATGTAGATCTTCGTGTAGTTTATTATTTGTAGTTGTTGATTTGATTATTTGAAGCCTAAGTAGATGGTTGGGTGAACCGTTGGCTAAGCCTATTACTTGGAATGTTACAAGGAAACAAGAATGTGATGGATTCAGATTTAGAAATATAAATCCATTTCTATGACCTTCAATATTATGCCTCATGATGGATTATCCCTATTGTCTAATACTCAATAATGCATGCTTCACATTTTTTGTATTTTCTATTTCATCTTCTGATGATGTACTTTTTGGTTACTTATTTGTCTTTATTTTTTTTGCTATTATGTCGATTCATCTAATGGCTAGGGAAACAATAACTTGTTTTGAATCCCTTCCCAATACTAGTTTCTAAAATTTGTTATCCAGTTGATAGATGTGGTGGTAAGGGCCACCAATGGTGGGCTCATAGGGCTAGTGGGGATAGCTTATTTCATCATGCTCATATGCAACACATACTCCTAGATGATCTTGATGATAGGAATAATGAACTAAGTAATCATTATCGTATGGGTTACTTCATATGTTTTCTTTTTAGTGTTAATTATATTAGTGTTTTCATCGTGTATACATAATGAATGAAGTTTTAATTTATTTACAATTACTAAAATTGATTAGTTTCAAATTGTAATCATAATATGCTAACTTATTGCCTTTTGGTAATGGGCTTATTCTATAAATGGAGTTAGTGGCTATAAATTTACTTGACATATGGTGCTGAGGTTGAAGTTTTTTCGATATCCTTCTAAATTGAATCACTAGATATGATTTGTTGGTTACTACTCTTGCATTTATGTTGTAGGGTCTTATTGAATTATTATACTTAGTACTTAGGAATATTTGAATCATGCTAAATGCAGTTGTGAGAATCTTGGTTCATGATTAAGTTCTTTCTTATATATAACTTATCATGATTCATATAATAGATGCATATAAGAGGTATTAAGGTACAACTAACCTTCTTTTTGTCTTATCTATGAGAAAGACATTTGTAAGCTAGCATAAGGAATGGAAACTCATTGCAATATTTTAGTTCTTGTTTCAATTTGATCTAAACTTGTACGACTATGAATGAGGTATGTATTCTCATTGGTAAGTAGTATATTATTAATAGATTACACTTAAGTTAATTTTTAATCTCTATTACTCTTACTGGAAATGCATAAAAGCAGTTTAAAGGGATGAAATTGTTGTTTCAATGTGTGTGTATTGTTCTTGTAACTAAACCCACAATAGTCTTCAGTTATATTTTTATGTGCCTATAATACATGATTTTTATTATTATTTTAATGATATTTTGGCATGTCTTTGTAACTGAGTCAAATTTTACTTGTATGTTCATGGCGTGGCCTCAAGATTTTCATTCATATAGTAGTAAATATTATTGTTTTTAAATCAAACAATATCATTTTATAAATTCATTGGCCATGTTGGGACACACTAGTGACATTAATATCCAATGAATGGAAATGTTGGAAGATGATTGAGTTTTTAATATGCAACAAACATTTTTGAAGATCCCTATCAACTATTAATTTTGTCATTAGCACCATCTTCCATCTGTTCAATGTGGCTTGTTCATGTCACTCTCCTCAAAATGGGATGGAACCCAAATGCCTATTATTGTCATCTTAATTATTTATCCATAGTGACTTTTATTTATATGTGAATTAAAATATCAAGGTTTCCATTCACATACCAGTAAATGTTATTAACAATCAAAAGTTGATATGTAGACAAATCTTTCTAAATTTTGAAATTAAGTCAACTATAAACAAATAAATGGCTATGTTCATTTGATAATCAAGTAGAATCAAGCATTATCAATTAGATTGAGGAACTTATAAATTCTAAGCTAGCATTCAATTGTGGATCACTTTTGGCTCACATACTAAAGTGTTTTATTGAAATATATCTTTTATAATTTATGTTTATTGAAATATGTGTTCCAATTTGAGGTGTTTGATGAGTTAATATATTTCTCTAATACACATTCCCAAATAAAGTGTGAATATTGTAGACTAGAAAATTAAAATCATTGCAGGAGGGCAAGATACAAGTTGTGCATCTAGGACAGAAGGCAATAAGAAAGTGGGCAAGATTGGGCTTGAGCTTGGAATTTTAAATCTAGTTGAGTATAATAAGCCACATATGAAGAAAAAAATTGAAACTCCATCATTTATTTATCTTGACAAGAGCTGAGAGAAGGGACTCATACTTTGATATAAAACACTAGAAAAATAATTTTTATAGTGGCATCATAATTCCACTGTTAATCCTTCCTCCAGGCAAGTAAAGGTTATAGTCCCATTTTTTTAAGAATGACATCTCGAATCAACTCTTGAATATGTAAAATAGAATGTAATTTAGGTGCTAAAATCTTGAACTTACTTAGTAAGGCAAGCCATGAAATCCAAATTCTAGATGAGATAAGATCTCTAAAAGTGGTAATGCCTATAAAATCTAAAGGAGTTTTATACCTAGTGTTCCAATAAGATGGAGACCCGTATTTGCCATGTTAGTTAACCACCTTTAATTATGATCATTGAAAGAAAGACAAGTTTTGAATCCATCACCAATTCATTTTAGGTGAGGTTTAACAACTTCAAATAATTTCCAAATGCATCTGGACACAAAGGACTCCTTAATTTTGACTAGGACATAAGTGACTATGAGAGTTTAAAATCTTTTCTTTTTTCAATTTTTTTTCCATATAGTGAACTTTCAAAAATGTTAGCATATCAAAATTATTTTCCAAGCCTTATTACTTTCAATATACACTTTCCACTTGGTGCAAAGAGCTATGATTTTTCCATAAATATTGATATTATCCATACCTTCCTCATCTTGATGAAGAAAACAAGTATCCTAAAAAACCTTAGTGAAAGTCCCTAATCTGTATAATATTGGCCCAAATAAAGCATTTAAACAACTTAGGTGACTTATCATATGAGGCTCTATAAGGAGCCCAACTTGAGGAAGAATAGTAAACATTAGTAGAGGAATCTTTTTTTTGGTGCAAATGTAAAATTTTCCTATTAAATAAATGGGTTTAGTAATATAATAGGCTATTTTTTTTCCACTCTTTCAATTACATAGTATTTCCAATCTATCAATTACATAGTACCACAATTTAAAGGGAAAGCTATCAAAATAAAAAAGAATGCCTAGGAGTTTGAATTTGTCCCATTTTTCAATCCATTTCCATTGAAAATTCTTGATCCAATCTGAAAATGGCATCATGCTTTGTCTAAAGAATTGTTTTGTGGCCCACTACAAATTAGATCTAGAAGCTTTACAAAAAATCAAGCCATTGTTGCGACTCTTTAAATGAGCCCTCATGCTTTATAAGTGTGTGGAAATAATTATATATGAAGTGCACATTTATTAATTGAGTGAGGCAATTGGGAGGGATAATTCCCTAAATCAGTCCATGCTCAAGTATGTGGGAAACCAAATAGCCAAAATCTTCAGTCACAAGATCATATTGTGGTAAAGTGAGAGGGAAACATTTCTAGATGGAATGAAATACCCTCAAACTATTAAAATTATGGCTATTAATAGTAAAAACACCTGAGGCATTAGATAAGAACTCATCTCTATATCCAAAAGAAAAAATTACCAAACCCTAAGGTATTAAGCATGGCAAGGATAAATTTCCAATCAATACAGCTGAAGAATTTTCCAAAATCAAGCATGAATAATATGGTCCTCTACTGAGAAGCATGGAATCACTCTATTTGTTCTAGTCTAGGAATTACAGGTAATTTGTGGCAAAGGTGTGATGCTAGTGCTAGTATTTTGTATGAGGAGTGATTGACCTGCAACTGGTAAGTAGCTTTAGATCTCCCTCTATAACAAATAATTTGATGTTTCTTTTGTTATTTAATGCCCATTAAATATTTATTTCAAAAGGATTTTATATAAATATAAAGTAATTCTAGCCCCCAAAAAATTACCATGTTAATTTGTAAAATTCACAAGGGAAATCGAAAACTCCAACGATAATAATAATATATATAATCATTGAGGTGTGTATAAAAATACCAAAATCTCTGGGTTAAAAATAAGCATTAGCGAAGAAGATTGTTCACCATTAAATTGAATGAAAAGAAAAGTACATATAGCCAAAAGTTGTTAGTGTTAGTGGAGTTTGACAAATGCATTAACTCCCACTTAACATCACCTATGCTAAACCTAACTAGGCTTAATCATAGTGAAGTATGCTAGTTACCAATGCTTGCATGATGCTCTGAAACCTAACAAAATCATAATTGAAAGCTAACTGGTAGAATACACTAACACCCCCCTTAAGCATAGCTTAGGTGGGTAGAAAAAAAAAGATGGGTCCCGGCAACAAGGCTTGCTGAGGTACCTACATACAATGCAACTCTCAATAAGTAAAGTAAAAAGAGAAAATCCAATGGGAAAAAACACTCCCCTCCAAAAGAGAGACAAGAAAAAGAAGTAAGAACTAGAAAGCCTTGTCTAACACCCCCTTAAGCATAACTTAGGTGGGCTTTAAAATTAGGTCCCGGCAACGAACCCTGATGAGGTACCCAAATACATAATGATGATCCTAGTATCCCACAAAATATGAAAAATGTGTGCCTCAACAAAGAAGAGAGAGAATGTATGCACATAATGTCGCATGGTGGAGGTTGCAGTAGGTCCCTCTGCAATAAATATTGTCTCTTCCTTTCAGAATAAAGAAACCACGAGCTGTCAAACTGTTGTATTCCCACTCAACTGGAGTTGCCTTTGAATAGGCGGTTGTATACAGCATGGAGAGACATCAATCCGTTGACTGCTCATAGAGCTTTCTTCAGGTTCGATGGCATGCAGAGAGGTCAATACGCTCCAAGTGAATTTGTTCTCTGCTAAGACCACAAATGGTGCCGGTATTGATGCATGCACAGACTAGAAAATCAGATTCGCAGGGCAGACATTGATACCAGGTATACACCATGCAATTCCCTCAAACAAAATGCTGATTGCACAAATCCAATCCGCAGAACACAATAATATCAAACTAGAGAATATTGATCACACAAGACGCATTTTCCCCCTACGAAGCTGGAACTGAACAACAGTGCCGTGAGGAGGAAAGGAACGCTGGAGGAAGACCGACGACTAGATCCAGGCGAGGGAGGTTGACAGATGTCTCTTGAGCAGGCTCAAATAGTAGTTCGTGGGCAAGGCAATAGCGCTACGAGTGTGCTTGAACGGCGCTTGGCAGGCTGCTGGCAGATCACGTGGAGGGGTCTGGGAGGCGTCAATTCAGATCCATACCAAAGATAGCCCGAGGAATGCACTCAAGGTGCACTTCTGAAAATTCAGACTCCAAATCTCTAAATCCTGAACTGTTAATAAAATATAATGTCCTCTTAAAATTCAGACTCCAAATCTCTAAATCCTGAACTGTTAATAAAATATAATTTCCTCTTAGTAATCCAAATTTTGGGTTAACTCAGATCTGCTCTGAGACCATGTAGAAAAATACAGAATCTCTGGGTTAAAAATAAGCATTAGCAAAGAAGATTGTTCACCATTAAATTAAATGAAGAGTGTACATATAGCCAAAAGCTGTTAGTATTAATGAAGTTTGACAAATACATTAACTCCCACTTAATATCACCTATGCCAAACCTAACTAAACTTAATCATAGTGAAATATGCTAGTTGCCGGTGCTTACATGATGCTATGAAACCTAACGGAATCATAACTGAAATCTAACTGGTAGAATACACTAACACGCTGAAGACAATACATTTAGATGAAATAAAGTAGTAAAAGATGCATGGTGAGAATGAGTTGTTATTTAATAGATGATATAATAGTTGCAGTTGTTCTGCCATCTTACGACCTGCACAGCACCCACAAATTATGAATTAGCTAAAACAAATGGAAAGGAGGAAAAAAAAAAAAAAAAAACAAAAAAAAATTGTTATTGTGATTCTTACGTGTTGCAGTTGGTGGTCTTGCTGATTTTAAAGCCAACGACGGTGTTGCATTTGGTAGGAAGATTAGCGACTGCAGTTTCGGTGACTTAGGGAAAATTGTTAATCTGCGATTTGAAACATGTGCAGATCTGTCGCTTGGCACGGGAAGAATGTGGCCATTCCAGCCAGTTACTTCACTCCACTGCAGCACTGCGCCGAGGGCTGACCATTCCCACCTGCCTGTAAATATGATAAACACGGAGCCACTGATTGTAACACTGTATGTGCAACCGCTGCCATTGGCATTAACGTTGTCATCACCAGCGCTGCAAATGCGCACACCAACAAACCTTACTTACTTTATAATAAATATATAAAATTACTTACTGTAATTACCAATTTACCAATCTCACTGAGAATTAGTCTTATAAATATATATGAAAATGAAACAATATAATTTTATTCCGTGTACAGACTTATAGTGTGATGTGTGTACTATGTGATGCATGGTGAAATGTATATGAATAGTGAAATGCATGTAAACTATTCTGTGTACACATTGCAGTCCATAGATTATAAACTTTTAAAGCTCACCTTTCTTTTGTCATTTTAATAATGATATGCACTTCTTGTCACACCATGTGTAACTTGTGTGTTCTGGTTCATATATATTAGTGGTCAAATTTAAACCTAGTTACCCATCCTAGCCCGTCTAAATTGATGTAATGAGTATTACAGAGTATACACTTTATTTTACAAATTTACAAAAAAAAAAATGAATTGTATTATTTTTTTTATGAAACCAATCTCCCTTTATATATATATATAAATAATTAAATTATATATTTAGTTTCATATATATATATATATATAGTATTAAATTATATATTTAGTTTCATATATATATATATATATATATATATATATATATATATATATATATATATATATATATATATATAATTTAATAACTTTGAATTAGACTTATAAATAGATATAAAAGGAAGAAAATTCCAATCTCACTTTGAATTAGTCTTACAAATATATATAATATAATACTATATATATAGTATTAAATTATATATATAGTATTATATTATATATATAGTTTCATATTCATATATATATATATATATATAGATAGTATTATATATATATATATATATATATATATATATATATATATGAAACTATTAAGATATATATTTGTAAGACTAATTCAAAATGAGATTGGAATTTTCTTCCTTTTTATATCTATTTATAATTCTAATTCAAAGTTAATTGGAATTTGGTATCCCTAACTTTTAAAAGGCTATAATCAATACTTCTAGAAGAATAACATTGAGTAGGTATAAATTAATTTTATACATTTAATTTTTATTTAAAATTGTCATTGAGTAGGTATAAATTGAAAGAAAATAGCTTCTATTAATCGTCTTAAGAAGGATAAATGACAACTATCACTTGTTGATGCATTTCATATCCCTCAAGATTCTAATCAATAATGTCAATCCAGAAATGAAGACGTTGATGTTCATCTACATGAAGAAAAATATGAATCAGATGAAGAATAGATTTGAGAAGAGGAACAAGCATCAAAGAAGCAAAAGTGAACATTCAAGTACAAATGAAAAAAAAGATTTTCATGGGCTTATGTTGTAAAATATTGCAATGGTGTTGAAAGGATAAAATGTTCTTGGTGTGTAAAATATAAGAGAGAGACTCAATTTGCTAAAGATGGGAGTACTACCCTTCAAGTCAACGGTGTTAAAATGCATGCAGAATCAGAGTCTCATAAATTTATTTTCCAATTTTTTGAAGGAGAAAGCAAACAAAGTAGTATTCCAATAACTAAACATGTAGAACTAATGGTAGATGTTGAGAAGGAGAGAATCATATCTGTGATAGAAAATATGTATTATGTTTCCATACATGATTTACTTTTAGAAGTTTATAAACTAATTTATGACTTGAACAAGTATAAAGGCACTTCACACATGTCTCTAACAGATAAATACTCTGCATATACAAATACCACATTTGAAAAAGAGTTTCCACAATCTTCAAAGGAGGTATATTGAAAAAAGTTAAAAGATAAGATTTTTCATAGTCCATTTTACTCAATTTTAGTTGATGAAAATATTGATCAGACTATACAACATTTGATAGTTTACATTACATATTTGACAAATGAAAGAAGAGGTAAATGTGTAACAAATTTTATACGTCTCCTTCAAATAAAAGATGGAACAACTCAATCTATGTATGATGTTGTGATAAGTCTTTTAGTAGAGATGAATTTATCATTGACAAAGTTAGTTGGTTTTGGATCTGATGGGGCTTCTGCTATGAGGGGTATTCATGAAGGATTATCTACTAAGCTTCATTGAGATGCTCCTCGATTAATAGATATTCATTGCATAACTCATCAAGAAGCATTAGCAACAAATGATGCTTCATCTTATTTTTTAGAGCTACACTTTTTTGACAAATTTATAAATAAAATTTATCTCTGGCTTGGAAAATATGTTAAAAGACATGAAGTATTAAGAGATTTGATGGATTCATTTCAAATTAATCGGTTAGAGTTGTTGTAAATTCATCTAATTAAGTGGCTCTCTAAAATAAAGGTCATGGAAAGGCTTGTCAAAATCATACCTATTTTATTGAAAGAATGGGAGTTAGAAGATTAAAAAATGTATGATTTGACAAAAAAAATTCAAGTATAGTTTCAAGATGAGCATGTTGACATTACTTCCATTGGCACCACTTTAGATATTACTATTGAAATGTTTCGTAGGAGATTTCAAAGAGATATATTTGGGGCAGGTATAATACATATTTCATCTTTTTTAATAGAGCACAAGGAAGAATTCTTGATTTTTCAGATGGAGCGGGTACAATACATATACATCCATTGATATTTGAGAGCTTGTCTAACTCACAAAGATCAAGGACATTAGATGATTACATTGAATTGGAAAAAAGCTTTATAATGAAGGTTATTGATTCTCTATATGCAAGGTTCATACATTTATCTATGTTTAATGTTGTTAAGTTTTTCAATCTTTATAATTATTATGATGAGGTGGATGATAGAGAATGTCAAAAAAAAAGATGGTTAACATGTTTATGTGAAAAATTTAGTGTTGGAAAATTGTCTATTGTAGATACTATCAAATGTTTAAGGGAGATGGATGAATTTGTTTATACTATTTATAAATCATACTAAGAAAAACCATATGTTTGGAGCATGGGATCTTTATAGAGGTGAACCTGAATGGTTTGAAAGGTTTCTATATTTAATGCAGCTATGACAAGCTATTCTTGTTATTCCAGTGAGCATGACAGTATGTGAAAGAGGTTTCTCAAAGTTAAATAGGATAAATAATGATGATCAATCTATATTTTGTTTAAAAATTTGGATATGTTAACGTTTCTTTCCTTTTGTGCACCTCATGCTCTAAATGAGGTAGATTATAATGTTATTTATGATGAATGAAATCATATAAAAATGTAAAGGCCTCTTCCTCTAGACCAATAGATCCATTACTATAGTAGTTTGGAATTAAAGAATATATAAAAACTAAAACTTCACAATAGTTATAGTATTAGAAGGAAATTTTTGAATAGAAGTTGAAACCAATGATATAAGTTAATATATATATTTTATTTGTGCGATTGAATCATTCTCTAACAAATTGGAATCCAAGCTTATATAGTTCACAATTTTAATGAGCAACAATCTTGAAGTGAAGTGAAAGTTGATTGGAATTGATTTTAATATTAATTAAGACTATTTATAATCATTAATATAACATTTACATTTATATATGTTTTATTACTAGACTATAAACAAGTACTACTAATTCCCTTCTTGTTGAATTTGGTGTAAATATAACAATAATGAGCTAGGTTATTTTTTGAAATTTGTTGTGCACTGATAAATGTGGTGTATACAGGTAAAACCAAAAGCGTCATGTTATTCTACATCATGTTTTTGGTTTTAGTTGTATGTATCAAGTTGGCTATTGTATTCCTACTTCCATTTCCAACTAATGGATGGGGTGGGTAGGGATAGTCTATTACCCACTAATGGATGGGCTCAGGAGGTGCATGGACTGAGTCTTGGCATACATAATAATTACCATTAAATGAACCAATTGGCTATAAAATTTATGAATATTTTAGTTGATATTATAAGTGTAACATTGCATAGCTTGATCTTCTGCTCTCTTTTTAATATTTTTTCTATCTAAGTCCTTTTTTCTCTATTTTTATTTAATGATTACCGTATGAAATCCTATGTTTTTTGATCCAATATCTTAATCCTCTTTCCTTTATTTTTAAATATTTTTCTCTCTAAATTCTCTATTTTCATTTAATGATTACCTTTTAAAGTCATAATGTTGCTTGATCCAATATTTTAATCTTCTCTACTCTAATTTTTTTTTTAATTTTTAAGTTATCTATTTTTATTTAATGATTATTTTTAGTTAAAGGTGTTAGATTCTATTTTTATAGTAAGAGGATTTTATAAATCTAACTGATTGAAATTCTATATTATATGGTAGATTTGAACACTATAAGTTATATTTCATTTTATACATTATTTTATGTTTATCCTATTTTCATCATATTTAATTTTTGATAGGCCAAGGTGACTCCATAGGTGTTGGGATTTTACAAATATGACCAATTGAGATTCTATACTATGTGGTAATTTTGAGCATTGTGTAGGTGATATGGCATTTTATAGAATGTAAACTAATTATTTCCAGTGTGTTGGGTAGGATCAATCATTTGAATTATTGTGGCAAGTTGGAAACTATTATAAGATACAATATAGCTTTCTCTGTAATTACATTTTATAGTGTATATAGTGTAATTTTTCCTCTTCATTTGTGGCAATTTAATACATCTAAGATAACAAAATATTTGCATTAGTTGTTACATACATCATAGATGAATTTTCCCTCTTCTTTTGGGATTTTTACATTGTCATGCACTTTTATACTTGGACCTTTTTTTAGATTCATTTTTGTTGCATTTCTGGGACAGAGATGAAGCCCTTTGACGTGTTGTGATGGGTTCAAATTTGACTGTTGGTTATGATTTTTATAACTTGTGACTCGTATCCTTTTGGTCTCATAAAACTCTGTGTGTGTGTGTGTGTGTGTGTGTGTGTGTGTGTGTGTGTGTAATTTAATGTGAGATTGGTAATTACAATGAGATTGGTTTTACATATTTATAAATTAATTCAATAAGAAGGGCATTAGCAGAATCTGTTCATAGTACAGTGATAAAAAAATATATAAATGTAAATGTTGTATTATTGATTATAAACTATTTTAAGTAATATTTTTATATATGGGAGATTAATTTTAAGTGATATTAAAATTGGCAATTACAGCAAGATTGGTTTTATATATTTAGAATACTAATTCAACAAGAAGGGAATTAGCATTTAAATTTATATTTTTTTGTTACTTTATTTTTGACATTATATAGTTAAATGTTATTTAAAACTATTTATAATCATTAATACAACATTTAGATTTATGTGTTTTATTACTAGACTATAAATAGGTACTGTTAATTCCCTTCTTGTTTGATTGGGTGCAAATGTAACAATAATGAGCTAGGTTGGTCTTGGAAGTTTGTTGTGCACTAACAAAGGTGGTGTATATAGGTAAAAATAAAAACATGATGTTATTCTACATCACATTTTTTGTTTTAGTTTTATGCTCCAAGTTGGCTATTGCATTCTTACTTCCATCTCTAACTGATGGTTGGGGTGGGTTTAAATTATATACCTGCTTACAGATGGGCTCAGGTGGTGCATCGATTAAGTCTTGACATATAGAGGAATTCTCATGAAATAAACCAACTGGATATAGAAGTTAGGAATATTTGAGTTGATATTTTAAGTGTAACATTGCATAGCTAGATCTTATTCAATCCAGTTCTATGATTTAAATATTTTTTTTTTAGCTTGTTATTAAGAAATAGAAGTACATTTGATTTGTATAAGGTTAGATGTTATGAATTATGATTATTGTGCCCTTTTGGGTAAATATTATAAATAGGTACTACTAATTCCCTTCTTTTTTAATTTGACGTAGATGTAACAATAATGAGCTGGGTTGGTCTTGGAATTTTGTTGTACACTGGCAAAGGTGGTGTATATAGGTAAAACAAAAACATGATGCTATTTTGCATCACATTTTTTGTTTTAGTTATATGCTCCAAGTTGACTATTGTATTCCTACTTCCGTCTCCAACTAATGGTTGGGGTGGGTAGGGATTATATACCCACTTATGGATGGGCTCAAGGGGTGCATGGACTAGGTCCTGACATATAGAGGAATTACTGTGAAATGAACCAATTGGATATGAAAGTTATGAATAGTTGATATTGTAAGTGTAACATTGCATAGTTAGATCTTATTCAATCCAGTTCTGTGATTTAAATGTTTTTTTAGTTTGTTATTTGAAAATAAAAGTACAATTGATTTGTATAAAGTAACATGTTATGAATTATGATTGTTGTACCTTTTTGGATGAATGCTATAATTTCATTGAATAAATTTTTTACGTTGCATTTCCAAAATTTTATTAAGTATTTTATTTTTGTGTTTGAATCATTCCCCAACAAATTGAAATCAAAGTTTCTTTAGTTCATAATTTTAGTGACACATACAAAATTTACTTTTATCAATCAAATGGCACTTAAATTTACACTTGTCAATCAAAGGGCACTTAAATTTACACCTATCAATTAAAGGGCAACTATTTTTATAACTTTTCATCACTGAAGGGCTGGTTGAATAAATACCCTTCAGCTTGAAATGAAGGCCATCCCTTTAAACTTGACCACTATACACAACCACCCATCACCATCACCAACATAGATCCACTGCTTGCTTGTACCATTTTAGGTATTTATTTTTATCATTTGACAAGCATCATTATTAAATAAAATATAGATGTTGTATGACTTCATTATGATCGATGTTCATTCTTTTATTAACATGCCCAAGGCAGGTTATATAGGTTTCAAATTTGTTATTGGTGGCTTTTTATCATTTAATTCTGAGGTGGTATTGGACTAGTCGTTGGGACATATAATTTTTTTTAAAAATTATATTATATTTTATTGTTTTGGATTTATGTAGTTTAATTAGTTATTACTTAAAATAAGTTATTTTATAATGTTTTATAAAGTTGTATGGCAATTTTTTTATCAGGTATCATTTTTATTATGACTCGTAGTTGGGACTTCAATGTTCAATTATTTTTATAAATTTGACTAATAATAATATCAAACAAACTTTTTATTTATATTGGTTTTAAAATTTGTGCACTTAGGCATGCCATAAGTTGCAATGAGTCATTAATAGAAAATGAAAGGACATGTTAGAAGATACATGGGTAATTAATATGCAATGACAGACCATGTTTAATGACACTTGACAAGATTTTTTTTCCATTAATGTTGCAAGTAATTGCCATCAACCACCTATTTGGCATGGCTTTTGAAGACTCTTCTCTATAAATAGTCATGGAACTCTTACACCTCTTCTACTATCTATAGATTTTCATCAATTTGAAGGAACAAAATGTTATTTCAAGGTGTGTACCTTGTTCTTATAATTGAACCCACAACAGTCTTCATTTATTTTTTGTGAGCCTATAATACATTATTTTTTTTTTATCATTTTAATGGTTTTGTGTGTGCCTTTACAACTGAGTCAACTTTTACTTGTATGTTCATGGCATGCCCTCAAGGTTTTCATTCACATAGCACTAAATATTTTTTTTTTGGTATCAAATGATACCATTTTCTGAATTCATTATCCATATTGGGGCACCCCTGTGACATTAATATGCAATGAAGGACAATGTTGTAAGATGCTTGGATTTTTTGAATTCTGCTGCTAATCCTTCCATCAAGAAATTAGAGGTTACAATGCCATTTTTAAAATGAAATCAGACATCAACCCTTGGATATGTAAGATAGAAGGTAAGTCAAAGGCTAAAAGCTTGAAATTACATTCTAAGCCAAGCTATGAAATCCAAACTCTAGATGATATAAGATCTCTAAAAGTGGTAATGCTTATAAAAGCTAAAGGAATTTTATACCTAGTATTTCAACAAGAGAAAGGTTGGAATTTTTCATGATAGTAGTTACTCAACTATCACCCCTATTAGAGGGATCATAAAAATTTAAAATCTTGCATTTCAATGCTAGTTTAACGAGATGAAAGAAGTTGTACAGACTTTGGAAGTCATGTGCAAGGAAAAATAGTTATATAATGTCCTTTAATCTTCTACAAGTCAAGAAAAATCTTAGGAATAAGTTTCAAGCTCAATAGTTGCAGACATATCCTTCTCACTCTCATCATCTCCTTCACAAGCTAGAGAAGACCAATGTCAAGAAAATAATACAAGTCATACAGGTAGAGTTGGGAGATAATATTTTGGCCAAATTTTGGTACCTCTAAGGGATTTAAATTTGTGGCATTGGTTTTTATATTATTTCTCTAGATTTATGAAGAATCACTAAGAGCCCAGACTGCTTTTTAAGAACTCAAAACCACACAAACTAAGTTTAGAGAAACTCCAAAATAAACTGTGAATTTGTGGGTACTTGAAATCAATTAGAGTGTGTTCTCAGATGTCTGTGTATGCCTCACATATGTTAATTCATCATGGTGTCATGTTTGGATGTATTAGATACATATTCTACCCTAATTCTACATACTACCAAATATAAAAGTCTTAATCCTAGTTTTCAAATATTTAAATGCTTAAACACATTCAAATAATCAATGTCCACTCTCATTCTAGCATTCACTTGCACTTGTATTAATCAATATGTGGGATAACTACATTGGGATTGATCCCTCTTCAGAGTATTGGTATATAGGCAACTCTCTTTGCAGCAAGGTATTGACGATGTCTAGCCTATCTTACTAACAAACATAAAATTATTTCTCAGACTATACTTAAAAGGAGGATTAGAGTTTGCACATTAAATTAGCTTTTTTGGGCACAACATAGAGTTCCAAGTTTCATTCACATAAAAACATGACCTAAAAACACAGGCACAGGTGCTCCAAAAAAATAGGAATAATCCCACATAAGGGACACTACCACCACTTTGAGGACACTACAACAACTAGTGCTACTGTCCATATAGGGTGTTATTGTCCATTGAGCAAAAAAATTACAAAATCCTATTTGACACTCATAATTATCCAAAACTTAGTTTTCAGAACCTAGATCATCCACGATAGTCACTTTTCAAATAAGTCTATAATTATGCATATTCACTACTATTTTTAGAAATTCAAAAGAGGTCAAAAGCTATAACAAATTAGTGCTTAATTATTGTATATTATTTTATTTATTTAAACATCTTATTCCTTTAATCTAAACATAGGATTTACATAGTTAAACCCTAAAATGGTAAATCATCAACACTGTATAATACCTATCAACACTATGTTGAAGGTCCTTATAAACTAATATGTTCAACTCCATAATTTAAGGTGATAGGTTAAACATTTTTTAATTCACATTTAACATATAAATTATGTTGATATATTTACAACAATGGGTAAACAAACTAAGAGAATTTTATCTCCATCTATTAGATTACATGTTTTATTGAGTAACTAATTATGCAATGTTTGATCTATTATATATGTTGTAAAATGCTTAATTGAGGTAGATGTATTTATATGAATATGTTTAGGTAAACATTAATTATTTTATTCAGTTTATAAATTCATTTTTATGAACCCAAATTTTACATGATGTTAGGTGGGATAAAGCTTAATAGTGTGTCCCATTTTGGGGCCAAAGCAATTTAAAAATTACAGTAAAAATATTTATAATATTTAAGTTAGATTTAAATTCGCATCTCAAGTCAACTTAAGTAATTTTTTTCATGATTAAAGTCATATTTAAATTTTCCTTTAATTTACCTTAATTTCAAATTAACTCATTAAAGTCAGAATTAAATTTTTACTTTTAACTTAGTTTGATTTATGTACACTCTATACAAAAATAGGTTAAAGTCCACTTACAGTTGCCCTAATAGGGTGTCTTTGGAGTCAAATAAGGGTTGAATTACAAAGATGATGTTAGGGTGAATTTGTAATCCATAAGTTTATTGAAGAGCAACCACCAATGTAAACATATAAGCAACTTGAATTAATTTATAAATAGAATCATTATTATGTTCTTTACCAGCATCTAATTTAAGAACTAGCATTACAAAAAATCCAATATATATTTACAAAGGGTGTTTTGGTTCTATTCTACCTCCTATTATTTGGTCGATGCATGTAAGTTGAGGGCTATTTATAAAGGGTTGGGAAAGGTTAAAACCAAATTAAATGCAATTAGTTCTTTAAAATCTGACAAAATTAGTTGATACAGAGCTTGACAAGACAATTAGACATAAGATAAACATGCAATAAAACCTAAAAGAGAAGGTTTCTTGAACAAATCCTAAGTATTAATATTACATTAATATTAATTTTAATTTTAAATATTGATAATAATGTGTATACACCTAAAATGGACCCTTAGCATTTAGTTATTGTCATTTTATATATGTTTAGTGATTTTTTTTATGTATGGATGATTATCATAAATTAGGTGTCATATAATCATTATGTTGACTTCCCTAGCTTGAAATTAGTTTATATTATCATCGCGCAATCTTCCTTATCTATTTTATGCATTCTTGGTTCTTTGTCAGGACCATCTCAATGGTCTTGGCATTATTATTTGTTTTCCAAGTTTATTGGAAGTTGATATGTGGATAAATTTGTCCAAATATTGAAATAAATTCACTTATAAATAGAGAGGATTAGGTTCATTTCATAATAAGATAAAATCAAGAATTAACAAATAGATTAGATAATTTATCAATTCTAAGGTAACATTGTATTATGGAGTAGTTTTGACATACACACTAAAGTTTTTTATTCATTTTTTTACAATTTCTATTTATTTACATATTTGTTTCAATTTAAGGTGTCTAATGAATTAGTAGATTTATTTAATAGACACCCTCAAATAAAACTTGATTATTGTAAATTGGAAATTTTAAATCATTATAGTAAGACAATAGTCATGTATTTAGGACAAAAGGCAACAAGGGGGAGACAATGTTCATATATTTATGTCATATTTAGAATATACATCTCAAGACTATATAGTCCTTATTAGCACTATAGTGCATGCCCTAATAGACTACTCTTATCAAATTCATACTTTAAGTTAATAGGTTGGTCATTTTTGAATTCACACTTAACTTTATATTGTGGTGGCATATTCACAACAACTTGTAAACAAGCAAGTATGTTCCCATATATTTGATTAAATATTTTTTTGAAAAATTAATTAGGTATTGTTTATTTAGTTTAAATATTTTATATTACTTAATTTGAAGTATGTTTATTTATATGAATATATTTTAGTGAGCCCTAATTGTCTTACTCGTACTAGAAATTCATTTTTATGAACCCAATTTTTGCATGTTGCTAGATAGGACAAAACATAATAATGTGTAATATTTAGAGTTCAAAGTTGTTTTGAAAATTAAGTACAAAATTTTACATGATTAAAGTTAGAATTAAATTTGCATTAAATTTATCTTTAATCTAAATTAACCCATTGAAGTTAAATTTAAAGTCATACTTATAAATTAGTTTGACTTTAATGTACACTCTATACAAAGATGGGCTAAAGTGCCCTAAGGTTGTCTTAATAGGGTTACTTTAGAGCGACATTAGGGTGGCTTTATATTGATGATGTTATAATGAATTGATACACTACTTTGATCAACTCCATACTTAAAGATGATAGGATGGTAATTTTTGAAATCACATTTAACATACAGATTGTAGTGACATACTTGCAACAACTTGTAAATAAACTAAGAAAATTGTTTTCCCTGATATTTGATTACATGTTTTATTGAACAACTAATTATGCATTGTTTATTATAATTTATGATACGTAATTTGAGGTAGGTGTATTTATATGAATACATTTTATTCAACCCCAATTGTCTTACTCTTACTATTTAAAATCAATTTTTAGTAACCTAGTTTTGCATGTTACTAGGTGGGGTAAAGCATAACAATGTGTACCATTTTGAGGCCAAAATAGTTTTAAAAAATAACTACAAAATTTTGCACATAAGTCGTATTTAAATTTTCCTTTAAGTTACTTGAATTCCAAATTAACCCATTAAATTCAAATTTAAATTTGTACATATAACTTAGTTTGACTTATGTACACTCTACACAAATATAGGCTAAAGTACACCTACAATTGCCTTAATAGGGTGTATTTGGAGTGAAATTAGGGTGTCCTTGTAAAGATGATTAATGAACCAGAATACTATCAAGGAAAAAAAATACAATAGGCTAAGATTCTGAATAATAACATGTATTGATTTTTATTGAATGATTCAAATAATTACAAACCATTCATAATAAGCCTCAACTCAAAATTGGAGTTGACATGCAAATTTTGGAACTATAAAAATAAATAAAACTCAACATGTTATTTTTATTAAGTTTTGCATGCAAGCGCATAAAGCTCTAAAAATCTCCAAAACTAAACTAAACTCTAAAATTAACCTATTAGATGAATTTCAATTGAAGTTCAAACCTAGTTTAAAAATAGATAATTTTAAAATTTAGAAAAAATCCAAACTAAAATTAAGCTACAATTTCAAACCCTCAGGGGGTCACATATGACCTCTAAAAATATAGAAAAAATCCCATGGGCTCAAATGGAGCAAGTCATTTTAGTGTGAAGATGGGCTCAAATAGAGCTACAATTCAAAATTTATGGCATCCAAAAATTTGACCTCTTTTTCTACTTCAAATTTGTTAGGGTGACATGCAAATCCATAATTTTATTGAAGAGAAACCATGAATATAAATCTAGAGGAAAATTGAATTAATTTATAACTAGAATCATTATCTTATTCTCTATCAGCATCTAATTTAAGAATAGCTTGCATTACAAATATACCAACAGGAATTTACAAAGGGTGTTTTGGTTCCACTTTACCTACTATTTGCAACAATGGTTGATTGTGTTAGTGTAGCATTAATATCACATTGTTTTATCATAATGTCTAGTAGTTAGCGTTATACGGTTACATTATAGTTGATGGATTACGGTTCTGTTAACCATATTGAACTAAATTATGTACTATATAAATTTCCCCTTTTTCTCATCAATAAAACATCAAAGCTTATTTTCTCCTACAATCTATTATTAGAGCATCCTTTGCCTAATCAAAAGTCTTTCACAACAAAAGCAACCAAGACATAGAATGTTGGACTAGTAACCTATGACCTATGCAGCATAGAAGCAAAGAAGCAGATATAAAGGAGAAAGTATATGATGACCTATAGCCAAAAGCCCTGAATTTGAGTGGCAATGCCTGGAGATAATATGAGAATTAAAGTATGATAACAAAACCGTGGAAGGATCAACACATAAAAGCATTTTTGTTTGCTTCATTTTGGTCATGATAGTCAGAAAAGAATGCTATAGAAGCTAATCAAAACAACCATAGCATGGTAGTTTAATCAACACATGGTATAAAAATAAGATTAGAGAAAAAACCTTGCAAGATACATACATTTTTTATATAGAATTTGAAGCATAAAATATTGATTTAAGTATAAAATTTCGTATAAATAAAGTAGAAGTAAACAAATGTCTGCACCCAAACTCCTCTTGTTTGATGCGCAACTCCTCAAAGGGCCAAATTTTTCTACATAGAAGACAAAGATGTAAATGATTCCTCAATTTGAAGAATTACAGGGTATCATCATTGGTGTGATGACCTATGCTACTAAAGTTGAAAAACAAATCAAATGAAAAAGCCCTAATGTTGATGACACTCAATGTCATCGACCAGCTTCAACCTCATATTCAGGACACGATGACATCGAAAGAGGATTGATACACTCTATCTACCATTTATGAGGTGAATATTTAGATGAACATACTCCATCTTCAGTAAAAGCTACATACTCTCAATATGAAATAAGGTTTGAAAGTTGAGGAATTCTTACATCATGTAGTAGAACTATGAGATAAATTAATTATGCTTGGATAAATGATCGATGATAAGCTATTGGTTTCTATCACATTGATATCTCTCCCCTCTTAATTTTGTACGTTCATCATGACACTGATCATCATAAATCAAGTAGTGTATTTTGAAGAACTAGTGAATTTACTTCAACAAGAAGAAGCCATCCAGTCGGTGCAAGAAGAGTTTGAGGATAAAGCCCTAATTTCCAAGCAACATGGTTCAAAGTTATCAAAAGGACCACCAAATCAGACACAATAATAGCATAAATATGAAAAGGCAAAACACTGGTGTCATATTTTCCATACCAATATGCATGATTATGATAGATTTTAATATAATGCCTTGACAAAAGGCTCATCTAGTCAAGAGGGCACATCGAGTACAGATGAGTCACATAAATCCAAAATACATCCTTGATGATGGAAGTAGCATGAACAAGTAGCAACACAACATTAACAGGATGATGACTCTAAAGAGGATGTACCTAAAAAATTAGAATACACCGACACATATGAGGATGGTATTCTTTTATCCCAAACCTCGTCACACATGAGTAAAGTTTGGTTGATCAAATCTGGTATTAGAAAGCATATGATAAGATGAAAAGAACTATTTGATTCATTGACAACTCAACCCACTGGATAAAAAGTTTGAATTGTAGGTGATAAATAGTATGTTGTAGAAAGAATTAGCACTATGACCATTCTTTACGAGATGCAAACCTCTAATCTCACAAAGTTACTATTTATCCCTAGCTTGACAATAAATCTCTTGTTTTTAAGTCAAATCTTGAATCATAAGGTTAAGGTGGATTTCATGATTAAGAATGGCCAAAAATCTATCTCCTCTCACAGAATGGTCAAGTCATTGCTAGAGCTTTTTTTAAGGATCGATTATTTGCCTTAGATGTAATTTCATCTAATGTTGTTACTCTCTCTACCTTTACAATAGAATCTATAGCATTATGGCATTATTGATATGGGTACCTTTCTACTAATTCTTTGTACCATCTTAACTTTAAGGCCATGGTCTATGGACTTCATCAATTATCTCATTCTTTGCTTGTATGCCCTAGTTGCGTTTCTGGCAAACAACATAAGGTTCCTTTCAAGACAAGTTCCTCAGAAGCTAAGGATCATCTCGATGTGGTACATATCGATCTGTATGAACACTTGCTTGCTTATTTCCAAGGATTCAAGTAATTTCAATTTTCTATTGATGATTTATCTTACAATACATGGGTGTTCTTTCTAAATAATAAAATTGAAGCCTTAACTCATTTTAATGTATTCTACTAGCTTGTTGTCACCCAGTCAAGGATACCTCTTCAACTTCTCCACTCAAATCAAGAGGAGAATTCACATCAAAAGAATTATTGGCATTCTTGAAGTAACACGACATCAAATAAAAACTAATTTCTCCCTATATGCCACAATAAAATGGAATAGTAGAGTGAAAAAATCATTCAGTCATGAAGATGGCTCATTGCATGCTTTCCACTATGAAGTTGGATGTGCCATTATGGGCAGAAACAGTTCAAAAATATGTATATCTTCTCAATAGGGAACCTACAAAGATCTTACATGACAAGACACCAAAAGAG
This sequence comes from Torreya grandis, assembly GCA_037957365.1. Classification (NCBI taxonomy): domain Eukaryota; kingdom Viridiplantae; phylum Streptophyta; class Pinopsida; order Cupressales; family Taxaceae; genus Torreya; species Torreya grandis. Next base: position 2,280,441 of record JARHVA010000101.1, read on the forward strand.
GTATGGAGTGGTCATAAATCTTTGATCTCTCATCTTAGAGTATTTTGTTATACATCTTATATGTATGTTCCTGCTAAAAAGAGGAAGAAGATAGAATCAAAGACAATCTAGTGCCTTCTATTGGGGTATAGTACTACCTCAAAATAATATTGCCTCATGGATATTGAGACAAAGAAGATATATCAAAGTTGAGATGTGGTTTGTGATGAGTCATCATTCAACTCATTATCATAGAAGGAGCAAGAACATACCACCTCTTATAGACTATTCCCATATTTAGATGATGAGAATGAAAAATCTTCTCATAAAAAAGGTGAGTTGCAAGGAGAATTTTTCATTAATCTTAGAAATATGGAAGATAATTCTTCATCAAATCAGCAGAACATCAATGTCCAAAATGGAAGGTTTTCAACTAGGTTGATTTTAGGAGTCACTTCAATTAGATGAAATTGACTATAGGTAACTTGTTGGGAGTCTCATTTACTTGACTTATACCAAACTAAACATATGCTTTATTGTCATCTATCTTTCAAGATTCATAGACAAAGAAGTATCATTGGATTGTAGAGAAGTATGTTTTGAGATATGTCTAAGGTACAATTGATTATGGTCTGGAATATAAGAATAACTCAAATTTCTTCTTGCAAGGATACACAGACTTAAACTATGTTGGATCTATTGATGATAGGAAATCAACCTTAGTGTATATTTTTCATCTCAGATCTAGACCAGTTTCATGATTAAGTAAGAAGCAATCTATATTTGATCTCTCATCCATAAAGGTATAATATTGTGTTGTACGAGGAGTTGTATATGAGGTAATTTGGTTACATCATATTCTATTTAACATAGGCATTCTTGAAGATCAGCCACTGATTCTTTTCTATGACAATCAGGGTGTGTTAAAACTTATAAAGAATCCAATATTTCATGAGAGGACCAAACACATTGAGGTCCAATGTCACTATATTCAAGAACAAGTCTTGAACCCCTACATTTAGCTCCAATATTACCCAATAGATTCATAAGTAGCAGATATACTCACCAAGTCACTTGGAAAGGTAAAATTTGATATATTTTGTGGTTACATTTATAAAAACAATATAATAAATAGGGGAATATTAGTATAACATTAATATGACATTGTTTATCATAACGTCTAGTAGTTAACGTTAGATGGTTACATTGCAGTTGATGGATTATGGTTATGTTAACCATATTAAATTGAATTGTGTACTATATAATTTTCCCCTTTTGCTCATAAATAAAACATCGAAGCTTATTTTCTCCTATAAATTCATGCAAGTTGAGGTCCATTTATAAATTTTGGGTGAGGTTAAAACCAAATTAAATGCAATTACATCTTAGAAATCCCAAAAAAGTGGTTCGATACAGAGCTTGACAAGAGAAATAGACATAAGATAAATATGTAATAAACCCTAAGAGAGAAGGTTTCTCATAAAAACCCTAAGTATTAATATTCATTTTAATTTAAAATATTGATAACAATGTGTATACACCTAAAAATGGACTCTTAGCATTTAGTTATTGGCATTTTATATACGTTTATTGATTTTATATATGTTTAGTAATTTTTTAATGTTTAACTTAAATTAGGCATCATTTAACCATTATGTTGACTTCCCTAGCTTGAAATTAGATTATATTATCCTCGTACAATCTTCCTTGTCTATTTTATGTTTTATTGGTTTTGTGTCAAACCATCTCAATGGTCTTGGCTATATTATTTATTTACCCAATTTATTAAATAATTTACTCAGAACTATAAAAATAAATAAAATTTAGCCTACTATTTTTAGCAATTGTTAGTTTTATTAAGTTTTGCATGCAAGTGTACACAGCTCTAAAAATCTCCAAAAATAAACTAAACTCTAAAATTAACCTATTGGATGAATTTCAACTGAATTTCAAGTCCGGTTACAAAAATAGACAATTTTTAAATTTAGAAAAAAATTGAAAATAAAATTAAGCTACAATTTCAAACCCTCAGATGGTTACATATGGCCTCTAAAAAATATAAAAACATGCCATGGGCTTAAATGGAATTGGTCATTTTGGTGTGAAGATGGGATCAAAAGGAGCTACAGATCAAAAGTTATGGCCTCCAAAAATTTGGCCTCTTTTTTTGCATCAACGATGTTAAGGTGACTTTCGAATCCATGAGTTTAATGAAGAGAAACCATGAATGTAAATATAGAGGCAAATTGAATTAATTTACAACTGGAAACATTATCCTATTTTATACCGACATCTAATTTAAGAACAACTTACATTACAAATAAATCAATAGACATTAACAAAGGGTGCTTTGATTCCATTCTAACTACTATTTACAACAATGGTTGATGCATGTAATTTGAGGGCCATTTATAATGACTGGGTGAGGTTAAAACCAAATTAAATATAATTAGATATTAAAAATCCTAAAAAATCAGGTTGATACATAGCTTGACAAGAGAAATAGACATAAGATAAACATGCAATAAATCCTAGGAGAGAAGGTTTCTCAAAAAAAACCTAAGTATTAATATTACATTATAATTCATTTTAATTTAAATATTGATAACAATGTGTATACACCTAAAAATGGACTCTTAGCATTTAGTTATTGACATTTTACATATTTTTAGTGATTTCATATATATATAGTGATTTTTTTAATGTTTAGCTTAAATTAGGCTTCCTTTAACCATTATGTTGACTTCCCTAGCTTGAAATTAGTTTCTATTATCCTCGTCCAATCTTCCTTGTCTATTTTATGTTTTATTAGTTCTATGTTAGGACCATCTCAATGGTCTTGGCTATATTATTTGTTCCCCCAATTTTATTAGATGGACCCATACACTTGTTTCCACGTTTTCTATTTTTAACCATTGAAAGTTGATATGTGGACAAATCTATCCAAATGTTGAAATGAAGTCACTTATTAATAGAGAAAGGACTAGGTTCATTTGATAATCAAATAGAATTAAACATTATCAAGTACATTAGATAATCTATCAATTTTAAGGTAGCATTGTATTGTGGAGAACTTTTGGCATACATACTGAAGTTTTTTATTATTGTTTTTTTATGTCTATTTATTTTCATATTTGTTCCAATTTAGGATTTCTGATGAATAAGTAAATTTCTTTAATAGACACCCCCAAAGAAAACTTGAAAATTGTAGACTAGAACTTTTAATTCATTACAGGTAAATAATAAGCATGTATTTAGGATAAAAGTCAACAAAAAGGAGAGAATGTTTATATATTTATGTTATATTTGGAATACATCTCAAGACTATATAGTCCTCATCACCATTGTAGGGACATGCCCTAATAGACTACTTTGATCAACTTCATACTTTAAGTTGATAGGTTGATCATTTTTTAATTCATATTTAACTTTATATTGTGGTGGCATATTTACAACAACTTGTAAACAAGCTAGGAATGTTATATTCCCTATATTTGATTACATGTTTTATTGAACAACTAATTAGGTATTGTTTATTATAGTTACATATTTTATAATACTTAATTTGAGGTAGGCTTATTTATATAAATACATTTTAGTGAACCTTAATTGTCTTACTCTTACTAGAAATTGATTTATATGAACCCACTTTTTGTATGTTATTAATGGGGCAAAGCATAATAATGTGCAGTATTTAAGGGTCAAAGTTGTTCTAAAAATTAAATACAAAATTTTTTATGATTAAAGTTAGATTTAAATTTTCCTTTTAGTTAGCATAAATCTAAATTAACCCATTAAATTCAGATTTGAAGTCGTACATATAACTTAGTTTGACTTTAATGTGCACTCTATACAAAGATAGGCTAAAGTCCTCCTAAGCTTGTCTTAGTAGGGTTACTTTGGAGTGAGGTTAGGGTCGCTTTCTAAAGATGATGTTACAATGACTTTGTGGTGCATAAACTTATCAAAAAGCAACCACAAAATGTAAACACAAGGGGATCTTGCATTAATCTATAATTTAAATCATTATTTTTTTCTCTACCATAATCCACTTTAAGAATAACTTGCATCACATAAAATCTAGTAGAATATGTTCCCTTACAATTTATTTAGTATTATTTAATATATGTTTTGTGCAATTATTTATAGATGGATGGTTAGCTTAAATTATGCATCATTTAACCATTATGTTTACTTACCTGGCTTGAAACCATGTTTCAATTATCCTCATGGTATCTCCCTGATCTATTTTATATTTTTATTGTCCCATGTTTGGATTGTGTGTATGTTCTATGATTTGTTGTGCGTCTATAATAGAAGGCAACAAGGAGAGAAAAATTAAGTACACAAATTTGTATGGTTAAATTTAAATTTAAGTTTTCCTTTAAGATACCTTAAATTCAAATTAACCAATTAAACTCAAATTTAAATTCATGCATATAACTTAGTTGGACTTCAATTGACACTCTATATAAACATAGGCTAAAGTCCCCCTAAAGTTACCTTAATAGGGTGACTTTGGAGCAGCATTAGGGTGGCTTTGCAAAGATGACATTAGGATGACTTTGGAGTCCATAAGCTTATCAAAGAGCAACTACAAATTATGTAAACACAAAGGTAGTTTGCATTAATTTATAATTGGAATCATTATTTTGTTCTCTGCTAGAGTACAATTTCAGAATAACTTGCATCACATAAAATCCAATGGAGTATATTCTCTTAGCATTCAATTAATGTTATTTTATATGTGTTTTGTGCATTTATTCATATATGGGTGGTTAGCTTAAATTACGAATCATTTAACCATTATTTTGACATCCCTAGTTTAAAAGCATCTTTTGATTATCCTCGTGTTATCTTTCTAGTGTGTTTTATGTTTTCCTTATCCCATGTTTGGACTGTCTGTTTGGTTTTGGCTTTGTTGTTTTTGCTTTTCTTTTTATTAGATAGATCCATTCACCTCTTTCCACATTTTCTAGTTTTAATAATTGAAAGTCTAAATACAAACAAATATTTCTAAATTTTAAAATCAAATTAATTAGAAATAAAAAAATGAATAGGTTTATTTGATAATTAAATAGAATCAAACATTATTAAGTAAATTGGGAAATTTGTTATTTCTAAACTAACAGTTTATTGTGGAACATTTCTAGTACGCGTATTAAATTTTTTTAATTTATCTTTTATAATTTATATTTAATAAAATCTTTATTCTAATTTAAATTAGATAAATTAATAGATTTCTTTAATACACATTTCCAAATAAATTGTGATTATTGTAAAATGAAATATCAAAATCATTACAAAAAGACAAGAAACAAGTTGTGCATATAAGATAGAAGGCAACTAGGAGACAATACTTAACAGATTTTTGTTGCATTGTAAAACATCTCAAAAATGTATAGTACCTATCAACACTCTATGGAAAGTCCTTATAAATTAATATGTTCAACTCCATACTTTTAGGTGATATGTTAGATATTTTTAAATTCACATTTAACGTGTGTTGTTGTATTTACAACAATATCTAAACAACTTGAGAATTCTATCCCCATCTATTAAATTACATGTTTTATTTAGTAAATAATTAGACAATGTTTACTCTAATAAAATGTTTAATTGAAATAGACGTTTTTATATGAATATATTTTTAAGTGTATTTATCTTATTAATTCTAAAACTTCTTTTTTATGAACCCAATTTTTACACGATGCTAGGTGGGATAAAGCTTAATAATGTGTCCCATATTAAGGCCAAAGCAGTTTTGAAAATTACAGTACATATATTTAAGTCAGATTTAAATTCGCTTCCAAATTTTCCCAAAATTTAAATAGAAAAACAAAGAATTTTCCCAATTTTAAACCAATCCATTAAAATAGTTGACTTAATGCCATTGAAATTAGGGTGACTTTGCAGCTATTTTAGAAGCTGACATTAAACGCAGGGGCAGCTCGAATTGATTTTAAAATGGAATCAGTAATTTGTTCTCTGCCAGCGTCCAATGTCAAAACAACTTGCATAACAGAAAATCCAACAGACATGTACAAAAGAGTGCAATTAATATTGAGATGTTTATTGTTACTGTGGGTTGATGTGTCTGTGCAGTTAATAGCGCTTGTTAAGAGGACAATAAAACTGCAACGATAATAATGATAATAATAATATATATATTCATTGAGCTGAAGACAATACATTTAGATTAAGCAGCAAAAGATGCATGGTGAGAATGAGATGTTATTTAATAGATGATATAATAAGAATAGTTGCAGGTGCTCCACCATTTTACAACCTGCACAGTACCCACAAATTATGAATTAGCTAAAACAAATGGAAAGGACGAAAAAAGAAAATTGTGATTGTGATTCTTACGTGTTGCAGTTGGTGGTCTTGCTGACTTTAAAGCCAACGGCGGTGTTACATTTGGTAGGAAGATTATTGAGTGCAGTTTCGGTGACTTTGGGATAATTGTTAATCTGCGATTTGAAACATGTGCAGATCTGTCGTTTGGCAGGGGAGGATGTGGCCATTCCAGCCAGCTTCTTCACACCACTGCAGCACTGCGCCGAGGGCTGACCATTCCCACCTGCCTGTAAATATGATAAACACGGAGCCACTGATTGTAACACTGTATTGCAGTTCTGTGCAACGGCTGCCATTGGCATTGACGTTGTCATCACCAGCGCGGCAAATGCGCACACCAACAAAACTTTCTGCACACCCCCCATTTTAGATTTTATTCTCCCCAAACACAAATCTACCCTTTGCTTTTGCTCTCAGATATTCTTAAAATGGTCCAAGGGGAGGAATATAAATAGGAAAAGTTGTCCCAAATACAATTAATCTACCATGACCTGGACGTGGGGAAGGCTATAATAAAATTAAAGGCTACACAAATACCCGTCGCCATCACCGACACATATGTACTGTTTGCTTGTACCATTTTAGGTATTCTTTATTACGGATGTTCGTTCCTTTATTAACCTGCGCAAGGCAGGTTATATCGGTTTCAAATTTGTTATGGGTGGCTTTTTATCATTCAATTATGAGGTGGTATTGGACTAGTCATTGGGACTAAGTGTTTTATAATTTTTTAAAAATATGTTTTGGATTTATGTAGTTTAATTAGTTATTAGTTAAAATAAGTTATTTTAGGTATTCGTTTTTATTATTTGACAAGTATCATTGTTAAATGAAATATAAATGTTGATGTACGACTTCTTTCTTATGAATGTTTGTGCTTTTATTACTCTGCTTAACGCAGGTTATACAGGTTTTAAATTTGTTATTGGTGGTTTTTTATCACTTAATTATGAAGTGGTATTGTACTAGTTGTTGGGACCCTTAATTTAAAGGTTTTATAATTTTAAAAAACATTATATTATATTTTATTGTTTTGGATTTATGTAATATAATTATAGTTAAAATAAGTCGTTTCATAAGTTTTATAATGTTTTATAAAGTTGTATGGCGATTTTTTTTACTAGAGATATCATTTTTATTGTGACTAGTAGTTAAGATTTCAATGTTTAATTATTTTTATAGATTTGACTAATAATACTATCAAACAATTTTTGTATTTATATTGGCTTTAAAATTTGTGTATTTAGGCATGCCATCAAGTTGCAATGAGTCATTAATAGAAAATGAAAGTAATAGCTATGATTCGATTTTATCTAGCCAACTAACATCTTTCTATTTATTTTTAATTGTCATAGCTATGATTCGATGATGAACTAAAATTTTCTAAGGTTCATCTCCACTAGTGGCTCTCATTCACTCCTTTTCACCTTTTCTATTTTCAATCATTGGAAGTTGATATGTACAAATCTATCCAAAATGTTAAAATAAAATCATTTATAAAAAAAAAGATTAATTTGTTTTGATAATCAAATAGAATTAAATATTATCAATTAGATTAGATGATTTATAAATTCTAAAGTAATATCATATTGTAAAGCTCTTTTAACGTATATATCAAAGTTTTTTTTTTAATTTCTATTTATTTAGATATTTGTTCCAATTCAAAATGTCTAATGAATTAATAGATTTCTTTAATAAACAACCCAAAAAATACTTGAACATTATACACTAGAAATTTTAAATCATTACAGGAAGATAATAGTCATATATTTAGGATAAAAGGTAACAAGAGGGAGATAATGTTTACATGTTTATGTTCTATTTGGAAAACATCTCAATACTATATAGCCCTTATCAAGCATTATCTAGAACGTGGTATAATGGACTACTCTATCAAATCCATATTTTAAGTTAATAGCTTGGTCATTTTTGAATTCATATTTAATTTTATATTTTCTTGACATATTTGCAATAATTTGTAAACAAGTTAAGAATATTATGTTCTTGTATATTTGATTATATATTTTATCGAACAACTAATTAAGTATTATTTATTATAGTTTACATATTTTATAATATTTAATTTGAGGTAGGTTTATTTATATGAATACATTTTAGTGAACTTCAATTGTTTTACTCCTACTAGATATTCTTTTTTATGAACCCAATTTTTGCATGTTACTAGATGGGGCAAAGCATAATAGTGTGCAGTATTTAGGAGTCAAATTTATTTTAAAAATTAAGTACAAATTTTACATTATTAAAGTTAGATTTAAATTTGCCTTTAACCCATTAAATTTAGATTTAAAGTCATACATATAATTCAGTTTGACTTTAATGTACACTCTATACAAAGATAGGCTAAAGTCCCCCTAAAGTTGTCTTAATAGGGTTACTTTAGAGCAAAGTTAGTGTATCTTTGTAAAGACGATGTTATGATGACTTGGAGTGCATAAAGTTATCAAAGAACAACCACAAATGTAAACACATGGCCAAATTACACTAATTAATAATTGGAATCATTATTTTATTCTCTATGGGAGTCCAATTTCAGAACAACTTACATCACATAAAGACCAATAAAATATGTTCCCTTAGAATTTATTTAGTATTGTTTAATATATGTTTTATGCATTTATTTATATATGGGTGGTTAACAAAAATTATGCATCATTTAACCATAATGTTGACTTCCCTGGCTTGAAACCATCTTTCAATTATCCTCATGATGTCTCCTTGATTTATTTATGTTTTTTGTGTCCGATGTTGGGACTGTTTGTATGGTATGTGATTTATTTTTTTGTCTTCCTCTTATTGGATAGGCTCACTCGCTCCTTTCCACTTTTTCTAGTTTTAACAATCGAAAGTCAATACGTGGATAAATCTTTCTAACTTTTGAAACCAAGTCAACTAGAAATAGAAAAATGACTCTGTTCATTTGATAATCAAATAGAATCAAGCATTATCAAGTAGATTGAGGAATTTATCAATTCTAAGCTACGATTTTATTATGAAGCACTTTTGGCGCACATATTAAAATTGTTTATTTATCTTTTGCAATCTATATTTATTAAAATCTTTGTTCTAATTTAAAATGTTTGATGAATTAGTAGATTTCTCTAATATACATCCCAAAAATAATTGTGAATATTGTAGACTAGAAAATTATAATCATTGTAGGAAGACAAGAGTCAAATTGTGCATCTAAAAAAAAATGCAATAAGAAGAAGATAATACTTACATATTTTTGTCACATTTGTAAAACATCTCAACACCATATAATATCTATCAAGATTGTACAAACAGTCCTTATAAACTAAATGTTTAACTCCATAATTTAAGGTGATAAGTTAAACATTTTTGAATTAAATTTGATGTAGAGATTGTGCTAATATATTTATAGCAATGTGTAAACAAATTAAGAGAATTATATTCCCATTTATTAGATTGCATGTGCTAATTAAGAAACTAATTAGATATCATTTACACTATTATATATGTTGTAAAATAATTAATTAAAGTAAGTGTATTTATATGAATATGTTTTTGTGAACCCCATTTGTCTTATGCATTCTATAAATTCATTTTATGAAACCAATTTTCACATGATGTTAGGTGGGATAAAGCTTAATAATGTGTCCCATTTCTAGACCAAAGTAGTTTTAAAACTATAATACAGAATTTAACAATATTTAAGCTAGATTCAAAGTCATCTCTTAAGTCAACATAAATTCAATTCCAAATTTTCTAATTTTTAAATCAAAAAATAAGAATTTTCTAAAATTTAAATCAGTCCATTAATGTCAGAGTATTTTGACCTTAATGTACACTCTATACAAAAATAAGGTAAATTAGACCTAAAGTTTCCTTAATGTCATTGAAATAACCTTAGTTTGGGTACACGGAAATGTTAGCCATCAATGTTAGGGTGACTTCAGGGTCTTTAACCAAGGACAACCATAAATGTAAACACATAATTCATTATGTTTGTGTTGTGAGTGCGGAGATGTTAGCTAGCATCTAAGACAGAAGGCAACAAGAAGGAGATAATACGAATAGATTTATGTTTCATTTGTAAAACATCTCAACACTATATAGTACCTATCAAAATTGTACGAAAGGTCCTTATAAACTAATATATTCAACTCCATACTTTAAGGTGATAGGTTAGACATTTTCGAATTCACATTTAATGTATAGATTGTGTTGATATATTTACAATAACATGTATACACACTAAGATAATTCTATTCCCATATATTAGATTACATGTTTTATTCAGTCACTAATTAAAACTAAGAGAATTCTATCCCCATCTATTAGATTACATGTTTTATTGAGTAATTAATTAGGCAATGTTTACTCTATTATATATGTTGTAAAATGTTTAATTGAGGTAGGTGTATTTTTATGAATATGTTTTCTTCTAGAAATTTATTTTTATGAACTCAATTTTCTGATGTTAGGTGGGATAAATCTCAATAGCGTGTTTCATTTTGGGGCCAATGCAGTTTTTAAAATTATAGTAAAAAATTTTACAATATTTAAGTCATATTTAAATTCACTTTTCAAGTCAACTTAAGTTTAATTTCAAATTTTCCAAATTTTAAATATAAAAATAATGCCTACATACCAACCCATTGCCATCACCAACACATATCCACTATTTGCTTGTACCATTTTAGGTATTCATTTTTATCATTTGACAGGCATCACTATGAAATGAAATACAAATGTTTTACGACTTCTTTATTACGAATGTTTGTTCCTTTATTCACTTGCCCAAGATAGATTATATAGGTTTCAAATTGGTTATCGGTGGCTTTTCATCATTTAATTATGGGGTTATAGTTGTCAAATGTGGGGAAGGGTCCCACAATTTTTTTTAAACTCTAGGTTATAATTTATTATTTTTGGATTTATGTAGCTTAATTAGTTATTAGTTCAAATAAGTTGCCCAAAAGGTTTTTTTTGGTGTTCGTCAAAGTCGTATGACAAATTTGTGCACTTAGGAATGTCACCATATTATGATGGGTCATTAATAAAATGCAAAGGGACATGTTGGAAGATGCATGAGTGATTAATATGCAATGATGGACTATGTTTAATGACACTTGACATGTTTTATTTACATTAATATTTCTACTAAATGCTACCATACACACCATCAACCACCTATTCGACATGGCTTTTTTAGACTTTGCTTCCCAAATAGCCATGGAATGCTTATGCCTCTTCCACCATCTTTAGCATTTCATAGAGCTTGTAGCTTCAACAATTCAGAGGGATTGAAATGTTGTTTCAATGTGTGTGTCTTGTTCTTATAACTAAACCCATGATAATCTTCAATTACTTTTTTGTGTGCCTATAATACATGTTTTTTATTGTTATTTTAATGGTTTTTTGGCACACCTTTACAACTAAGTCAAATTTTACTTGTATGTTCATGGCATGGCCTCGAGTTTTTCATTCACATAGCAGTAAATATTATTGTTTTTGTATCAAACAATATCATTTTTTGAATTCACTAGCCATGTTGGGACATGCTTTTGATATTAATTTACAACAAAGGGCCATGTTTGAGGATGCTAGGGTTTTTAATATGCAACAAACATTTTTAAAGATGCCTATTGTCCTATTGATGCTATCATACATGTCATCTTCAACCTGTTTGGTGTGCCTTGTGCAAGTCACTCTCCCAAAAATGTAATGAAACCCAAATGCCTATTATTGTCACTATAATTATTTTTTCTTAGCGACCTTTATTGGTATGTGAATGAAAATATCAATATTTTCATTCATATACCTGTAAATATTATCATTTTTTAAAAATTTAATAAGTAACAAAGTGTCATGTTTGAGGATGTTTGGCGATCATTATTTCTAATAATGTGACTAGTTAATGCTGCCAATGATAAACTCTATAACCTGTTCAACGTGTCTTGCTCAAGTCACTCTCACGTAATAGTCATGGAACCCAAATGCCTCTTCTATAGAATGCATTATTCCACAAAGATTGTAGTGTAACCATGTTAGAGGGATGAAACTTTGTTGGCATGTTTTCATTCACATCTGACTCAACATTTATTAGTGTTTGGATGGAAGCCCTCAAGGTTTTCATTCACATTTATATCCATACTTGAAATATGTAGATGATATAATTATTTCACAATTAAGACAAAGTTTTGTTGTTCACTCCTTCAACCAATCTATTGGGCTTACCTAAGAACGCATACTTAAACCACCTAGTTTGTCATTTTAATTTTTTTTTATAGGTGTGATAAATAGATGGGACCCAAATTTACTAGGATGTTTTTAAAATTTGAACAATAATAATATATAAATAATGTATTTTACATTGGCATAAAATTTTGTGCACTTAGAGACCCTGTCAAGTTTTTGTACCTAAATTCATGTTGTTATGTTATTTAAATTTGTGACACATTTGTATTTCCCTAAATTAAAGTGTCATCTTAAGCCTATCCAGTATGCCATGTTAAATTGTCATTCACTCACAGTAAATGTGAGATAAAAATCAATTTAATCGAATGGTTTTTTATGTAAAATGCATTGTTTAATAAATATTATAGCTTCAACATGTTAGATGGATGAAATTTTAAATAAATTAAACAAATTGAAAACTAAACATGTAATAGTGAACATTAGTTGGTATCTGGATGAAAGCCTTGAATTTTTTCAGTCACATACCGACAAATGTTATTATTTTTGTATCAAATTTAGGATTATCATTCATATACCAATAAATATTGAATAATATTTATCAAACCATATCCTTTTATGAATTCATGTTTTTTTCTATTGATATGTTGATGTCATTATTATTGATTTGTTATTCATTCATACTTTTAATGCTACAAATATTTTTGCCTTAGTTGTTATTGATATGTTATCCTTTCATGTTGCTATGTTTTTATATCTAAGACACAATTCTATTTCCCTACCTCAAACCTTGCATGGCTTCTGCAATCACCCACTAAACATTCCCACACAAAAATGATTATGTTGATGGAAAATAATTTGAAATTCAGTTGGAAGACTGGAAATTTACTAGTATACACATTGTTTTAACCTTTTAGGACTTAGTGAATGTAAATCATATGTTGTCAAAGAGCTGAGTAATAGTAAATCAAGGTATAAATATGTTACAAATATAACCACTAATTTGTTATAGAACTGACTAAAATTAACCTTTCTAAAAATAGCAATAGATAATGCAAATAAGAACTTGGCTAGAAAATGAGTGAGATAGATGATTAGAGGCTAAAAATTGAGGTAAAGGCTCATTTGAGTGTCACAAACAAGATTAAGGGATCAAAACTCCAAATGGACAAGAGTACCCTAATTAGATAGTAATGCCATGTGGTGCTAGTGACCTTATTTTAGTAATAGTGTCCTTTGTGCAGGACTATCCCAAGCTTATGGATGTACCTATGACTAGATCTGTAAGGTTTGTTCCTATGTGCATGAGCTCTAAAACCTTGTATATGGCCTGTTTTGACTAATTTTATGAGAAAACCCTAATCTTTCATGTTGTTAGGGCATCTATTTAATACAAGCAGAAAATTGTGTTTGTTAAAAGGGTAAGCTAGACATCATCAACACACCATTGTGATGAGAATTGCCTACATAACAATACTCTGAGATCAAGCCTCATGTAGTTCTCCCCACCTAAGTGATAGTACAATTGTAAGTGAAGCTAGTATGGTAGTTGACTTGAGTGTTTTGAATGTGTTTGAGACTGGATATATGAGTAATCTTAGCTTAGGAATGTTGTAGATGGTAATATGTAGAAGTAGGGCATAATAGGGATTGCTAACCTTAATTATGCACAACTTAAGATGCTGACTCTATAGCCACTCGGGTATATTAGGTGGTTCCGAGCCACTTGTGAATGCTAACCACTAAAGATGAAATAAGGAATGAAATTGGTGTGAAACTTGTAATATGATGTTTGATGTATATAATGTTGAGAATGACATGGAGTTTATCATTCCATCTGATCAACTGATGTGTAAGTGAGCATACAAAAATAATGTACCACGCACATACTTCCAAATATAATATCTGAGCATATGGATTCTAGAATGAGTTATAATAATTTGTATCTAAGTATCTAAACTAAAAATGGGGATGGTCATGCTATGTATGATTCTCCCAATCTGAGAAAAATGGTATGAATCAAAGATAAACTGGTATGAATTTGAGATAAACTAAACAAAACTAGTAAATCAGTAACTAAACCTGAGCAAACCTAAATTATACCTACTATAATTTCTAGGCCAATATAGATTTTTCTAAAATTGAGGCTATTGGATAGTAGCACCATGTGGCTCTAGTTTTCCAATTTGGGCATTGATGTCTATCTGCTATGATTTTTATACAATTGTATTCATCTATGTGTCACTAATTTTTATTGTGTTTACCTGATCTAATTTCTATAATCTGAGCCTATGTGCTTAAAAATATACTATGAGTGTATTATAGGAGCATGATCTCTGTAACAAATCCCTATGAATACCACCTCTCTTAAGGGGAGTTGTTAAACCTGTGTAATAACTATCCTAAAAATAAAAATCTCAACAAAATGTTTGGTAGCCAGAGCATATATGATATATGTGTAACAATCCAATATAATGTGCATATATAACATCAAAATATACAATAATATGATCATAAGTTTTTAATGTGTGATGTATGTTATGTATAACATTCACAAGGCTATCAAGATAGATATAAAAATGTATGTAATAGTAAATCCAAGTAGCTACCTAGGGAGATGGGGCATGATATCCATCATGGCACCCAAGTAGGAAGGAGAGATGCATGAGGTCCCTCATCGAATCTAAAATTGGAGTGTGTAACAAGTAAACGAGAAGTGTCATATCCATGATGAATACAAGAAAGCATACTTACAACACTCATAAGGCACACAAAGTAGGCCAAGGGTCTATAATATAAGGGACATGGGCACATGTCACTAAATATGACAAAAACAAGACATACAAGGACATGTTCAAATGTCCACATACGCAAGCAATAAGCAAGTTGATTTAGATCCACATATAAGGGAAATCACACACAAGGATATGGGCACATGTCTAAATCATACATACTATGAAAAGAAGTGGTGTAGGGCCAAAGAGGAATGTCATGTTTAAATGCCCTCAAAAAGAAGAAGCATAGAGATACAATCACATTTAAACTATGAAAGCTATAAATGAAATTATGCATGAACATGTAATACAAATCTATGTAAGAGTCAAGAGGTACATATGTTGGGTCTAAAGTAGTAATAATTGGAAAACAATTTGAGTATATGATGATCAATATTAAGATATAACATCACTAAATTTGTGATGTAGAGTTTATAAAGATGTAACCTTGTAATCAAAATTGTGTGTAGAGTGCCCCTAAATGGGGAGAATGTGTCAAATAAAGAACTTGTGTATCTATGTAAATGCCCACAGTGGATAGATAATAAAATTTTTGGATCGATGTAGTGGACCTGAGACCTGTAGCAATCTATGCCATATACTAGTGAATAAGGAGTATCTCCTATCAATGTCTGAATACTAGTGTAGTAAGCTCATAGTACATAGACGAGCTATTTTTTCTAATCATCATTGAATTTGGTAACTATTTTAATGAAGATATTGTTGATTGTCTTGTTTGTTGTTTCAGCTTGATCATTGCCCTATGGGTAGTATGGAGTAGAGAATGTGTACCTGATTTTATATTTAGCACAAAATTTCTTCACTATTTTATTCTTGAAATACTTTCCATTATCTATGATGATGGCCACTCATAGGCTGAAGTGGTAAATAATGTTGGTTATGAGAAAACAACATATATCTTCTCCCTTTGTGGATTGTTATGGAATGGCCTCCACCCATTTTTTAAAGTATTTTATAGTTGTAATAATGAATCTGAGACCACCTGTGGAATCTAGATTTATCTTAATGATGAGATCAAAACCCCATAGCATGAATGGCCATGGGGATACTATGGGTTATAGTTTCTATGAAGGGACATGGTGTAGGTTGCCACGGCATTGAAATTTATCACATAACTTGGCATACTCCTAACATTCTTATTCCATCATTGGCCAATAGTAATCTTGTCTGAGTAAGTTGTGGGACATCACTTTTTCACTAAAATGACCACCGCATTTGCTATCATGTACCTTTTTGATAGCCAATTTAGCTTCTTAGATTGTCAAACATCAGATTAAGTACCCCTAAAAAAATAATTTGAATAATTCCCTACCAATAATGAAATATCAAATGGAGTTATGTTATATTTTTCACTTTTCATTTCTTATGAAAGTATTTGGTGTAATAGATTTATGTATAAAATTTTATATATTAGAGAACCATTCAGATGTTGTTGTGTTGCATGTGGTAACTACAACTATTAGAGCTATGAGGTCCACATAGGATATTGGTGGAGATTATAATACTTTTTTAGTGAAGATAGTGTGGTCTTCATCTATGTCAATGGGGATCAATGATGTCGCACTGGCCATTACATTGACATGACAATTATCTTTACGTGAAATGTTTTCAATAGATAATTTTTCAACCTGAGCCTGTATACATTGTACCATATTTTTGTAGGGAATTAGGCATTATTTTTTGGTTTGGTAGATATTTTTGACCTGATTGATAATTAATTATGAATCCTCATAAACTTTAATTGATTTGATCTGGTGAGATTGAGTTGCTTGAAGGCCTAAGATAAGAGATTCATATTCTATGATGTTTTTGATACATGAAAAACTGAGTTACTAAGCGAGGGGTACTATGTGTCCAAGTGGGTCGATAAAAAAAATTCAGATTTGGCACCAAATGCACATCTAGTACCATTAAAGAACATTATCCATGTATCGAAAGTGATATTATATGTTTTGAAGGCATCCCCAAAATTATTTTTGATAAGATTTGTGTCCAATGATGGGGTTGCTACCAATTGATATGTAATTATATGGTATTTTACTATTTTTTGCAAGACTATCTTCAAGTCAAATTTTTGGAGTAACATAACCCATTTACAATATGGCCTGAAAGATGTGGTTTCAACTTGAATAAATTTCAAGGAATGACTTTTGTAATAACTTGTGTCTCATTATTAATCATATAATGTCAGAGTTTTTAAGTAAAAAATACCATTGCCAAATAAAGTTCTTCTATTGTTGGATAATTTCATTCATAGTCAACAAGTGTATGACTAATGTATTAAATGGTCTACTCTTTATGTTGATATCATGTTGTGCTAAGAGTGCACCGAGTGTATGATCTATCGTTGAGAGGTAAAGGAGAAGTGGCTTATCAATTATTGGTGGTACTAAGATAGGTGGGTTTAGTAGGTATTGTTTGAGTGTGTCAAATATTTATTGACATGTGATGTCCCATTCAAATTATATATCCTTTTTAAGTAATCTAATGAATGATTGAGTCTTAACTATGAGTTGTGCCATAAAGTGACGTATTGCCTAGGTCCCTACTTATAAGGAGAGAAGTTACCTAAAGGTGGTAAGAGGAGGCAAGTCCATTATTTATTTGACTTTCTTAGTGTCAACGTCAATACCATATTGAGATATTTTAAGTCCTAAAAGTTTACCTAATGAAACCACAAAGAAGAACTTCTTTGGATTGAATCATACATTATATTTCCTTAGTCTTTTAAAAATCTATCGTAAATCTATGGCATGATGTTGTCATTCTTTTGATTTTGAAAGTAAATAATCAACATAATCTTTGACTATTTTATGAATGATATCATGAAATATAAGTTTTATTTTTCGTTGGTATGTTGCACCTTCTTTTTTAGTTCAAAAAGCATGACTATATGGCAAAAGTGCCCTATAGTGTGGTAAAAGACATTTTTCTTGGTCTTGTTCAATGATCATTATTCAGATTGTAACTAGTGAAACCATCCATAAAAGAGAGAATTTCATAGGCTATGGTGGAGTCAACTATCATATCTAAAACCCTGTATATAGCTTGTTTTGACTAATTTTGTGAGCAAACCCTAATCCTTCATGTTGCTAGGGCATCTTGTTGATACAAGCAAGAAAGTGTGTTTGTTAGAAGGGTAGGTTGGACATCTTCAACACCCCATTATGATGATAATTGCCTACATATAAATACTTTGAGATCAATCCTAATGTAATTCTCCCCACCTAAGTGCTAGTGCAAGTGAAGCTAGTATGATGGTTGACTTGTGTGCTTTGAATGTGCTTGAGACTATAAATATGAGTAATGTAAGCTTAGGAATGTTATAGATTGTAGTATGCAGAATAGGGATTACTAACCTTAATTGTGCACAACTTATTCAGATTTTGTATGTGTAATTTGCATCTCATTCCCATCTCGTGGTTAAAGGGATAAAAATCATGTATTTATACTATTTTGGTGTTTATATGGGTGCTGAAATAAGTTTAGGCTGAACCTAAGAGGTCTAAGATTTGAAAAGATATCCATTTATGAAAAAAGGAGGGATAATATAGCAGCGTCATTATTGGGAAACTAGTGCCACATGGTACTACTATCACTATTATGGTGATAGTGTATAGGTGGCAAAACACTAGGCATGAAGGGACAGGATGTAATAATGAAGGTTTGGGACTACTTTAGGGATGACTAGGGATCCCTATGGCCTACATGTAGGCTAGATAAGTGTAAAAATAGGCCCTAAGATAGGTCTAAGGATAAGTTAGGGATAGGTGGTCTCAAATAACACTCTTAGCACTCAAGTGTCATTTTTAGGTGATTACATTTTCCCTACCCTTTATTCTAGAAATATAGCAAAGCAAAATGACTAGGATAAATTAAAAAGAAGCGTACCTAAACTTACCTAAGAATTAAATCCCAAGAAGCTAGATCTGATTATGTGAAGCATGATCCATTCCATGTTCTACAAGTGAAACATGCATAGATTAGTCCTTACTTAAGAGATATCAAAGTAAAGACAATACTGAGTAAGGAAGTAAAATTGAGTAAAGGGATAATTGAGAGGAAAGTAATGAATATACCTCATTGGATACAAGAACCAATGTATAAAATTAGTGAAAACCTATGTGTATACATGTATATAGTGAGAAATCAATGAATAACTTGAACTAATTTGATGGCTTGCTCAATCCTCATGTGTGGGTGGCTCAAGAACTCAATCTAGTTTTAACTCCATCATTTCCCACCCCTGCTTGGTGGATCATGACATGTGAATAACTTGGATTGAACTGATGGTGTGACTAACCCTCTCATGTAGGTGGCTCAAGAACTCAAGTATATTATCACTCTATCATTACCTATCCATGTTTAGTAGATGCATTTGAAACTTAAATTATGCAATGTAACTATAAATGTCTAACTGGGGATGTCATTTATATAGCCACTCAGGTATATTAAGCCGCTTCGAGCCACTCATGAATGCTAACCACTACAAATGGAGTAAGGCATTAAATTAGTGTGTAACCTAAAATATGATGTTTTATGTATATAATGTTGAGAATGACATGGAGTTTATCATTCCATATGATTAATCAGTGTGTAAGTGAGCATAGAAAATAATGTGTCATGCACATAACCCCAAATCTGATATCTAAGCATATGGATTCTCGACTAAGTTATAATAATATGTATCTAAGTATTTGAACTAAAAATGGGGATGGTCATGCCATGCATGATGCCCCCAATATAAGAAATATGGTATGAATCTAAGTTAAATTGGTATGAATTTAAGATAAATAAAGTAAGTTGGTTAATATAGTAAGTAAACCTATGCAAACTCAAATTCTACCTACAGTAATTTACTAGCCAATCTAGATTTTTCTAAAACTGAATCTATTGGATAGTAGTATCATCTGGTTTTAGTGTCTCAATTTAGGCACTAATGTCTATCTGCTATGATTTCTATGTAATTGTATTGATCTATGTGTCACTATTTTTTAATGTGTTTAGCTGATTTGATTTCTATAATCTAAACTTGTGTGCTAAAAAATGTATTGAGTGTATTACACGAGTATGATATATGTGACAAACCCCTATGAATGCCCCTCTATTTAAGGAAGTTTTTGAACCTATGTAATAACTATCCTCAAAATAAGAATCTCTATAAAATGTGTGTTAGCCAGAGAATATATGATATATATGTAATAATCAAATATAATATGCATATATAACAATAGAATGTAAGATAATCTAAGCATAATTTTATAATGTATGATGTATGTTATGTACAACATTCACAAGACTATCAAGATAGATATAAAAATGTATGTAACATCAAATCTAAGTAGCTACCTAGGGGATGGGGCATGATGTCCATCATGGCACCCAACTAGGAAGGGGGGGATGCATGAGGTCCCTCATGGAATCTAAAATTGGAGTGTGTAACAAGTAAAATACAAGGGTCATGGCCATGATGCATACAAGAAATCATACATACAACACACATGAGGCACACAAAGTAGGCCAAGGTACCATAATACAAGGGACATGGGCACATGTCACTAAATATCATAAAATAAGACATACAAGGACATGTCTAAATGTCTACATACACAAGTAGCAAGCAAGTTGGTTTAGATCCACATAGAATTGAAATCACACACAAGGACATGGGCACATGTCCAAATCATACATACTGTGAAAATAAGTGTCATAAGGTGAAAGAGGAATGCCATATTTAATTGTCCTCGAATAGAAGAAGCATAGAGATACAATCACATCTAAATTATGAAAGCTAGAAATGAAAGTATGCATGAACATGTAATACAAATCTATGTAAGAGTCAAGAGGTACATATGTTGAGTCTAAAGTAGTAATAGATGGTAAAAAATATAAGTGTAGGATGATCAATATCAACATATAAAATTTCCAAATCTGTGATGTAAAGTTTATAAATATGTGACTTGGTAATCAAAAATATATGTAGACTGCCCCCAAATAGGATAATGTGTCAAATGAAGAACCCATGTATCTGTGTAAATGTCCCTAATGTGTAAATAATAAGAAATCTGGATCAATGTAGTAGACCTGAGACCATAGTAATTTGCAAGCACTCGACAACAATAAGTGAAACATGTATGTATGATAAAACTGGCTATACTAAGATAACTAGCACATGTAGTATATAGAAAATAGAGGAGATGTAAACATGGCAATGCATACAATCTATAATTTATGTTTTCTACATAAATATTCAAATGTTTTTGTGTTTTTGACATATTATATTGTTTTTGTGTTTTCTTGATATAAGTTATTTACAAGCAATATGAAAAGATTTTTTTATTTTTTATTTAAAATATCCTTAAATGCATGATGTTCAATAGGTTTTTTATTTCCTTGCCATCAAGTGAAGCTAGATGATATACTTGAATGTGCATGGGATCCAACTATTCTAATTCATAGAGATGTCTTTCTTTGTATTGATCATCTATGATAAGTCCTTTTAAGGAGATCTATAAGGATGGGATTTCTAACTCTAGTGAGATAACTACTTCTATGCCATATACTAGTGAATAAGGAGTAGCTCCTATCGGTATGTTAATACTAGTGTAGTAAGCTCATAGTGTATAGATGAGCTATTTGTGCCAATCATCACTAAATTTGTTAACTGTTTTGTTGAAGATATTATTGGTTGTCTTGTTTGTTGCTTCAGATTGACCATTACCCTATGGGTAGTATGGAGTAGAGAATGTACACTCAATTTTATATTTAAGACAAAATTTCTTCACTATTTTATTCTTGAAATAAGTTCCATTATTTATGATGATGGCTGCTGGTAGGCTGAAGTGATAAATAATGTTGGTCATGAGAAAGCAACATATATCTTCTCCTTTTGTGGATTGTTATAGAATGGCCTCTACCCATTTTTTAAATTATGTTTTAGCTATGATAATGAATTTTTGACCACCTATGGATTCTGGATTTATCTTACTAATGAGATCAAAAACCCATAGCATGAATGGCCATGGGGATACTATGGGTTGTAGTTAATATGATGGGGCATGGTGTAGGTGGCCATGGCATTGAAATTTACCACATAACTTGGCATATTCCTGGCATTATTATTCCATCATTGGCCAATAGTAACCTTATCTAAGTAATTTATGTGACATCACTTTACTGCTAAATGACCACTACATTCACTATCATGTACCTGTCTAATAGCCAATTTAGCTTCTTCATCTATCAAACATTAGGTTAAGTGCCCCTTGAAAGATATTTTGAATAAGTCCCTTCCAATAATGAAATGTCAGATGGACTCTTGCTATATTTTTCACTTTTCTTTTCTTGTGAAAGTATATGGTGTAATAGGTTTATGTATAAAATTGTATATATTAGAGAACCATTCAAATGTTATTGTGTTGCATGTGGTAGCTATAACTATTAGAGTTATGAGGTCCACATGGGATATTGATGGATATTGTAATCATTTTAAAGTGAAGATAGTATGGTCTTCATCTATGTCAATAGGGATTAATGATGTTGCACTGGCCATTACATTCGTATGATGATAATTTTTATGTGGAATGTTTTTAATAGAGAAGTTTTCAAATTGAGGCTGTAGATATTGAACCATATTATTTTAGGTAATTAGGCATTCTTATTTGGTTTTGTAGATGATTGTGACCTGATTGATAATCAATTGTGAATCCTCATAAAACTTAATTGATTTGATCTGGAGAGCTTGAGTTGCTTGAAGGCCTAAGATAAGAGCTTCATATTCTACAATGTTGTTGGTACATAAAAAATTGAATCATTAAGTGAGGGGTACTGTGTGTTCAAGTGGGTCGATAAAAAAAATTCAGCTTTGGTACTAGATGCACATCTAGTACCATCAAAGAACATTATCCATGTATCAAAAGTGATATTATATGTTGTGAAGTCATCCCTAAAATCATCATTGATAAGATTTATGTCCAATAATGGGGTTATTTCCAATTGATCTATAATTATATGGCCTTTTACTAATTTTTGTAAGACTATCTTGAGGTCAAATTTTGTGAGTAATATAACCCATTTTACAATATGGCCTGAAAGATGTGGTTTTGACTTGAGGAACTTTAGAGGTCAACTTTTGTAATAACTTATGTCTCATTATTAATCATATAATGTCAAAGTTTTTGAGTAGCAAATACCAGTGCCAAATAATTTTTTTCTATTGTTGGATAATTTCATTCATAGTCAAAAAGTGAATGACTAATGTATTAAATGGTTCTCTCTTTATGTTGATCATCGTGTTGTGTTAAGAGTGCACTGAGTGCATGATCTATCATTGAGATGTAAAGGAGAAGTGGCTTATCAAGTGTTAGTGGTACTAGGATAGGTGGGTCTAGAAGGTATTGTTTGAGTGTTTCAAAGCTTTTTTGACATGTGATGTCCCATTCAAATTTTATATCCTTTTTAAGTAATTTAGTGAATGATTGAGTCTTATCTGTGATTTGTGCCACAAAGTGACGTATTTCCTAGGGCCCTCCTTGTAAGGAGTAAAGTTACTTTAAGTTTGTAAGAGGATGCATGTCTATTATTGCTTTGACTTTATTAGGGTCAACCTCGATACTGCATTGAGATATTTTAAATCCCAAAAGTTTACCTAATGAAACCTTAAAGATGCACTTCTTGGGATTGAGTCGTACATTGTATTTCCTTAGTCTTTTAAAAATCTGTCATAAATCTATGGCATGGTGTTGTCATTCTTTGGATTTTGAAAGCAAATAATCGACATAATCTTTGAATATTTTATGAATGAGATCATGATAATATGTGTTATTATTTATTGGTATGTTATGCCTACTCTTTTAATTCAAAAGGAATGACTATATATCAAAAAGTGCCCCATGGTGTGGTAAAAGACCTTTTTTCTTGGTCTTGTTTAGTGATCTTTATTCAGATTGTAACCAACGAAACCATCCATAAAAGAGAGCATTTCGTAACCTATGGTGGAGTCAACTATCATATTGATGTTGGGTAGAGGAAAGTCATCCTTAGGACATGATTTTTTTAAGTCTCTATAATCATAACTACATCATATTTGGACATTAGGTTTTATAACAAGGATAATATTAGCAACCCATTGGGGGTGAGCAATTGGTCGAATGAAACTGGCATCTAGAAATTGTTGGCTCTCATCTTTGACTAAAAGAGCCACTTTGGGGTACATTTTTCAAAAAAAATATTTAAATGAACTGGCATAATGATAGAGTGTAATCATGTGTACTACAATTGTGGGATCAATGTTAAGCATATCAAAATAAGCCCAAGTGAAAATGTAAAGAAAATCTTTTAAAATTTGGTGAATATTTGTAACTTCTTATTTATGTAAGGCAATAGCCAATATAATGATACGAGGATCATTATTTGTGCCATAATTGAATTTGAATATCTCTTCATTAAGTATTGTATATCGATCCATAGTGTATGGTGTTGTAGGGATAATATCATTTGTGTCAAGTAAAATGTCATTTGAATCATTTGAACACTCACCAAAGTATGTTTTGGCATTTATGGAATGAAGAAACATGTTCTTATTATAGAAGGAAGGGAGATACTCATATGCCCCTAGGAATTCTAAGAGAGCCTCATCATTAGTGAATTAATTAAAAGTAGTGGATTCAAAGAAGTTGTATCATCAATAAGATCAAGGTAAACAACTAAAAGTGTAGAAACATGGTTTACCATATCATCTACCCATAGAATAGGTGGACAAAACATTATATGCTGAGAAGTATGGTGAGAGGATTTGGTATTGGATGTTTTATCTTTATATATAAGTCCTTTTCTACCTATTGATCATATGCTTCAATGGGATTAAGTATTATTTGATCATGTTTTTCAAGGCCCTGTCATGTGTAACCCATTTTTTGGAAGTATCTTGAGGCAAAATGAGAAGTTAACTTATTATCCTATGCTCTAGAATTATCTAGGGGAGTGATACATGAGTTATGAATAGTATATTGGAGTGATTTTATAGAAAAATCCATGTGAGGAATAGAATTTTGTGAAGGCTTGGTATGTTGATAATATTTCAATGATTCTTTATCCATAGGACAAGTGTAGATATGACCTTTATAGCTGAACTTTAAAAAAGCATGTAAAGTGGATGAAACTATATGCATATCATAAATGCATGGTCTTCCAATCAAGATATTATAACCAAGTTCATTAGGCATAACTTGGCATGATTCTATAGCTCCAAGAATCTAAATGAAACCACCAATGTTTGATAGGGTGCTAAAGCAAACCACTAAGAGGCTAGAAGGCTCAGGGGTTCTATGGGATACAAGAGGTCTATAGTGGCTATCTAATTTTCTAGCTTGTACCAAGCTATAGACTTACTTGTAAACTAGTTTGAAGCTAGCATGAATAGGCACACAAAGCATGCAAATTACTCTAACAAGTCCAACCATAGTAAGGTAAGTAGCTAAGACTAGACTATGGACTGCATAAATAAAGTGAAAATAAAAATATTAGATGTGGAAATATAATAATTGAAATGTCAATCTATAAGTTAAGGCACTTTGAGGCCAAATGAAAGATGTTTTAAGCAATAAAGACATTTTCAATAAAAGGTTCAATAGCATGCCTATTCTAGATTTGAGCTATCTTTCCAAATCAATACTATTATTTTCTAACAATGTAATATTCTAGTTTAGCAAGAGGGAGATTTTTTAAGCAAGTTGTATAGATTGTTTGAAGCATATAGAGTCCTACTATGTAATTTAAATGTTTCTAATGCAATCATAACATGTAATGGTAGATATTTCAAGCAATGAATATATCTTGTAACCACATATGAATGCATAAACTTTAGAAACTATTCTAAACAATACACAAAATAACTAAATCACTAAAATGAATCAAACCCTAGAATGTATACTATAGAAAATAAACAAAGAGTTTCACTTTGCAAATAAAAGTGCCCTCATATCAATCTCAAAGAGATGTGTAGACTTTATACCAACTGATTTTCCAAGCTAAGAGGTAAGAGAAGAAGAAGATCAGGTATGTGTAAGCTAAGTCCAAACCAAGAGCCAAAAGTTATGGAGGAGGTGAAGGAGAAGCCATCAATCTATGGAAGAGCCAATATAAGAAGAAAAAAATAGGTGCAATGGAGTATTGAGGGAGTAAGTAGTAACCCAAAAGCTTTAGGAACATTTTCAATAGCAATCAGAATCACTGAGAATAGCTGTATAAATGTATGGCATCCCCTATCACAATGGAAGCTATTGTGCCAAGCAAGAATCAAAAGAGATTCAAGGAGGTAGCCAAGATTTTAATGGATTGATCAAGTGGGAAGATCAGAGCAAGAAAGTGATCAAGAGAGAGGCTCAAATGAATTATAATGAGGCATATATCCCAACCCCAATCTACCAAAAGACCTAAAACTAGTCATTTTTAACTGTTTAGGTCCAAACTTGCACTTTTGCATGCATTCTACCCAGGTTGTGGCCAGGTTGTGGATTTTGTGAAGAAAACATAAGGCCTAGGTTATGGATTTCCTTCACACAAGTTATGACTTGGGTCGAACAAGGGCTTAGGCTAGTCTATAGGCTCCCAAAAGGCCTTAAGGGGTCTCTAGAGGGCCTATCTTGCATGTAAAAGGGCCAAGATGGACTAAGGATGTATAAAGGGTAAGAATATGATGCAGGAGAGGTCCAAAATAGTGGAAAATGTCTCAAAGTAAGATAATTAGGGTTGGTAATCTACATTTGAGATAATGTGTAATCATAGGGAGGAGTAGGGTCATAATAAGTATGATTACATATGCCACCGAGGTATAAACAATCAGTGTTCGAATGAACAAGGAGTGTTGTGCAGTACCTAGAAGCCACACCAAAGAAAATAAAAGGAAGAACTATAAATGTAGATATGTAGTGTGTACCAGAAGGAGACTCTACATTCTGGCATGCATGATGGGACCTCACATACAGTCTTAAACTAGTTCTATCCCATTTAGAACTCTCCTAGCCAACTCCCCTCTATTAGTTATTAGGCTTTACTTTCAATTGTGTTTTAGCTCTCACCTTGGGTATTTTCTCCAGCTTAGGTTTTTTGTCATCCTCCCTATTAGTTCTCTGTCAATTTTTTTTTCTATTATCTCCCATGTTGTTCTTTCTTCATTACATTCATGGCTAGTCTCCCACCCTTGGGATGCCAATCCCATCATATTCAGGGTATCATCCTTGATCTTATTCATGAACAAGCCATGATTACAATGAAATGTCATAGACAACATAGGATCCAGTAACTTCCCTACATGGTAATCCACACCCTCTCATGTTTGAAAGGGAATAAGATTGGAAGACCAATGGACTCAATCTCCTTTTCACTAGTTCGAGCTTCACTCATCTGAGGATGTTTCATCTTAGCCCCGTGACATATCCCATTCACTCATTCAAGGTGATGAGGATACCCTTGACCATCTGAGACCTGATGAGCTAAAAACAATCATTGATAATTACCATAGATGCCTTTTGGTGAATGAGGTGCATCCTTCTCCCCTAGGAGTAGCTGGTGTGCTTCCTTTAGAGATAGAGATCGCACCCAATCTATTTTAAGTGCCTCGACCAGTTCTTGTATGATTCCCCCACCTTTTTTTTAGTGGGATATTCTACAGCAAGAACCCCTTCATGTCCATTTTTTGGGTCATAGGTATTCCCACTCAATGAGTTATCTTCATCATGAATATTTCTCCCATCCTCTTAGCCCTTCCTTTATATTTTTTGATGACCATGTTGATTTTGATCATCATCCATAGACTAGAGATACATGAGATGCCTATCAAGAGAATCAGTGCCCATTGGGTAACCCTCATCTGATGGTATATGATTAGAATCATATGGATTTTGGTCATCATGACCAACTACATGAGTATGCCATGTCTTCCCATCATCCCCGTGAGGAATGTCACCCATATTGTGGTCATTCCCCACCTCATGGTAGAGATGATTTCCACCATGAGTGTCCTCCATAACAAGAGCCACCTTAACATCATCCTCTCTATGGCCATGATTATGGTGATGCCTATGGGAATAGGCAACATTATTACCATCATAATCCCCCTCTCAGAGCTCATTACCAGCCTAATATCAACCATGCTTATGAGAATCTCCTTAAGAATCCTCTAGCCCCTTAGGTGCATGTTATTCCCCTTCCTACTCCTATCCTTGAACTTCCTAAGTTCAATGAGACTTAAGACTCCAATCCCATAGACAATATTATGACATTAATGATGGCATGTATGAATTGGGAACAAGATGAAGGCATGATGTTAAAGCTCTTCACTTATTCTCTATGAGTTGAAGCTCTTATTTGGTTTCAAAATATGCCTCCAGATTCTCTCTCTAGTTTCTAGCTCCTTATAGATGACTTCCTCTAGTACTTTGATATCTCTAGGTTTTTCAACATTGGCATCTAGTCACTCACCTCTATAGCATAGGCTAGGGTGAGTCAAACTTTGATTTTATGTGTAGGTGGTGTTCAGTTGTCCATACATGTAGAACTATGTTCTTGAATGAGTAACTTTATGACATGTTCATGTGAGCATTGAGGCAGGAGGTTCACTTTGAGGTCCTCAAGTGTGAGCCCACCTCATATGATGAAGTTGTTAATGAATGTCTAAATATTGAAGTATTAGAGGTACATATAGGCATGTGGCCCATACCAATCCAAAATTAATCCTTATCACATGATCAAAAATATAATGCGATCGATGATGGTGTCATTGATTTTCCTCCCAAGAAGAAGGATGAGAAGGATAGTCATGAGGTGAATGCTTTGAGAAAGAAACTAGTTAAAAAGAAGGTTTTTGAATCAAGTATATCAAAATAATGAATAATGTTTCCTTATGACCCTACCAATATCTGTAACTTCCATCAGATGAGGGGGCATGATGATGCCAATTTTGCTACTCAAAAGTCTAGTGCACAAGCCTCACCTCCATCTTAGAGTTTTCCTCTTGCAAAACCCAAACACAAGTTGAATTTTTTCAAGGAGCCTCTGCCTGACCACAACAAGGAGAAGAAGAAGAAGAAAAATAAGAAATCAAAGGCTAAGACCCCACATTCCCCTTCTTGCTCTTCCACCTCTTCTAACTCCTCTTCCTATGCTAACCCAAGAGGCAGAGCCAAGTGTGAGAGTAGCAAGGTTGTTGTTACTATTGAGATAGCCTTTACTAGGCAAGATGCTTTGTCAACACACACTCTGGTTGGGATACCGACCCTATTGAAGAGACTAGTGGTTTAGGCCTCCTCTCCATCCCATGGGGGCAAGGAATCCTAAGGTCAAATTTGACTTTAGGTGTAACATCCCTCCCTAGGCTAGATAGCATCCTTACTCTATAATAGATGAGTTATAGGGCCACTCAATTGGGATCTCCATTTTGGACCTTCTTCACCTTGGCCATGAGCAAAAGGGTCTCATCTTTGACAAGCTTAGTCTCTCTCATGAGGGTCCACTACAAGATGATGTAGAAGTTTTGTTCAACTCTGACACATTTGAACAACCTCCCCCTCCCATTCTCTCTTTTGATTTCACCTCTTTTCTAAATACTTCAACTCTATCCAAGAGGGCTAGGTTCCCTCTCTATATAGAGGCCTCCATTGATGACTATCATGTTAAGAGGTACATCATGGATGAAGGAGCTATGTTGAATATCATGCCCCTGTGTGTATTCAATGATTTTGGGATCAATCAAAATAAGTTCTCTAATTCTTACCATAATTGTGTTAGTTTTAATAATGACATAGTTACATTGGTGGGGAACGTGAAGCTCTGAGTCAAGTTTGGCCCCAAGATAGTCAAAATAGAGTTTTGTGTGTTAGACCTTGACCTTTCCTACAACATGATTCTTGGCCATCCTTAGACTGTTGCCATGAAAACTATCACATCGGCCACATTTTGCATGGTGTAGTTTATGCATGAAGGTGAGATTCATATTATGGAGGCTGACCCAGATCCCTAGGCATTGCTCTATGTAAATACAAATCCCTCTAGCAAGGCTTTTGTTGCCTCTTCATGGTGGTTTATAGATTCTCATACACACCCTATTTATGAATCTCATTGTCTCAAGGATGAATATAGTGATTCAACTAAGTATCAAGTAGGGTTCACTCATTTAGAGTCTGGTGTGCATCAATCGACTCCCTCTTTCACTATACAACGCTAGGCTAGATCATCTCTTTTTAGAGACCTCTTCTAGGACATCTCCCTAGATGTTGACCTCCCCCTTGTGTCATACTTTTCCCATAAGATTATTGGCTCTCTCAATGAATCTCTTATTGAGGCCACTAAAGTCATTGAGTCTCATCTGGAGTGCTATTCCATGCATGGTATAGCACCCAACCTAATCAATAAGAGGATATTTTAAAAGAGACTCATGCCCACATCTTACGTGCCAATATCCTCTTACTTTTTTAGGTTTAGAGGTCTCGTTTACCAATAATGAACCCACCTTCTGTACTCCTATGTTTAAGGTCATGACTAGTGAACCTAAAGATATGGATGTTCCATCTCCTTCCTCCCACCTTTTCCCTATTGTTTGGCCTCTTTGTAGGCTGAGCAGTGGTCTGCCTCAGGGTTAGGCCTCTATTTAGGGAGAAGTGGTGGCCTATCCTCAAGGGTAGGCCTAGGCCTAGGCCTATGGTGCTTTGGTGAGCCTCACAACTTACTAAAACACCCTCCCTAAGCCCCCATTTGATCGATTACCCTTCTCATGGCATCCATCATCAGAACCTAGTAGGTCTCCTTTGTCATTTGTCTTGTGCACTCCTCTTTGGATGTACCTTGAGATAGAAGTAGAGTCTTTTTCTTCTTTTAGTTGGTCAGGTTAGTGCTTGCTACTAGCTAGCCCTCTACCAACTCCCTCTATCCTTTTTTGTAGTGCCTATAACTGATATGGGTTAGTGGTTTTGTTTTCTTACAACTTGATCTAGCCTTCCTTGGTTATCTTCATATATCATGGGCCTCCTACCACCCCTCCTCACCTCTCATTGTGGTCAATATTGAGACACTCTCTCATAGTTGAACCCCATATAGTGGTGATGGCTCTATTGGCTAAGATGTCTTTCTTGCCTTTAGAACTCTAACTCCTCTTCACATTTGCATGAAAGAGAAACGTAACCCTCGATCAGTTATGCACGACATGGAATAAGAACAACATGTTTTGACAAGCTCACAAACATTCTCTTCTTGTTTCCCACTTTCCCTTTTGTATTGGGTAGGGTCTGGACCCTTTCCAATCTCCCTAGGCTTAATTTTGGCCTCTTCTAGTCCAAGCCATATATTTTTGGGCAAATCTATACCCTAGACAGGCTAGGCCATGGCTTGACAGTGCCTAGGCC
Source organism: Torreya grandis (assembly GCA_037957365.1). Lineage (NCBI taxonomy): Eukaryota > Viridiplantae > Streptophyta > Pinopsida > Cupressales > Taxaceae > Torreya > Torreya grandis. Next base: position 2,312,149 of record JARHVA010000101.1, read on the forward strand.
ATTGCCTGGGCTAGAATCTTGTTTTTGGCTTGCTCCAAGCCTTCGTTTCATCTTATTATTCCTCCCATAACCATTGAACCTTTATCTTAGAGGTTTTGGCCCATTTTGGATGCAATGGTGGGGTATGTTTCTCTCTTTGAGGCCTCTTTGGGTGTGTTTTGGGACCATTCTAATCTCTTATACCCCTAGGTCCTCTGGCCCATCAGGGCTATGCAGTTCTTGTTGGATGCACCTTGTCGGCCCTTTTTGGGTATTTTACCCATTTTTGTGTTTCAGACCATGAAACCTCTATCTTATGGGGTTTGGCATATTTTGAGGTCATTAACAACCTCCATTTTTTAATCTAAGGTTTTCTTGGTCCTATTATGGCATATGTAACAATAGAATGTAAGATAATCTAAGCATAATTTTATAATGTATGATGTATGTTATGTACAACATTCACAAGACTATTAAGATAGATATAAAAATGTATGTAACATCAAATCTAAGTAGCTACCTAGGGGATGGGGCATGATGTCCATCATGGCACCCAACTAGGAAGGGGAGATGCATGAGGTCCCTCATGGAATCTGAAATTGGAGTGTGTAACAAGTAAAATACAAGGGTCATGGCCATGATGCATATAAGAAAGCATACATACAACACACATGAGGCACACAAAGTAGGCCAAGGGACCATAATACAAGGGACATGGGCACATGTCACTAAATATCATAAAATAAGACATACAAGGACATGTCTAAATGTCTACATACGCAAGTAGCAAGCAAGTTGGTTTAGATCCACATAGAATTGAAATCACACACAAGGACATGGGCACATGTCCAAATCATACATACTGTGAAAATAAGTGTCATAAGGCGAAAGAGGAATGCCATATTTAGTTGTCCTAGAATAGAAGAAGCATAGAGATACAATCACATCTAAACTATGAAAGCTAGAAATGAAAGTATGCATGAACATGTAATACAAATCTATGTAAGAGTCAAGAGGTACATATGTTGAGTCTAAAGTAGTAATAGATGGTAAAAAATATAAGTGTAGGATGATCAATATCAAGATATAAAATTTCCAAATCTGTGATGTAAAGTTTATAAATATGTGACTTGGTAATCAAAAATATATGTAGACTGCCCCGAAATGGGATAATGTGTCAAGTGAAGAACCCATGTATCTGTGTAAATGTCCCTAATGTGTAAATAATAAGAAATCTGGATCAATGTAGTAGACCTGAGACCTATAGTAATTTGCAAGCACTCGACAACAATAAGTGAAACATGTATGTATGATAAAACTGGCTATACTAAGATAACTAGCACATGTAGTATATAGAAAATAGAGGAGATGTAAACATGGCAATGAATACAATCTATAATTTATGTTTTCTACATAAATATTCAAATGTTTTTGTGTTTTCTTGATATAAGTTATTTACAAGCAATATGAAAAGATTTTTTTATTTTTTATTTAAAATATCCTTAAATGCATGATGTTCAATAGGTTTTTTATTTCCTTGCCATCAAGTGAAGCTAGATGATATACTTGAATGTGCATGGGATCCAACTATTCTAATTATATTAAGTTAGGTATATGAAGTTATGGTGAAACTTATGTGTTGGTTAATGAAATTTGAATCAGAATAATGATTATATTCAAGAATGATATTTATTTTATGGTTGACCTTATTGTCGTACACTCTCATTTAAAGTATGAATTTGGGAAGATTGCCTCCTAGAATCATAATGTTGGTAGCATTCTTGTTTGAAGTATCACCAGAAATTACATAGAATAGAATGGATTAGCATACTATATAGTTCTTATTGATGTTATTACAGCTATGTTAAACATCTTGATGCAAGATATAGATTATTGTAGTGAGGTCCATCTATCCCTTTAATTGCAATATAATTTGAATTCTAAAGCATGTAGTAGTTGACAATTCATGATGTTAAGTTAAATGAGTGGGCGAGTTCTCTATGCCATATTGAATTATTGAATAACTCATTGCATAGAGTTACTTGTACTTGGATGCACTATACCTTTTATATCAACAACTTTTCCTTTACTAACTATACACACATTGACCATTTTGTTAATATGATCTCTTTTTGCATACAACAAATATGGGTTATCCACTATGCTTCATCTGGTAACTATAGATACAAGCTCTATCAATACTCTTTAATCCATTAGAGGTTATCCATGTTTTAATGAATTGATAATCAACATGAGATTATGAGTAAAGAACCATTTTAAATTCAAAGGCCTTAAGGAGTAAGACTAATTTAGATTATATTTTAAATTAACAATGGGTGACTTGTGAGTTTTAAAATGAACAAGGAAAATGGTGTGATGATCTCTAATCCAATGAGGAGGATACTTACCCTCAGCTGGTAGCACCATTTTAGTTCCCCATAGCTATTTATCTTCCACTCATTTACTAATATTGTACTCTTTTATGCATAATAATGAATTCTATAGTATAGCTATAGGATCATAGTGTTAATTTGGCCACATGTGCTTTAATCAGTTTGTTGTTTGATATATTTATGATTGGCATTTTAGACAACATACATGATAGCTCACATTAGATTCAAACCTCAATTCTCATCTCATAGACATGTTATAATTGAATGACAACATAAAATACGTAAAGTTGTCTGTTTCTGATTTTAAAGAAGAAATCATTTAACCATCCTCAAGCAGAAACGAAACCTATTGAGGGGAATGAGATACCTAATGAGATTTAAGGACCTATAAATGATCCTATATAGAATATTAGTGCCATGTATGGTGCTTCGGACTTATCCACATAATTTTACACTGATATGTCCTAAACTCTATAGTTTCCTTCTAGACAACTTGCTTCCTCATAACATCCTTTATAGGTATTTACCCCTAGTTAAATATCTCATATCACCTCCTTTAGTTCTAGTTGTGTGTACATGAGTACACTAAATGAGTATTTCTTGCATCAACAAGTGGAGTATTGGGCCCTACACACAGTCCAAACTATACTCTGATAATGTAATTCCAAAATTATTTTTTGGGGTTATTTCATGATCTTGCTCATATTTATAGCTATCATGCCATGCTTACTCTTCTCCCGAATGGATTTCATGCCCATTGACATCTTTTCCTCTTGTACAGATCTAAAGCTCACAATACAACCAAATCTAATTTGGGCAGGGTCTAATTTTCAAAATTTAAACAAATATGCCATGTCTACCATGTAGGATGTTGAATTCCTAAAAATTATTAATAGAAGGGAATGGGGACGGCAAAAAAACATAAATATATGGCAATTATGTTGGTGGTGACAATGTGATGGAGATTAAGGTCGTTCATGGTTAAGGGATATCGATAACATTCCTATTTATGGTTTGAAATTCAATTGTGGTGGTCTTTGAGGTGCTAGTGCTAGCATGCATGTAGTTTATGCATGTTGGTTAAGCTCACCCATTGCATTTGGCAGGAAGTTTAGTGACTAGAGTATCGGTGACTTTGGGAAATTGTTAATATGTGAATTGAAACATGTGCAGATCTATCACTTGGCAAGGGAGCACGTGACCATTCTAACCATCTTCTTCATTCTATTACAACACTGCATTAAGGGTTGATTGATCCCACCTACCTATAAATATTAAAAACATGGAGCCACTTATTATAACATTATATTATGGTTCTCTGAAATGGATTACATTGGAATTGACATTATGATCACTAGAACTACAAACATGCACACCAACAAAGCTTTCTGCACACCCCCCATTTTAGATTTTATTCTTCCCAAGCAAAAATCTTCCCTTTGCTCTCAAATATTTTGAATTATTTCTTGATATTCTTAAAATGGTTGAAGGGGAGGAGTAAAAATAGGAAATGTTGTCCCAAAAATAATTAATCTACCATGAACTATACCTATAAAAGGTTGTAATAAAAATAATGTCTACACAACCACCCATCACCATCACTGACAATAGATCCACTATTTTATTGTACTATTTTAGGTATTCATTTTTATCATTTGATAGGTATCATTATTAAATGAAATATAGATGTTGTACAAATTCTTAATTACATATGTTCATTCCTTTATTAACTTGCCCAAGGAAGATTATATGTGTTTCAAATTTGTTATTAGTGGCTTTTCATCATTCAATTATGGGGTGGTATTTGTTGAATGTAAAATTTTGGATATATGGGGAGGGGACTAGTAGTTGGGTCCCCTAATTTCAGGGTCCCATTATTTTTTAAAAAATCTATATAATTTATCGCTTTAGATTTATGTAGTTTAACTAGTAATTAGTTAAAATAAGTTGTATCAAAGGTTTATTAGTGTTCTCCAAATCTATATGATAATTTTTCATTGAACATGTCATTTTTTATCATTTTTAAGGTGTGACTAGTAGTTGGGACCCTTAACTTCAAGTTCTCACAATTTTTTAAAAACTCTACATTATAACTAGAGGCTTTTAGCATTCTACAAATTAGATGTGTCATTTTTTATCTTGGTTTTAAAGTGTGACTAGTATTGGGGACCCCAATGCCCAATTAATTTTTATAAATTTGACTAATAACAATATCAAACAAATAATTTGTTTACATTAGCTTTAAAATTTGTGCACTTAGGCACATCATCGACTTGTGATGGGTTATTAATAAAAAGTGAAGGGACATGTTTGAAGATGCTTGGGTAATTGATATTGAACAATAAGCCATGTTTAATGACACTTAACATTTATTTCCTTTAATATTGCCAATAAATTTTACCATACGTGCCATCAACCACTTGTTTGGCGTGGCATTTCTAGACTCTTTTCCCCAAATAGTCATGGAACCCTTATACCTCTTCCAGCATATGAAACATTTCATAGAGCTTGTAGTGTCAGGAGTTCAAAGGGATGAAAATGTCATTTCAATGTGTGTGTATTGTTCTTGTAACTAAACCCACAATAGTCTTCAGTTGTATTTTTATGTGCCAATAATACATGATTTTTATTATTATTTTAATGATATTTTGGCATGTCTTTGTAACTGAGTCAAATTTTACTTGTATGTTCATGGCGTGGCCTCAAGATTTTCATTCATATAGTAGTAAAAATTATTGTTTTTGTATCAAACAATATCATTTTCTAAATTCATTGGCCATGTTGGGACACGCTAGTGACATTAATATCCTACGAATGGCCATGTTGGAAGATGCTTGAGTTTTTAATATGCAACAAACATTTTTGAAGATCCCTATCAACTATTAATTTTGTCATTAGCACCATCTTCCATCTGTTCAATGTGGCTTGTTCATGTCACTCTCCTCAAAATGGGATGGAACCCAAATGCCTATTATTGTCATCTTAATTATTTATCCATAGTGACTTTTATTTATATGTGAATTAAAATATCAAGGTTTCCATTCACATACCAGTAAATGTTATTAACAATCGAAAGTTGATATGTAGACAAATATTTATAAATTTTGAAATTAAGTCAACTATAAACAAATAAATGACTGTGTTAATTTGATAATCAAATAGAATAAAGCATTATCAATTAGATTGAGGAACTTATAAATTCTAAGCTAGCATTCAATTGTGGATCACTTTTGGCTCACATACTAAAGTGTTTTATTGAAATATATCTTTTATAATTTATGTTTATTGAAATATGTGTTCCAATTTGAGGTGTTTGATGAATTAATATATTTCTCTAATACACATTCCCAAATAAAGTGTGAATATTGTAGACTAGAAAATTAAAATCATTGCATGAGGGTAAGATACAAGTTGTGCATCTAGGACAGAAGGCAATAAGAAAGTGGGCAAGATTGGGCTTGAGCTTGGAATTTTAAATCTAGTTGAGTATAATAATCCACATATGAAGAGAAAAATTTAAACTCCATCATTTAGTTATCTTGACAAGAGATGAGAGAAGGGACTTATACTCTAATATAAAACACTAGAAAAATAATTTTTATAGTGGCATCATAATTCCATCGTTAATCCTTCCGCCAGGCAAGTAAAGGTTATAGTCCCATTTTTTTAAGAATGACATCTCGAATCAACTCTTGAATATGTAAAATAGAATGTAAGTCAGGTGCTAAAATCTTGAACTTACTTTGTAAGGCAAGCCATGGAATCCAAATTCAAAATTAAGGAGTTTTATACCTCGTGTTTCAATAAGATGGAGACCGGTATTTGCCATGATAGTTAACCACCTTTAATTATGATCATTGAAAGAAAGACAAGTTTTGAATCCATCACCAATTCATTTTAGGTGAGGTTTGACAACTTCAAATGATTTCCAAATGCATTTGGACACAAAGGACTCCTTAATTTTGACTAGGACATAAGTGACTAGGAGAGTTTAAAATCTTTTCTTTTTTCAATCTTTTTTCCATATACTGAACTTTCAAAAATGTTAGCATATCAAAAGGATTTTCCAAGCCTTATTACTTTCAATATACACTTTCCACTTGGTGCAAAGAGCTATGATTTTTACATAAATATTGATATTATCCATACCTTCCTCATCTTGATGAAGAAAACAAGTATCCTAAAAAACCTTAGTGAAAGTCCCTAATCTATATGATATTGGCCCAAAGAAAGCATTTAAACAACTTAGGTGACTTATCATATGAGGCTCTATAAGGAGGCCAACTCGAGGAATAATAGTAAACATTAGTAGAGGAATCTTTTTTTTGGTGCAAATGTAAAATTTTCCTATTAAATAAATGGGTTTAGTAATATAATAGGCTATTTTTTTCCACCCTTTCAATTACATAGTATTTCCAATCTATCAATTACATAGTACCACAATTTAAAGGGAAAGCTATCAAAATAAAAAAGAATGCCTAGGAGTTTGAATTTATGCCATTTTTTTATCCATTTCCATTGAAAATTCTTGATCCAATCTGAAAATGGCATCATGCTTTGTCTAAAGAATTGTTTTGTGACCCATTACAGATTAGATCTAGAAGCTTTACAAAAAAATCAAACCATTGTTGTGGCTCTTTAAATGAGCCCTCATGCTTTATAAGTGTGTGGAAATAATTATATATGAAGTGCACATTTATTAATTGAGTGAGGCAATTGGGAGGGATAGTTCCCTAAATCAATCCATGCTCAGGTATGTGGGAAACCAAATAGCCAAAATCTTCAGTCACAAGATCATATTGTGGTAAAATGAGAGGAAAACATTTATAGATGGAATGAAATAGCTTGAAACTATCAAAATTATGGCTATTAATAGTAAAAACACCTAAGGCATTAGATAAGAACTCATCTCTATATCCAAAGGAAAAAATTACCAAACCCTAAAGTATTAAGCATGGCAAGGATAAATTTCCAATCAATACAGCTAAAAAAATTTCCAAAATCAAGCATGAATAATATGGTCCTCTACTGAGAAGCATGGAATCACTCTATTATTTCCTATAAAACAATGATATATTCCTAAATATACAACTTTTGATAAACCCTATTTGTTCTAGTCTAGGAATTACAGGTAATTTGTGGCAAAGGTGTGATGCTAGTGCTAGTATTTTGTATGAGGAGTGATTGACCTGCAACTGGTAAGTAGCTTTAGATCTCCCTCTATATCAAATAATTTGATGTTTCTTTTGTTATTTAATGCCCATTAAATATTTATTTCAAAAGGATTTTATATAAATATAAAGTAATTCTGGCCCCAAAAAAATTACCATGTTAATTTGTAAAATTCACAAGGGAAATTGAAACCTCCAACGATAATAATAATATATATAATCATTGAGGTGTGTATAAATTGAATGAAAAGAAGAGTACATATAGCCAAAAGTTGTTAGTGTTAGTGGAGTTTGACAAATGCATTAACTCCCACTTAACATCACCTATGCTAAACCTAACTAGGCTTAATCATAATGAAGTATGCTAGTTACCAATGCTTGCATGATGCTCTGAAACCTAATAGAATCATAACTAAAAGCTAACTGGTAGAATACACTAACACCCCCCTTAAGCATAGCTTAGGTGGGTAGAAAAAAAAAGATGGGTGCCGGCAACAAGGCTTGTGGAGGTACCTACATACAATGCAACTCTCAATAAGTAAAGTAAAAAGAGAAAATCCAATGGGAAAAAACACTTCCCTCCAAAAGAGAGACAAGAAAAAGAAGTAAGAACTAGAAAGCCTTGTCTAGCACCCCCTTAAGCATAACTTAGGTGGGCTTTAAAATTAGGTCCTGGCAACGAAACCTGATGAGGTACCCAAATACATAGTGATGATCCTAGTATCCTACAAAATATGAAAGATTTGTGCCTCAACAAAGAAGAGAGAGAATGTATGCACATAATGTCGCATGGTGGAGGTTGTAGTAGGTCCCTCTGCAATAAATATTGTCTCTTCCTTTCAGAATAAAGAAACCACGAGCTGTCAAACTGTTGTATTCCCACTCAAGTGGAGTTGCCTTTGAATAGGCGGTTGTATACAGCATGGAGAGACATCAATCCGTTGACTGCTCATAGAGCTTTCTTCAGGTTCGATGGCATGCAGAGAGGTCAATACGCTCCAAGTGAATTTGTTCTCTGCTAAGACCACAAATGGTGCCGGTATTGATGCATGCACAGACTAGAAAATCAGATTCGCAGGGCAGACATGGATACCAGGTACACACCATGCAATTCCCTCAAACAAAATGCTGATTGCACAAGTCCAATCCGCAGAACACAATAATATCAAACCAGAGAATATTGATCACACAAGACGCATTTTCCCCCTACGAAGCTGGAACGGAACAACAGGGCCGTGAGGAGGAAAGGAACGCTGGAGGAAGACCGACGACTAGATCCAGGCGAGGGAGGTTGACAGATGTCTCTTGAGCAGGCTCAAAAAGCAGTTCGTGGGCAAGGCAATAGCGCTACGAGTGTTCTTGAACGGCGCTTGGCAGGCTGCTGGCAGATCACGTGGAGGGGTCTGGGAGGCGTCAATTCAGATCCATACCAAAGATAGCCCGAGGAATGCACTCAAGGTGCACTTATGAAAATTCAGACTCCAAATCTCTAAATCCTGAACTGTTAATAAAATATAATCTCCTCTTAAAATTCAGACTCCAAATCTCTAAATCCTGAACTGTTAATAAAATATAATTTCCTCTTAGTAATCCAAATTTTGGGTTAACTCAGATCTGCTCTGAGACCATGTAGAAAAATACAGAATCTCTGGGTTAAAAATAAGCATTAGCGAAAAAGATTGTTCATCACTAAATTAAATGAAAAGAAGAGTGTACATATAGCCAAAAGCTGTTAGTATTAATGAAGTTTGACAAATGCATTAACTCCCACTTAATATCACCTATGCCAAACTTAACTAAACTTAATCATAGTGAAATATGCTAGTTGCCGGTGCTTACATGATGCTATGAAACCTAACGGAATCATAACTGAAATCTAACTGGTAGAATACACTAACACGCTGAAGACAATACATTTAGATGAAATAAAGTAGTAAAAGATGCATGGTGAGAATGAGTTGTTATTTAATAGATGATATAATAGTTGCAGTTGTTCTGCCATCTTACAACCTGCACAGTACCCACAAATTATGAATTAGCTAAAACAAATGGAAAGGAGGAAAAAAAAATTGTTATTGATTTTAAAGCCAACGACGGTGTTGCATTTGGTAGGAAGATTAGCGACTGCAGTTTCGGTGAGTTAGGGAAAATTGTTAATCTGCGATTTGAAACATGTGCAGATCTGTCGCTTGGCACGGGAAGAATGTGGCCATTCCAGCCAGTTACTTCACTCCACTGCAGCACTGCGCCGAGGGCTGACCATTCCCATCTGCCTGTAAATATGATAAACACGGATCCACTGATTGTAACACTGTATTGCAGCTCTGTGCAACGGCTGCCATTGGCATTAACGTTGTCATCACCAGCGCTACAAATGCGCACACCAACAAACCTTCCTTACTCTATAATAAATATATAAAATTACTTACTGTAATTACCAATTTACCAATCTCACTGAGAATTAGTCTTATAAATATATATGAAAATGAAACAATATAATTTATTCCGTGTACAGACTTATAGTGTGATGTGTGTACTATGTGATGCATGGTGAAATGTATATGAATAGTGAAATGCTTGTAAACTATTCTGTGTACACATTGCAGTCCATAGATTATAAACTTTTAAAGCTCACCTTTCTTTTGTCATTTTAATAATGATATGCACTTCTTGTCACACCATGTGTAACTTGTGTGTTCTGGTTCATATATATTAGTGGTCAAATTTAAACCAGTTACCCATCCTAGCCTGTCTAAATTGATGTAATGAGTATTACAGAGTATACACTTTACTTTACAAATTTACAAAAAAAATAAATGAATTGTATTATTTTTTTTATGAAACCAATCTCCCTTTATGTGTGTGTGTGTGTGTGTGTAGTATTAAATAATATATATAGTTTCATATATATATGTGTGTGTGTGTGTGTGTGTGTGTGTGTGTGTGTGACTAATTCAAAATGAGATTGGAATTTACTTCCTTTTTATATCTATTTATAAGTCTAATTCAAAGTTAATTGGAATTTGGTATCCCTAACTTTTAAAAGGCTATAATCAATACTTCTAGAAGAATAACATTGAGTAGGTATAAATTAATTTTATACATTTATTTTTTAATTTAAATTTGTCATTGAGTAGGTATAAGTTGGAAGAAAATAGCTTCTATTAATCGTCTTGAGAAGGATAAAAGACAACTATCACTTGTTGATGCATTTCATATCCCTCAAGATTCTAATCAGTAATGTCAGTCTAGAAATGAAGACTTTGGTGTTCATCTACATGAAAGAAAATATGAATCAGATGAAGAATAGATTTGAGAAGAGGAACAAGCATCAAAGAAGCAAAAGTGAACATTCAAGTCCAAATGAAAAACAAGATTTTCATGGGCTTATGTTGTAAAATATTGCAATGGTGTTGAAAGGATAAAATGTTCTTGGTGTGTAAAATATAAGAGAGAGACTCAATTTGCTAAATATGGGAGTACTACCCTTCAAGTCAACGGTGTTAAAATGCATGCAGAATCAGAGTCTCATAAATTTATTTTCTAATTTTTTAAAGGAGAAAGCAAACAAAGTAGTAATCCAATAACTAAACATGTAGAACTAATGGTAGATGTTGAGAAGGAGAGAATCATATCTGTGATAAAAAATATGTATTTTGTTTCCATACATGATTTACTTTTAGAAGTTTATAAACTAATTTATGACTTGAACAAGTATAAAGGCACTTCACACATGTCTCTAACAGATACATACTCTGCATATACAAATACCACATTTGAAAAAGAGTTTCTACAAACTTCAAAAGAGGTATATTGAAAAAAGTTAAAAGATAAGATTTTTCATAGTCCATTTTACTCAATTTTAGTTGATGAAAGTATTGATCAGACTATACAACATTTGATAGTTTACATTACATATTTGACAAATGAGAGAAGAGGTAAATGTGTAACAAAGTTTATACGTCTCCTTCAAATAAAGGATGGAACAACTCAATCTATGTATGATGTTTTGATAAGTCTTTTAGTAGAGATGAATTTATCATTGACAAAGTTAGTTGGTTTCAGATCTGATGGGGCTTCTGCTATGAGGGGTATTCATGAAGGCTTATCTACTAAGCTTCATTGAGATGCTCCTCGATTAATAGATATTCATTGCATAACTTATCAAGAAGCATTAGCAGCAAATGATGCTTCATCTTATTTTTTAGAGCTACACTTTTTTGACAAATTTATAAATAAAATTTATCTCTGGCTTGGAAAATATGTTAAAAGACATGGAGTATTAAGAGATTTGATGGATTCATTTCAAATTAATCAGTTAGAGGTGTTGTAAATTAATCAAATTAAATGGCTCTCTAAAATAAAGGTCATGGAAAGGCTTGTCAAAATCATACCTATTTTATTGAAAGAATGGGAGTTAGAAGATAAAAAAATGTATGATTTGACAAAAAAAATTTAAGTATAGTTTCAAGATGACCATGTTGACATTACTTTCATTGGCACCACTTTAGATATTACTATTGAAATGTTTCGTAGGAGATTTCAAAGAGATATATTTGGGGCAGGTATAATACATTTTCATCTTTTTTAATAGAGCACAAGGAGGAATTCTTGAGTTTTAAAATGGAGCAGGTACAATACATATACATCCATTGAGATTTGAGAGCTTGTCTAACTCACAAAGATCAAGGACACTAGATGATTAGATTGAATTGGAAAAAAGCTTTATAATGAAGGTTATTGATTCTCTATATGCAAGGTTCATACATTTATCTATGTTTAATGTTGTTAAGTTTTTCAATCTTTATAATTATTATGATGAGGTGGATGATAGAGAACGTCAAAAAAAAAAATGGTTAACATGTTTATGTAAAAAATTTAGTGTTGGAAAATTGTCTATTATAGATATTATCAAATGTTTAGGGGAGATGGATGAATTTGTTTATACTATTTATAAATCATACTAAAAAAATCATATGTTTGGAGCATGGGATCTTTGTAGAGGTGAACTTGAATGGTTTGAAAGGTTTCTATGTTTAATGCAGCTATGACAAGCTATTCTTATTATTCTAGTGAGCATGACAGTATGTGAAAGAGGTTTTTCAAAGTTAAACAGGATAAATAATGATGATCAATCTAGATTTTCTTTAAAAATTTGGATATGTTAACATTTCTTTCTTTTTGTGCACCTCATGCTCTAAATGAGGTAGATTATAATGTTATTTATGATGAATGGAATCATATAAAAATGTAAAGGCCTCTTCCTCTAGACCAGTAGATCCATTACTATAGTAGTTTGGAATAGAAGAATATAAAAAAACTAAAACTTCACAATAGTTATAGTATTAGAAGGAAATTTTTGAATAGAAGTTGAAACCAATGATATAAGTTAATATATATTTTATTTGTGTGATTGAATCATTCTCTAACAAATTGGAATCCAAGCTTATATAGTTCATAATTTTAATGAGCAACATTCTTGAAGTGAAGTGAAAGTTGATTGGAATTGATTTTAATATTAATTAAGACTATTTCTAATCATTAATATAACATTTACATTTATATATGTTTTATTATTAGACTATAAACAAGTACTACTAATTCCCTTCTTATTGAATTCGGTGTAAATATAACAATAATGAGCTAGGTTATTTTTAGAAATTTGTTGTGCACTGATAAAAGTGGTGTATACAGGTAAAAACAAAAGCATCATGTTATTCTGCATCATGTTTTTGGTTTTAGTTGTATGTACCAAGTTGGCTATTGTATTCCTACTTCCATTTCCAACTAATGGATGGGGTGGGTAGGGATAGTCTATTACCCACTAATGGATGGGCTCAGGAGGTGCATGGACTGAGTCTTGGCATACATAATAATTACCATTAAATGAATCAGTTGGCTATGAAATTTACGAATATTTTAGTTGATATTATAAGTGTAACATTGCATAGCTTGATCTTCTGCTCTCTTTTTAATATTTTTTCTAAGTCCTTTTTTCTCTATTTTTATTTAATGATTACCGTATGAAATCCTATGTTTTTTATCCAATATCTTAATCCTCTTTCCTTTATTTTTAAAGATTTTTCTCTCTAAATTCTCTATTTTTATTTAATGATTACCTTTTAAAGTCATAATGTTGCTTGATCCGATATTTTAATCTTCTCTGCTCTACTTTTTTTTTTTCAAGTTATCTATTTTTATTTAATGATTATTTTTAGTTAAAGGTGTTAGATTCTATTTTTATAGTAAGAGGATTTTATAAATCTAACTGATTGAAATTCTATACTATATGGTAGATTTGAACACTATAAGTTATATGGCATTTTATACATTATTTTATGTTTATCCTATTTTTATCATATTTAATTTTTTATAGGCCAAGGTGACTCCATAGGTGTTAGGATTTTACAAATATGACCAATTGATATTCTATACTATGTGGTAATTTTGAGCATTATGTAGGTGATATGGCATTTTATAGAATGTAAACTAATTATTTACAGTGTGTTGGGTAGGATCGATCATTTGAATTATTGTGGCAAGTTGGCAACTATTATAAGATACAATATAGCTTTCTCTGTAATTACATTTTATAGTGTATATAGTGTAAATTTTCCTCTTCATTTGTGGCAATTTAATACATCTAAGATAACAAAATCTTTGCATTAGTTGTTACATACATCATAGATGAATTTTCCCTCTTCTTTTGGGATTTTTACATTGTCATGCACTTTTATACTTGGACCTTTTTTTAGATTCATTTTTTTTTGCATTTCTGGGATAGAGATAAAGCCCTTTGACGTGTTGTGATGGGTTCAAATTTGACTGTTGGTTATGATTGTTATAACTTGTGACTCGTATCCTTTTGGTCTCATAAAACTCTCTCTGTGTGTGTGTGTGTGTGTGTGTGTGTGTGTGTGTGTGTGTGTGTGTGTGTGTGTGTGTGTGTGTGTGTGTGTAATTTAATGTGAGATTGGTAATTACAATGAGATTGGTTTTACATATTTATAAATTAATTCAATAAGAAGGGCATTAGTAGAATCTGTTCATAGTACAGTAATAAAAAATATATAAATGTAAATGTTGTATTATTGATTATAAACTATTTTAAGTAATATTTTTATATACGGGAGATTAATTTTAAGTGATATTGAAATTGGAAATTATAGCAGGATTGGTTTTATATATTTAGAATACTAATTCAACAAGAAGGAAATTAGCATTTAGATTTATATTTTGTAGTTACTTTATTTTTGACATTATATAGTTAAATGTTATTTAAAACTATTTATAATCATTAATACAACATTTAGATTTATGTGTTTTATTACTAGACTATAAATAGGTATTGTTAATTCCCTTCTTGTTGGATTGCGTGCAAATGTAACAATAATGAGCTAGGTTGGTCTTGGAAGTTTGTTGTGCACTAACAAAGGTGGTGTATATAGATAAAAATAAAAGCATGATGTTATTCTACATCACATTTTTTGTTTTAGTTTTATGCTTAAGGTTGGCTATTGCATTCCTACTTCCATCTCTAACTGATGGTTGGGGTGGGTAGAAATTATATACCTACTTATGGATGGGCTCAGGTGGTGCATGGATTAAGTCTTGACATATAGAGGAATTCTCATGAAATAAACCAACTGGATATAGAAGTTAAGAATATTTTAGTTGATATTTTAAGTGTAACATTGCATAGCTAGATCTTATTCAATCTAGTTCTATGATTTAAATTTTTTTTGTAGCTTGTTATTAAGAAATAGAAGTACATTTGATTTTTATAAGGTTAGATGTTATGAATTATGATTATTGTGCCCTTTTGGGTAAATATTATAAATAGGTACTACTAATTCCCCTTTTTTTTAATTCAACGTAGATGTAACAGTAATGAGCTAGGTTGGTCTTGGAATTTTTTTGTGCACTGACAAAGGTGGTGTATACAGGTAAAACAAAAACATGATGTTATTTTGAGTCAGGTTTTTTGTTTTAGTTATATACTCCAAGTTGAATATTGTATTCCTACTTCCATCTCCAACTAATGGTTGGGGTCAGTAGGGATTATAAACCCGCTTATGGATGGGCTCAAGGGGTGCATGGACTAGGTCTTGACATATACAGGAATTACTGTGAAATGAACCAATTGGATATGAAAGTTATGAATAGTTGATATTGTAAGTGTAACATTGCATAGTTAGATCTTATTCAATCCAGTTCTGTGATTTAAATATTTTTTAGTTTTTTATTTGAAAATAAAAGTACATTTTATTTGTATAAGTAACATGTTATGAATTATGATTGTTGTACCTTTTTGGATGAATGCTATAATTTCATTGAATAATTTTTTTACGTTGTATTTCCAAAATTTTATTAAGTATTTTATTTTTGTGTTTGAATCATTCCCCAACAAATTGAAATCAAAGTTTCTTTAGTTCATAATTTTAGTGACACATACAAAATTTACTTTTATCAATCAAATGGAACTTAAATTTACACTTGTCAATCAAAGGGCACTTAAATTTACATCTATCAATTGAACGGCAACTATTTTTATAACTTTTCATCACTGAAGGTCTGGTTGCATAAATACCCCTTAGCTTGAAATGAAGGCCATCCCTTTAAACTTGACCGCTATACACAACCACCCATCACCATCACCGACATAGATCCACTGCTTGCTTGTACCATTTAAGGTATTTATTTTTATCATATGACAAGCATCATTATTAAATAAAATATAGATGTTGTATGACTTCATTATGATCAATGTTCATTTTTTTATTAACTTGCCCAAGGCAAGCTATATAGGTTTCAAATTTGTTATTGGTGGCTTTTTATCATTTAATTCTGAGGTGGTATTGGACTAGTCATTGGGACATATAATTTTTTTTTTTTAATTATATTATATTATATTGTTTTGGATTTATGTAGTTTAATTAGTTATTACTTAAAATAAGTCATTTTATAATGTTTTATAAAGTTGTATCGCAATTTTTTTATCAGGTATCATTTTTATTATGACTCGTAGTTGGGACTTCAATGTTCAATTATTTTTATAAATTTGACTAATAATAATATCAAACAAACTTTTTATTTATATTGGTTTTAAAATTTGTGCACTTAGGCATGCCATAAGTTGCAATGAGTCATTAATACAAAATGAATGGACATGTTAGAAGATACATGGGTGATTAATATGCAATGATAGACCATGTATAATGACACTTGACAAGATTTTTTTCCATTAATGTTGCAAATAATTGCCATCAACCACCTATTTGGCCTGGCTTTTGAAGACTCTTCTCTATAAATAGTCATGGAACTCTTACACCTCTTCTACTATCTATAGATTTTCATCAATTCAAAGGGAAAAAATGTTATTTCAAGGTGTGTACCTTGTTCTTATAATTGAACCCACAACAGTCTTCATTTATTTTTTGTGAGCCTATAATACATTATTATTTTTATCATTTTAATGGTTTTTTGTGTGCCTTTACAACTGAGTCAACTTTTACTTGTATGTTCATGGCATGCCCTCAAGGTTTTCATTCACATAGCACTAAATATTTTTTTTGTATCAAATGATACCATTTTCTGAATTCATTATCCATATCGGGACACCCTTGTGACATTAATATGCAATGAAGGACAATGTTGGAAGATGCTTGGATTTTTTGAATTCCACTGCTAATCCTTCCATCAAGAAATTAGAGGTTACAATGCCATTTTTAAAATGAAATTAGACATCAACCCTTGGATATGTAAGATAGAAGGTAAGTCAAAGGCTAAAAGCTTGAAATTACATTCTAAGCCAAGCTATGAAATCTAAACTCTAGATGAGATAAGATCTCTAAAAGTGGTAATCCTTATAAAAGCTAAAGGAATTTTATACCTAGTATTTCAGCAAGAGAAAGGTTGGAATTTTTCATGATAGTAGTTACTCAACTATCACCCCTGTTAGAGGGATCATAAAAATTTAAAATCTTGCACTTCAATGCTAGTTTAAGGAGATGAAAGAAGCTATACAGACTTTCGAAGTCATGTGCAAGGAAAAATAGTTATATAATGTCCTTTAATCTTCTACAAGTCAATAAAAAACTTAGGAATAAGTTTCATTCTCAATAGTTGCAGACATATCCTTCTCACTCTCATCATCTCCTTCACAAGCTAGAGAAGACCAATGTCAAGCAAATAATACAAGTCATATAGGTAGAGTTGGGAGATAATATTTTGGCCAAAGTTTGGTACATCTAAGGGATTTCAATTTGTGGCATTGGTTTTTTTATTAGTTCTCTAGATTTATGAAGAATCACTAAGAGCCCAGACTACTTTTTAAGAACTCAAAACCACACAAACTAAGTTTAGTGCAACTCCAAAATAAACTGTGAATTTGTGGGTACTTGAAATCAATTAGAGTGTGTTCTCAGATATCTGTATATGCCTCACATATGTTAATTCATCATGGTGGCATTTTTGGATGTATTTGATACCCATTCTACCCTAACTCTACATACTACCATCTATAAAAGTCTTAATCCTAGTTTTCAAATATTAAAAGCTCAAAGACATTCAAATAATCCATGTCCAATCTCATTCTAGCATTCACTTGCACTTGTATTAATCAATATGTGGGATAACTACATTGGGCTTGATCCCTCTTTGGAGTATTGGTATATAGGCAACTCTCTTTGCAGTGGGGTATTGAGGATGTCTAGCCTATCTTACTAACAAACACAAAATTATTTCTCAGACTATACTTATAATGAGGATTAGAGTTCACACATTAAATTAGATTTTATGGGCACAACATAGAGTTCCAAGTTTCATGCACATAAAAACATGACCTAAAAACACAGGCACGGGCGCTCCAAAAAAATAGGAATAATCCCACATAAGGGACACTACCACCACTTTGAGGACACTACAACAACTAGTGCTACTGTCCATACAAGGTGTTATTTTCCATTGAGCAAAAAAATTCCAAAATCCTATTTGACACTCATAATTATCCAAAACTTAGTTTTCAGAACCTAGATCATCCACGATAGTTACTTTTCAAATAAGTCTATAATTATGCATATTCACTACTATTTTTAGAAATTCAAAAGAGGTCAAAAGCTATAACAAATTAGTGCTTAATTATTGTATATTATTTGATTGATTTAAACATCTTATCCCTTTAATCTAAACATAGGATTTACATAGTTAAACCCTAAAAGGCTAAATCATCAACATTGTATAATACCTATCAACACTGTACTGAAGGTCCTTATAAACTAATATGTTCAACTCCATAATTTAAGGTGATAGGTTAAACATTTTTTTATTCACATTTAACGTATAAATTATGTTGATATATTTACAACAATGGGTAAACAAACTAAGAGAATTTTATCTCCATCTATTAGATTACATGTTTTATTGAGTAACTAATTATGTAATGTTTGATCTATTATATATGTTGTAAAATGCTTAATTGAGGTAGATGTATTTATATGAATATGTTTAGGTAAACATTAATTATTTTATTCAGTTTATAAATTCATTTTTATGAACCCAAATTTTACATGATGTTAGGTAGGATAAAGCTTAATAGTGTGTCCCATTTTGGGGCCAAAGCAATTTCAAAAATAACATTAAATTTTTTTTTAATATTTAAGTTAGATTTAAATTCGCATCTCAAGTCAACTTAAGTAATTTTTTTCATGATTAAAGTCATATTTAAATTTTCCTTTAAGTTACCTTAATTTCAAATTAACTCATTAAAGTCAGATTTAAATTTTTACTTTTAACTTAGTTTGATTTATGTACACTCTATACAAAAATAGGTTAAAGTCCACTTACAGATGCCTTAATAGGGTGTCTTTGGAGTGACATTAGGGTTGAGTTACAAAGATGATGTTAGGGTGACTTTGTAATCCATAACTTTATTGAAGAGCAACCACCAATGTAAACATAGAAGCAACTTGCATTAATTTATAAACAGAATCATTATTATGTTCATTACCAGCATCTAATTTAAGAACTAGCATTAGAGAAAATCCAATAGACATTTACAAAGGGCATTTTGGTTCTATTCTACCTCCTATTATTTGGTCGATGCATGTAAGTTGAGGACTATTTATAAAGGGTTGGGAAAGGTTAAAACCAAATTAAATGCAATTAGTTCTTTAAAATCTGACAAAATTAGTTGATACAGAGCTTGACAAGAAAATTAGACATAAGATAAACATGCAATAAAACCTAAAAGAGAAGGTTTCTTGAACAAATCCTAAGTATTAATATTACATTAATATTAATTTTAATTTTAAATATTGATAATAATGTGTATACACCTAAAAATGGACCCTTAGCATTTAGTTATTGTCATTTTATATATGTTTAGTGATTTTTTTAATGTATGGATGATTGGCATAAATTAGGTGTCATATAATCATTATGTTGACTTCCCTAGCTTGAAATTAGTTTATATTATCCTCATGCAATCTTCCTTGTCTATTTTATGCATTCTTGGTTCTTTGTTAGGACCATCTCAATGGTCTTGGCATTATTATTTGTTTCCCAAGTTTATTAGATGGATCCATTCACTCCTTCCCACCTTCTCTACTTTCAATCATTGTAAGTTGATATGTGGATAAATTTGTCCAAATATTGAAATAAAGTCACCTATAAATAGATAGCATTAGGTTCATTTCATAATAAGATAAAATCAAGAATTAACAAATAGATTAGATAATTTATCAATTCTAAGGTAACATTGTATTATGGAGTAGTTTTGACATACACAATAAAGTTCTCTATTCATTTTTTTACAATTTCTATTTATTTACATATTTGTTCCAATTTAAGGTGTCTAATGAATTAGTAGATTTATTTAATAGACACCCCCAAATAAAACTTGATTATTGTAAACTGGAAATTTTAAATCATTATAGTAAGACAATAGTCATGTATTTAGGACAAAAGGCAACAAGGGGGAGACAATGTTTATATATTTATGTCATATTTGGAATATACATCTCAAGACTATATAGTCCTTATTAGCACTATAGTGCATGCCCTAATAGACTACTCTTATCAAATTCATACTTTAAGTTAATAGGTTGGTCATTTTTGAATTCACAATTAACTTTATATTGTGGTGGCATATTCACAACTTGTAAACAAGCAAGTATGTTCCCATATATTTGATTAAATATTTTTTTGAACAATTAATTATGTATTGTTTATTTAGTTTAAATATTTTATATTACTTAATTTGAAGTAGGTTTATTTATATGAATATATTTTAGTGAACCCTAATTGTCTTACTCTTACTAGAAATTCATTTTTATGAACCCAATTTTTGCATGTTGCTAGATAGGACAAAAAATAATAATGTGTAATATTTAGGGTTCAAAGTTGTTTTAAAAATTAGGTACAAAATTTTACATGATTAAAGTTGAATTAAATTTGCATTAAATTTATCTTTAATCTAAATTAACCCATTGAAGTTAAATTTAAATTCATACTTATAAATTAGTTTGACTTTAATGTAGACTCTATACAAAGATAGGCTAAAGTCCCCTAAGGTTGTCTTAATAGGGTTACTTTGGAGCAACATTAGGGTGGCTTTATATTGATGATGTTATAATGAATTGATACACTACTCTGATCAAATCCATACTTAAAGATGATAGGATGGTAATTTTTGAAATCACATTTAACATACAAATTGTAGTGACATACTTGCAACAACTTGTAAATAAACTAAGAAAATTATTTTCCCTGATATTTGATTACATGTTTTATTGAACAACTAATTATGCATTGTTTATTATAATTTATGATACGTAATTTGAGGTAGGTGTATTTATATGATTACATTTTATTCAACCCCAATTGTCTTACTCTTACTATTTAAAATCAATTTTTAGTAACCTAGTTTTTGCATGTTTTTAGGTGGGGTAAAGCATAACAATGTGTACCATTTTGGGGCCAAAATAGTTTTAAAAAATAACTACAAAATTTTGCACATAAGTCGTATTTAAATTTTCCTTTAAGTTACTTGAATTCCAAATTAACCCATTAAAGTCAAATTTAAATTTGTACATATAACTTAGTTTGACTTATGTACACTCTACACAAATATAGGCTAAAGTACACCTACAATTGCCTTAATAGGGTGTATTTAGAGTGAAATTTGGGTATCCTTGTAAAGATGATTAATGAACCAGAATATTATCAAGGCGAAAAATAACAATAGGCTAAGATACTGAATAATAACATGTATTGATTTTTATTAAATGATTCAAATAATTACAAACCATTCATAATAAGCCTCAACTCAGAATTGGAGTTGACATGCAAAATTTGGAACTATAAAAATAAATAAAACTCAACATGTTATTTTTATTAAGTTTTGCATGCAAGTGCATAAAGCTCTAAAAATCTCCAAAACTAAACTAAACTCTAAAATTAACCTATTAGATGAATTTCAATTGAAGTTCAAGCCTAGTTTAAAAATAGATAATTTTTAAATTTAGAAAAAATCCAAACTAAAATTAAGCTACAATTTCAAACCCTCAGGGGGTCACATATGGCCTCTAAAAAATATAGAAAAAGTCCCATGGGCTCAAATGGAGCCAGTCATTTTAGTGTGAAGATGGGCTCAAATAGAGCTACAAATCAAAATTTATGGCATCCAAAAATTTGACCTCTTTTTTTACTTCAAATTTGTTAGGGTGACTTGCGAATCCATAATTTTATTGAAGAGAAACCATGAATATAAATCTAGAGGAAAATTGAATTAATTTATAACTAGAATCATTATCCTATTCTCTATCAGCGTCTAATTTAAGAATAGCTTGCATTACAAATATACCAACAGGAATTTACAAAGAGTGTTTTGGTTCCACTTTACCTACTATTTGCAACAATGGTTGATTGTGTTAGTGTAGCATTAATATCACATTATTTTATCATAATGTCTAGTAGTTAGCGTTAGACGGTTACATTATAGTTGATGGATTACGGTTCTGTTAACCATATTGAACCGAATTATGTACTATATAAATTTCTGATTTTGCTCATCAATAAAACATCAAAGATTATTTTCTCCTACAATCTATTATCAGAGCATCCTTTGCCTAATCAAAAGTCTTTCACAACAAAAGCAACCAAGACATAGAATGTTAGAGTAGTATCCTATGACCTATGTAGCATAGAAGCAAAGAAGCAGATATAAAGGAGAAAGTATACAATGACCTATAGCCAAAAGACCTGAATTTGAGTGGTGATGCCTGGAGATAATATAAGAATTAAAGTATGATAGCAAAACTGTTGAAGGATCAACACATAAAGCAACTTTGTTTGCTTCATTTTGGTCATGATAGTCAGAAAATAATGCTATAGAAGCTAATCAAAACAACCATAGCATGGTAGTTTAATTGACACATGGTATAAAAATAAGATTGGAGAAAAAACCTTGCAAGATACATACAATTTTTATATAGAATTTGAAGCATAAAATATTGATTTAAGTATAAAATTTTGTATAAATAAAGTAAAGTAAAAAAATGTCTACACCCAAACTCCTCTTGTTTGATGCCCAACTCCTCAAAGGGCCAAATTTTTCTACATAGAAGACAAAGATGTAAATGATTCCTCAATTTGAAGAATTATAGGGCATCACCATTGGTGTGGTGACCTATGCTACTAAAGTTGAATAACAAGTTAAATACAAAAGCCCTGATGTTGATGACACTTAATGTCATCGACCAGCGTCAACCTCATATTTAGGACACAATGACATCGAAAGAGGCTTGATACATTATATCTACCATTTATGAGGTGAATAATCAAATGAACATTCTCCATCTTCAGTAAAAGCTACATACTCTCAATATGAAATAAGGTTTGAAAGTTGAGGAATTCTTACATCAAGTAGTAGAACTATGAGATAAATTAATTATGCTTGGAGAAATGATCAATGATAAGCTATTGGTTTCTATCACATTGATATCTCTCCCCTCTTTATTTTGTATGTTCATCATGGCACTGATCATCATAAATCAAGTAGTGTATTTTAAAGAACTAGTGAATTTACTTCAACAAGAAAAAGCCATCCAGTCTGTGCAAGAAGAGTTTGAGGATAAAGCCCTGATTTCCAAGCAACATGGTTCAAATTTATCAAAAGGACCACCAAAGCAGACACAATAATAGCATAAATATGAAAAGGCAAAAATTTGGTGTCATATTTTCCATACCAATATGCATGATTATGATAGATTTTAATATAATGCCTTGACAAAAGGCTCATCTAGTCAAGAGGGCACATCGAGTAGAGCTGAGTCACATAAATCCAAAAGACATCCTTGATGATGGAAGTAGCATGAACAAGTAGCGACACAACATTAACAGGATGATGACTCTAAAGAGGATGTACCTAAAAAATTAGAATACACCGGCACATATGAGGATGGTATTCTTTTATCCCAAACCTCGTCACACATGAGTAAAGTTTGGTTGATCAAATATGGTATTAGAAAGCATATGATAAGATGAAAAGAATTATTTGATTCATTGACAACTCAACCCACTGGATAAAAAGTTTGAATTGTAGGTGATAAATAGTATGTTGTAGAAAGAATTAGCACTATCACCATTCTTTACGAGATGCAAAACTGTACTCTCACAAAGTTACTATTTATCCCTAGCTTGACAATAAATATCTTGTTTGTAAGTCAAATCTTGAATCATAAGGTTAAGGTGGATTTCATTATTAAGAATGGCCAAAAATTCTATCTCCTCTCACAAGATGGTCAAGTCATTGCTAGAGCTTTTTTCAAGGATTGATTATTTGCCTTAGATGCAATTTCATCTGATGTTGTTGCTCTCTCTACCTTTACGACAGAATCTATAGCATTATGGCATTATTGATATGGGTACCTTTCTACTAATTCTTTGTACCATCTTAACTTTAAGGCCATGGTCTATGGACTTCATCAATTATCTCATTCTTTGCTTGTATACCCTAGTTGTGTTTCTCACAAACAACATAAGGTTCCTTTCAAGACAAGTTCCTCAGAAGCCAAGGATCATCTCGATGTGGTACATATCGATCTGTATGAACACTTGCTTGCTTCTTTCCAAGGATTCAAGTAATTTCAATTTTCTATTGATGATTTATCTTGCAATACATGGGTGTTCTTTCTAAATAATAAAATTGAAGCCTTAACTCATTTCAATGTATTCTACTAGCTTTTTGTCACCTAGTCAAGGATACCTCTTCAACTTCTCCACTCAGATCAAGAGGGGAATTCACATCAAAAGAATTATTGGCATTCTTGAAGTAACACGACATCAAATAAAAACTAATTTATCCCTATATGCCACAATAAAATTCAATAGTAGAGTGAAAAAATCATTCATTCATGAAGATGGCTTATTGCATGCTTTCCACTATGAAGTTGGATGTGCCATTATGGCCAGAAACAGTTCAAAAATATGTATATCTTCTCAATAGGGAACCTATAAATATCTTACATGACAAGACACCAAAATATGTATGGAGTGGTCATAAATCTTTGATCTCTCATCTTAGAGTATTTGGTTATACATCTTATACGTATGTCCCCACTAAAAAGAGGAAGAAGATCGAATCAAAGACACTCTAGTGCCTTCTATTGGGGTATAATACTACCTCAAAACCATATTGCCTCATGGATCTTGAGACAAAGAAGATATATCAAAATTGAGATGTGGTTTGTGACGAGTCATCATTCAACTCATTATCATAGAAGGAGCAAGAACATACCACCTCTCATAGACTATTCCCATATTTAGATGATGAGAATGAAAAATCTTCTCATAAAAAAGGTGAGTTGCAAGGAGAATTTTTAATTGATCTTAGAAATATGGAAGATAATTCTTCATCGAATCAGCAGAACATCAACATCCAAAATGGAAGGTTTTCAACTAGGTTGATTTTAGGAGTCACCTCAGTTAGATGAAACTGACTATAGGTAACTTGTTGGGAGTCTCATTTACTTAACTTATACTAGACTAAACATATGCTTTATTTTCATCTATCTTTCAAGATTCATAGACAAAGAAGTATCATTGGATTGCAGAGAAGTATGTTTTGAGATATGTTTAAGGTACAATTGATTATGGTCTAGAATACAAGAAGAACTCAAATTTCTTCTTGCAAGGATACACAGACTTGAACTCTGTTGGATCTATTGATGATAGGAAATCAACCTTAGTGTATATTTTTCATCTCAGATCTAGACCAGTTTCATGATTAAGTAAGAAGCAATCTATATTTGATCTCTCATCCATAAAGGTAGAATATTGTGTTGTACGAGGAGTTGTATATGAGGTAATTTGGTTACATCGTATTATATTTAACATAGGCATTCTTGAAGATCAGCCACCGATTCTTTTCTATGACAATCAGGGTGTGTTAAAACTTATAAAGAATCCAATATTTCATGAGAGGACCAAACACATTGAGGTCCAATGCCACTATATTCAAGAACAAGTCTTGAACCATTACATTTAGCTCCAATATTACCCAATAGATTCATAAGTAGCAGATATACTCACCAAGTCACTTGGAAAGGTGAAATTTGATATATTTTTGGGTTACATTTATAAAAACAATATAATAAATAGGGGAATATTAGTATAACATTAATATGACATTGTTTATCATAACGTCTAGTAGTTAACGTTAGATGGTTACATTGCAGTTGATGGATTATGGTTATGTTAACCATATTAAATTGAATTGTGTACTATATAATTTTCCCCTTTTGCTCATCAATAAAACATCGAAGCTTATTTGCTCCTATAAATTCATGTAAGTTGAGGTCCATTTATAAAGTTTGGGTGAGGTTAAAACCAAATTAAATGTAATTACATCTTAGAAATCCCAAAAAAGTGGTTTGATACAGAGCTTGACAAGAGAAATAGACATAAAATAAACATGTAATAAACCCTAGGAGAGAAGGTTTCTCATAAAAACCCTAAGTATTAATATTCATTTTAATTTAAAATATTGATAACAAGGTGTATACACCTAAAAATGGACTCTTAGCATTTAGTTATTGGCATTTTATATATGTTTATTGATTTTATATATGTTTAGTGATTTTTTAATGTTTAACTTAAATTAGGCATCATTTAACCATTATGTTGACTTCCCTAGCTTGAAATTAGTTTATATTATCCTCGTGCAATCTTCCTTGTCTATTTTATGTTTTATTGATTTTGTGTCAAACCATCTCAATGGTCTTAGCTATATTATTTATTCCCCCAATTTTATTAAATAATTTACTCATAACTATAAAAATAAATAAAATTTAGCCTACTATTTTTAGCAATTGCTATTTTTATTAAGTTTTACATGCAAGTGCACACAGCTCTAAAAATCTCGAAAAATAAACTAAACTCTAAAATTAACCTATTGGATGAATTTCAACTGAATTTCAAGTCCGGTTACAAAAATAGACAATTTTTAAATTTAGAAAAAAATTGAAAATAAAATTAAGCTACAATTTCAAACCCTTAGATGGTCACATATGGCCTCTGAAAAATATAAAAGCATGCCATGGGCTCAAATGGAGTTGGTCATTTTGGTGTGAAGATGGGATCAAAAGGAGCTACAGATCAAAAGTTATGGCCTCCAAAAATTTGGCCTCTTTTTTTGCATCAACAATGTTAAGGTGATTTTCGAATCCATAAGTTTAATGAAGAGAAACCATGAATGTAAATATAGAGGCAAATTGAATTAATTTACAACTGGAAACATTATCCTATTTTATACCGACATCTAATTTAAGAACAACTTACATTGCAAATAAACCAATAGACATTAAGAAAGGGTGCTTTGGTTCCATTCTACCTACTATTTGCAACAATGGTTGATGCATGTAATTTGAGGGCCATTTATAATGGCTGGGTGAGGTTAAAACCAAATTAAATATAATTAGATATTAAAAATCCTTAAAAAGTAGGTTGATACAAAGCTTGACAAGAGAAATAGACATAAGATAAACATGCAATAAATCCTAGGAGAGAAGGTTTCTCAAAAAAAAACCTAAGTATTAATATTACATTATAATTCATTTTAATTTAAATATTGATAACAATGTGTATACACCTAAAAATGGACTCTTAGCATTTAGTTATTGACATTTTACATATTTTTAGTGATTTCATATATATTTAGTGATTTTTTTAATGTTTAGCTTAAATTAGGCTTCCTTTAACCATTATGTTGACTTCCTTAACTTGAAATTAGTTTCTATTATCCTCATCCAATCTTCCTTGTCTATTTTAAGTTTTATTAGTTCTATGCCATGACCATCTCAATGGTCTTGGCTATATTATTTGTTCCCCCAATTTTATTAGATGGACCCATACACTTGTTTCCACGTTTTCTATTTTTAACCATTGAAAGTTGATATGTGGACAAATCTATCCAAATGTTGAAATAAAGTCACTTATAAATAGAGAAAGGACTAGGTTCATTTGATAATCAAATATAATTAAACATTATCAAGTACATTAGATAATCTATCAATTTTAAGGTAGCATTGTATTGTGGAGAACTTTTGGCATACATACTGAAGTTTTTTATTATTATTTTTTAATGTCTATTTATTTTCATATTTGTTCCAATTTAGGATCTCTGATGAATTAGTAAATTTATTTAATAGACACCCCCAAAGAAAACTTGAACATTGTAGACTAGAACTTTTAATTCATTACAAGTAAATAATAAGCATGTATTTTAGGATAAAAGTCAACAAAAAGGAGACAATGTTTATATATTTATGTTATATTTGGAATACATCTCAAGACTATATAGTCATCATCACCATTGTAGGGACATGCCCTAATAGACTACTTTGATCAACTTCATACTTTAAGTTAATAGGTTGGTCATTTTTTAATTCATATTTAACTTTATATTGTGGTGGCATATTTGCAACAACTTGTAAACAAGCTAGGAATGTTATATTCCCTATATTTGATTACATGTTTTATTGAACAACTAATTAGGTATTGTTTATTATAGTTACATATTTTATTATACTTAATTTGAGGTAGGCTTATTTATATAAATACATTTTAGTGAACCCTAATTGTCTTACTCTTACTAGAAATTGATTTATATGAACCCAATTTTTGTATGTTACTAATGGGGCAAAGCATAATAATGTGTAGTATTTAAGGGTCAAAGTTGTTCTAAAAATTAAATACAAAATTTTGTATGATTAAAGTTAGATTTAAATTTTCCTTTTAGTTAGCATAAATCTAAATTAACCCATTAAATTCAGATTTGAAGTCGTACATATAACTTAGTTTGAATTTAATGTGCACTCTATACAAAGATAGGCTAAAGTCCTCCTAAGGTTGTCTTAGTAGGGTTACTTTGGAGTGACGTTAGGGTGGCTTTCTAAATATGATGTTACAATGAATTTGTGGTGCATAAACTTATCAAAAAGCAACCACAAAATGTAAACACAAGGGGATCTTACATTAATTTATAATTTAAATCATTATTTTTTTCTCTACCATAATCCAATTTAAGAACAACTTGCATCACATAAAATCTAATATAATATGTTCCCTTACAATTTATTTAGTATTATTTAATATATGTTTTGTGCAATTATTTATATATGGATGGTTAGCTTAAATTATGCATCATTTAACCATTATGTTTACTTACCTGGCTTGAAACCATGTTTCTATTATCCTCATGGTATCTCCCTAATCTATTTTATATTTTTATTGTCCCATGTTTGGATTGTGTGTATGTTCTATGATTTGTTGTGCGTCTATGACAGAAGGCAACAAGGAAAGAAAAATTACGTACATAAATTTGTATGGTTAAATTTAAATTTAAGTTTTCCTTTAAGATACCTTAAATTCAAATTAACCAATTAAACTCAAATTTAAATTCATGCATATGACTTAGTTGGACTTCAATTTACACTTTATATAAAGATAGGCTAAAGTCCCCCTAAAGTTGCCTTAATAGGGTGACTTTGGAGTAGCATTAGGGTGGCTTTGCAAAGATGACATTAGGATGACTTTGGAGTCCATAAGCTTATCAAAGAACAACTACAAATTATGTAAACACAAAGGTATTTTGCATTAATTTATAATTGGAATCATTATTTTGTTCTCTGCTAGAGTTCAATTTCAGAATAACTTTCATCACATAAAATCCAATGGAGTATATTCTCTTAGCATTCAATTAATGTTATTTTATATGTGTTTTGTGCACTTATTCATATATGGGTGGTTAGCTTAAATTACGAATCATTTAACCATTATTTTGACATCCCTAGTTTAAAAGCATCTTTTGATTATCCTCGTGTTATCTTTCTAGTGTGTTTTATGTTTTCCTTATCCCATGTTTGGACTTTCTATTTGGTTTTGGTTTTGTTGTTTTTGCTTTTCTTTTTATTAGATAGATCCCTTCACCTCTTTCCACATTTTCTAGTTTTAATAATTGAAAGTCTATATACAAACAAATATTTCTAAATTTTAAAATCAAATTAATTAGAAATAAACAAATGAATAGGTTTATTTTGTAATTAAATAGAATCAAACATTATTGAGTAAATTGGAAAATTTATTATTTCTAAACTAGCAGTCTATTGTGGAACATTTTTAGTACGCGTATTAAAAAAAATATTTATCTTTTATAATTTATATTTAATAAAATCTTTATTCTAATTTAAATTAGATAAATTAATAGATATCTTTAATACACATTTCCAAATAAATTGTGATTATTGTAAAATGAAAAATCAAAATCATTACAAAAAGACAAGAAACAAGTTGTGCATATAAAATAAGCAACTAGGAGACAATACTTACAGATTTTTGTTGCATTGTAAAACATCTCAAAAATGTATAGTACCTATCAACACTCTATGGAAAGTCCTTATAAATTAATATGTTCAACTCCATACTTTTAGTGATATTTTAGATATTTTTAAATTCACATTTAACGTGTGTTGTTGTATTTACAACAATATCTAAACAACTTGAGAATTCTATCCCCATCTATTAAATTACATGTTTTATTTAGTAAATAATTAGACAATGTTTACTCTAATAAAATGTTTAATTGAAATAGACGTTTTTATATGAATATATTTTTAGTGTATTTATCTTATTAATTCTAAAAATTCTTTTTTATGAACCCAATTTTTACACGATGCTAGGTGGGATAAAGCTTAATAATGTGTCCCATATTAAGGCCAAAGCAGTTTTGAAAATTACAGTACATATATTTAAGTCAGATTTAAATTCGCTTCCAAATTTTCCCAAAATTTAAATAGAAAAATAAAGAATTTTCCCAATTTTAAACCAATCCATTAAAATAGTTGACTTAATGCCATTGAAATTAGGGCGACTTTGCAGCTATTTTAGAAGCTGACATTAAACGCAGGGGCAGCTCGAATTAATTTTAAAATGGAATCAGTAATTTGTTCTCTGCCAGCGTCCAATGTCAAAACAACTTGCATAACAGAAAATCCAACAGACATTTACAAAAGAGTGCAATTAATATTGAGATGTTTATTGTTACTGTGGGTTGATGTGTCTGTGCAGTTGATAGCGCTTGTTAAGAGGACAATAAAACTGCAACGATAATAGTGATAATAATAATATATATATTCATTGAGCTGAAGACAATACATTTAGATTAAGCAGCAAAAGATGCATGGTGAGAATGAGATGTTATTTAATAGATGATATAATAATAATAGTTGCAGGTGCTCCATCATTTTACAACCTGCACAGTACCCACAAATTATGAATTAGCTAAAACAAATGGAAAGGACGAAAAAAGAAAATTGTGATTGTGATTCTTACGTGTTGCAGTTGGTGGTCTTGCTGACTTTAAAGCCAACGGCGGTCTTACATTTGGTAGGAAGATTATTGAGTGCAGTTTCGGTGACTTTGGGATAATTGTTAATCTGCGATTTGAAACATGTGCAGATCTGTCGTTTGGCAGGGGAGGATGTGGCCATTCCAGCCAGCTTCTTCACACCACTGCAGGCACTGCGCCGAGGGCTGACCATTCCCACCTGCCTGTAAATATGATAAACACGGAGCCACTGATTGTAACACTGTATTGCAGTTCTGTGCAACGGCTGCCATTGGCATTGACGTTGTCATCACCAGCGCTGCAAATGCGCACACCAACAAAACTTTCTGCACACCCCCCATTTTAGATTTTATTCTCCCCAAACACAAATCTACCCTTTGCTTTTGCTCTCAGATATTCTTAAAATGGTCCAAGGGGAGGAATATAAATAGGAAAAGTTGTCCCAAATACAATTAATCTACCATGACCTGGACGTGGGGAAGGCTATAATAAAATTAATGGCTACACAATCACCCGTCGCCACCACCGACACATATGTACTGTTTGCTTGTACCATTTTAGGTATTCTTTATTACGGATGTTCGTTCCTTTATTAACCTGCCCAAGGCAGGTTATATCGGTTTCAAATTTGTTATGGGTGGCTTTTTATCATTCAATTATGAGGTCGTATTGGACTAGTCATTGGGACTAAGGGTTTTATAATTTTTTAAAAATATGTTTTGGATTTATGTAGTTTAATTAGTTATTAGTTAAAATAAGTTATTTTAGGTATTCGTTTTTATTATTTGACAAGTATCATTGTTAAATGAAATATAAATGTTGATGTACGACTTCTTTCTTATGAATGTTTGTTCTTTTATTACTCTGCCTAACGCAAGTTATACAGGTTTTAAATTTGTTATTGGTGGTTTTTTATCACTTAATTATGAAGTGGTATTGTATTAGTCGTTGGGACCCTTAATTTAAAGGTTTTATAATTTTAAAAAACATTATATTATATTTTATTGTTTTGGATTTATGTAATATAATTATAGTTAAAATAAGTCGTTTCATAAGTTTTATAATGTTTTATAAAGTTGTATGGCAATTTTTTTACTAGAGGTATCATTTTTATTGTGATTAGTAGTTGGGATTTCAATGTTTAATTATTTTTATAGATTTGACTAATAATACTATCAAACAAATTTTGTATTTATATTGGCTTTAAAATTTGTGTATTTAGGCATGCCATCAAGTTGCAATGAGTCATTAATAGAAAACGAAAGTAATAGCTATGATTCGATTTTATCTAGCCAACTAACATCTTTCTATTTCTTTTTAATTGTCATAGCTATGATTCGATGATGAACTAAAATTTTCTAAGGTTCATCTCCACTAGTGGCTCTCATTCACTCCTTTTCACCTTTTCTATTTTCAATCATTGGAAGTTGATATGTCCAAATCTATCCAAAATGTTAAAATAAAATCATTTATAAAAAAAAAGATTAATTTGTTTTGATAATCAAGTAGAATTAAATATTTTCAATTATATTAGATGATTTATAAATTCTAAAGTAATATTATATTGTAAAGCTCTTTTAACGTATATATCAAAGTTTTTTTTTTAATTTCTATTTATTTAGATATTTGTTCCAATTCAAAATGTCTAATGAATTAATAGATTTCTTTAATAAACAACCCAAAAAATACTTGAACATTATACACTAAAAATTTTAAATCATTACAGGAAGATAATAGTCATATATTTAGGATAAAAGGTAACAAGAGGGAGATAATGTTTACATATTTATGTTCTATTTGGAAAACATCTCAATACTATATAGCCCTTATCAAGCATTATCTAGGACGTGGTCTGATGGACTACTCTATCAAATCCATATTTTAAGTTAAAAGCTTGGTCATTTTTGAATTCATATTTAATTTTATATTTTGTTTACATATTTGCAATAACTTGTAAACAAGTTAAGAATATTATGTTCTTGTATATTTGATTATATATTTTATTGAACAACTAATTAAGTATTATTTATTATAGTTTACATATTTTATAATATTTAATTTGAGGTAGGTTTATTTATATGAATACATTTTAGTGAAATTCAATTGTTTTACTCCTATTAGATATTCTTTTTTATGAACCCAATTTTTGCATGTTACTAGATGGGGCAAAGCATAATAGTGTGCAGTATTTAAGAGTCAAATTTATTTTAAAAATTAGGTACAAATTTTACATTATTAAAGTTAGATTTAAATTTACCTTTAACCCATTAAATTTAGATTTAAAGTCATACATATAATTCAGTTTGACTTTAATGTACACTCTATACAAAGATAGGCTAAAGTCCCCCTAAAGTTGTCTTAATAGGGTTACTTTAGAGCAAAGTTAGTGTATCTTTGTAAAGACGGTGTTATGATGACTTGGAGTGCATAAAGTTATCAAAGAATAACCACAATTGTAAACACATGGCCAAATTACACTAATTAATAATTGGAATCATTATTTTATTCTCTATGGGAGTCCAATTTCAGAACAACTTACATCACATAAAGACCAATAAAATATGTTCCCTTAGAATTTATTTATTATTGTTTAATATATGTTTTATGCATTTATTTATATATGGGTGGTTAGCAAAAATTATGCATCATTTAACCATAATGTTGACTTCCCTGGCTTGAAACCATCTTTCAATTATCCTCATGATGTCTCCTTGATTTATTTTATGTTTTTTGTGTCTGATGTTGGGACTGTTTGTATGGTATGTGATTTATTTTTTTGTCTTCCTTTTATTGGATAGGCTCACTCACTCCTTTCCACCTTTTCTAGTTTTAACAATCGAAAGTCGATACGTGGATAAATCTTTCTAACTTTTGAAACCAAGTCAACTAGAAATAGAAAAATGACTGTGTTCATTTGATAATCAAATAGAATCAAGCATTATCAAGTAGATTGAGGAATTTATCAATTCTAAGCTACGATTTTATTATGAAGCACTTTTGGCGAACATATTAAAATTGTTTATTTATCTTTTGTAATCTATATTTATTAAAATCTTTGTTCTAATTTAAAATGTTTGATGAATTAGTAGATTTCTCTAATACACATCCCAAAAAAAATTGTGAATATTGTAGACTAGAAAATTAAAATCATTGTAGGAGGACAAGAGTCAAATTGTGCATCTAAAAAAAAATGCAATAAGAAGAAGATAATACTTACATATTTTTGTCATATTTGTAAAACATCTCAACACCATATAATATCTATCAAGATTGTACAAACAGTCCTTATAAACTAAATGTTTAACTCCATAATTTAAGGTGATAAGTTAAACATTTTTGAATTAAATTTGATGTAGAGATTGTTCTAATATATTTATAGCAATGTGTAAACAAACTAAGAGAATTATATTCCCATTTATTAGATTGCATGTGCTAATTAAGAAACTAATTAGATATCTTTTACGCTATTATATATGTTGTAAAATACTTAATTAAAGTAGGTGTATTTAAATGAATATGTTTTTGTGAACCCCATTTGTCTTATGCATTCAATAAATTCATTTTATGAAACCAATTTTCACATGATGTTAGGTGCGATAAAGCTTAATAATGTGTCCCATTTCTAGACCAAAGTAGTTTTAAAACTATAATACAAAATTTAACAATATTTAAGTTAGATTCAAAGTCATCTCTTAAGTCAACATAAATTCAATTCCAAATTTTCTAATTTTTAAATCAAAAAATAAGAATTTTCTAAAATTTAAATCAGTCCATTGATGTCAGAGTATTTTGACCTTAATGTACACTCTATACAAAAATAAGGTAAATTAGACCTAAAGTTTCCTTAATGTCATTGAAATAACCTTAGTTTGGGTACACGGAAATGTTAGCCATCAATGTTAGGGTGACTTCAGGGTCCTTAACCAAGGACAACCATAAATGTAAACACATAATCATTATGTTTGTGTTGTGAGTGCAGAGATGTTAGCTAGCATCTAAGACAGAAGGCAACAAGAAGGAGATAATACGTACAGATTTATGTTTCATTTGTAAAACATCTCAACACTATATAGTACCTATCAAAATTGTACGAAAGGTCCTTATAAACTAATATATTCAACTCCATACTTTAAGGTGATAGGTTAGACATTTTCAAATTCACATTTAATGTATAGATTGTGTTGATATATTTACAATAACATTTATACACACTAAGATAATTCTATTCCCATATATTAGATTACATGTTTTATTCAGTCACTAATTAAAACTAAGAGAATTGTATCCCCATCTATTAGATTACATGTTTTATTGAGTAATTAATTAGGCAATGTTTACTCTATTATATATGTTGTAAAATGTTTAATTGAGGTAGGTGTATTTTTATGAATATGTTTTCTTCTAGAAATTTATTTTTGTGAACCCAATTTTCTGATGTTAGGTGGGATAAATCTCAATAGCATGTTTCATTTTGGGGCCAATGCAGTTTTTAAAATTACAGTAAAAAATTTTACAATATTTAACTCATATTTAAATTCACTTTTCAAGTCAACTTAAGTTTAATTTCAAATTTTCCATATTTCAAATATAAAAATAATGCCTACATACCAACCCATTGCCATCACCAACACATATCCACTATTTGTTTGTACCATTTTAGGTATTCATTTTTATCATTTGATAGGCATCACTATGAAATGAAATACAAATGTTTTACGACTTCTTTATTACGAATGTTTGTTCCTTTATTTGCTTTCCCAAGATAGATTATATAGGTTTCAAATTGGTTATCGGTGGCTTTTCATCATTTAATTATGGGGTTATAGTTGTCAAATGTGGGGAAGGGTCCCACATTTTTTTTAAACTCTAGGTTATAATTTATTGTTTTTGGATTTATGTAGCTTAATTAGTTATTAGTTCAAATAAGTTGCCCAAAAGGTTTTTTTTAGTGTTCATCAAAGTCGTATGACAAATTTGTGCACTTAGGAATGTCACCAAATTATGATGGGTCATTAATAAAATGCAAAGGGACATGTTGGAAGATGCATGAGTGATTAATATGCAATGATGGACTATGTTTAATGACACTTGACATGTTTTATTTACATTAATATTTCTACTAAATGCTACCATACACACCATCAACCACCTATTCGACATGGCTTTTTTAGACTTTGCTTCCCAAATAGCCATGGAATGCTTATGCCTCTTCCACCATCTCTAGCATTTCATAGAGCTTGTAGCTTCAACAATTCAGAGGGATGAAATATTGTTTCAATGTGTGTGTCTTGTTCTTATAACTAAACCCATGACAATCTTCAATTACTTTTTTGTGTGCCTATAATACATGTTTTTTATTATTATTTTAATGGTTTTTTGGCACACCTTTACAACTAAGTCAAATTTTACTTGTATGTTCATGGCATGGCCTCGAGGTTTTCACTCACATAGCAGTAAATATTATTGTTTTTGTATCAAACAATATCATTTTTTGAATTCACTAGCCATGTTGGGACATGCTTTTGATATTAATTTACAACAAAGGGCCATGTTTGAGGATGCTAGGGTTTTTAATATGCAACAAACATTTTTAAAGATGCCTATTGTCCTATTGATGCTATCATACATGTCATCTTCAACCTGTTTGGTGTGCCTTGTTCAAGTCACTCTCCCAAAAATCTAATGAAACCCAAATGCCTATTATTGTCACTATAATTATTTTTTCTTAGTGACCTTTATTGGTATGCGAATGAAAATATCAATATTTTCATTCATATACCTATAAATATTATCATTTTTTTAAAATTTAATAAGTAACAAAGTGTCATGTTTGAGGATGCTTGGCGATCATTATTTCTAATAATGTGACTAGTTAATGCTGCCAATGATAAACTCTATAACCTGTTCAATGTGTCTTGCTCAAGTCACTCTCACGTCATAGTCATGGAACCCAAATGCCTCTTCTACAGAATGCATTATTTCACAAAGATTGTAGTGTAACCATGTTAGAGGGATGAAACTTTGTTGGCATGTTTTCATTCACATCTGACTCAACATTTATTAGTGTTTGGATGGAAGCCCTCAATGTTTTCATTCACATTTATATCCATACTTGAAATATGTAGATGATATAATTATTTCACAATTAAGACCAAGTTTTGTTGTTCACTCCTTCAACCAATCTATTGGGCTTACCTAAGAACGCATACTTAAACCACCTAGTTTGTCATTTTAATTTTTTTTATAGGTGTGATAAATAGATCGGACCCAAATTTACTAGGATGTTTTTAAAATTTGAACAATAATAATATACAAATAATGTATTTTACATTGGCTTAAAATTTTGTGCGCTTAGAGACCCTGTCAAGTTTTTGTACCTAAATTCATGTTGTTATGTTATTTAAATTTGTGACACATTTGTATTTCCCTAAATTAAAGTGTCATCTTAAGCCTATCCAGTATGCCATGTTAAATTGTCATTCACTCACAGTAAATGTGAGATAAAAATCAATTTAATCGAATGGCTTTTTATGTAAAATGCATTGTTTAACAAAGATTATAGCTTCAACATGTTAGATGGATGAAATTTTAAATAACTTAAACAAATTGAAAACTAAACATGTAATAGTGAACATTAGTTGGTATCTGGATGAAAGCCTTGAATTTTTTCAGTCACATACCGACAAATGTTATTATTTTTGTATCAAATTTCGGATTATCATTCATATACCAATAAATATTGAATAATATTTATCAAACCATATCCTTTTATGAATTCATGTTTTTTTCTATTGATATGTTGATGTCATTATTATTGATTTGTTATTCATTCATACTTTTAATGCTACAAATATTTTTGCCTTAGTTGTTATTGATATGTTATCCTTTCATGTTGCTATGTTTTTATATCTAAGACACAATTCTATTTCCCTACCTCAAACCTTGCATGCTTTCTGCAATCACCCACTAAACATTCCCACACAAAAATGATTATGTTGATGGAAAATAATTTGAAATTCAGTTGGAAGACTGGAAATTTACTAGTATACACATTGTTTTAACCTTTTAGGACTTAGTGAATGTAAATCATATGTTGTCAAAGAGCTGAGTAATAGTAAATCAAGGTATAAATATGTTACAAATATAACCACTAATTTTTTATAGAACTAACTAAAATTAACCTTTCTAAAAATAGCAATAGATAATGCAAATAAGAACTTAGATAGAAAATGAGTGAGATAGATGATTAGAGGCTAAAAATTGAGGTAAAGGCTCATTTGAGTGTCACAAACAAGATTAAGGTATCAAAAATCCAAATGGAAAAGAGTACCCTAATTAGATAGTAATGCCATGTGGTGCTAGTGACCTTATTTTATTAATAGTGTCCTTTGTGCAGGACTATCCCAAGCTTATGGATGTACCTATGACTAGATCTGTAAGGTTTGTTCCTATGTGCATGAGCTCTAAAACCTTGTATATGGCCTGTTTTGACTAATTTTATGAGAAAACCCTAATCTTTCATGTTGTTAGGGCATCTGTTTAATACAAGCAGAAAATTGTGTTTGTTAAAAGGGTAAGCTAGACATCATCAACACACCATTGTGATGAGAATTGCCTACATAACAATACTCTGAGATCAAGCCTCATGTATTTCTCCCCACCTAAGTGCTAGTAAAATTGTAAGTAAAGCTAGTATGGTAGTTGACTTGAGTGTTTTGAATGTGTTTGAGACTGGAAATATGAGTAATCTTATCTTAAGAATGTTGTAGATGGTAATATGTAGAAGTAGGGCATAATAGGGATTGCTAACCTTAATTATGCACAACTTATTTTGAGTTTATATGTGTAATTTGCATCTCATTCCCATCTAGTGGCTAAAGGGATCAAAGTCATGTATTTATACTATTTTGGTGCTTGTGCAAGTGCTAAAATAGGTCTAGGCCTACCCTAGGAGGTTTAAGATTTGAAAAGATATCCATTTGTGAAAAAAGAGGGAAAAGATAGAAGTACCATTATTGGGAAACTAGTGCCATTTGGCACGACTATCCCTATTATGGTGTTAGTGTCTATGTGGTGGAACACTAGGCACAAAGGGACAAGATGCAATAATGAAGGGCTGGGACTATTTCAGGGATGACTAGGAATGTTTTTGGCCCACACAAAGGCTAGATAAGTATAAAAATAGGACCTAAGATAGGTCTAGGGATAAGCTAGGGATAGGTGGTCTCAAATAACACTCTTAGAATTCAAGTGTCATTTTTAGGTGATTACATATGCCCACCGCCCCCCCCCCCCCCCCTTTATTATAGAAATGCAGCAAAGTAAAATGACTAGGATAAAGGAAAAAGAAGCATACCTAGACTTACTTAAAAAGTGAAGCCCAAGAAGTTGGATCTGATTATGTGAAGTATGCTCCATTACATGTCCTTCAAGTGAAACATCCATTTATCAATCCTTACTTAAGATATATAAAAGTAAAGACAATATTGAGTAACGAATTAAAATTGAGTAAAGGGATGAGAAAGATGAAAGGAATGAATACACCTCATTGGGTACGTGAGCCAATGTATAAAATTGGTGAAAACCTATGTGTGTGCATGTATATAGTGATCAATCAATGAACAACTTAGACTAAGCTGATGGCTTGCTCAATCCTCATGTTTGGGTGGCTCAAGAACTCAATCTAGTTTTGTCTCCATCATTTCCCACCCCTGCTTGGTGGATCATGACATGTGAATAGCTTGGATTGGACTGATGGTATGTCCAACCCTCTCATGTAGGTGGATCAAGAACTCAAGTAGACTATGAATCTATCATTACT
Organism: Torreya grandis; assembly: GCA_037957365.1. NCBI lineage: Eukaryota > Viridiplantae > Streptophyta > Pinopsida > Cupressales > Taxaceae > Torreya > Torreya grandis. Next base: position 2,352,418 of record JARHVA010000101.1, read on the forward strand.
TACTCATGTGTAGTAGATACATCTCAAACTGAAACTATGTAATGTAACTGGAATGTCTAACTAGAGATGCTGAATCTATAGCCACTCGGGTATATTAGGTGGCTTCAAGCCACTTGTGAATGCTAACCACTAAAGATGAAATAAGGAATGAAATTGGTGTGAAACTTGTAATATGATGTTTGATGTATATAATGTTGAGAATGACATGGAGTTTATCATTCCATCTGATCAACTGATGTGTAAGTGAGCATACAAAAATAATGTACCATGCACATACTTCCAAATATAATATCTGAGCATATGGATTCTAGAATGAGTTATAATAATTTGTACCTGAGTATCTGAACTAAAAATGGGGATGGTCATGCTATGTATGATTCTCCCAATCTGAGAAAAATGGTATGAATCAAAGATAAACTGTTATGAATTTGAGATAAACTAAACAAAACTAGTAAATCAGTAACTAAACCTGAGCAAACCTAAATTATACCTACTATAATTTCTAGGCCAATATAGATTTTTCTAAAATTGAGGCTATTGGACAGTAGCACCATGTGGCTCTAGTTTCCCAATTTGGGCATTGATGTCTATCTACTATGATTTTTATACAATTGTATTCATCTATGTGTCACTCTTTTTCATTGTGTTTACCTAATCTAATTTCTATAATCTGAGCCTATGTGCTTAAAAATATACTATGAGTGTATTATAGGAGCATGATCTCTGTAACAAACCCCTATGAATACCACCTCTCTTAAGGGGAGTTGTTGAACCTGTGTAATAACTATCCTAAAAATAAAAATCTCAATAAAATGTTTGTTAGCCAGAGCATATATGATATATGTGTAACAATCCAATATAATATGCATATATAACATCAAAATATACAATAATATGAGCATAAGTTTTTAATGTGTGATGTATGTTATGTATAACATTCACAAGGCTATCAAGATACATATAAAAATGTATGTAATAGTAAATCTAAGTAGCTACCTAGGGAGATGGGGCATGATATCCATCATGGCACCCAAGTAGGAAGGAGAGATGCATGAGGTCCCTCATGGAATCTAAAATTGGAGTGTGTAACAAGTAAACGAGAAGTGTCATATCCATGATGCATACAAGAAAGCATACTTACAACACTCATAAGGCACACAAAGTAGGCCAAGGGTCTACAATATAAGGGACATGGGCACATGTCACTAAATATGACAAAAACAAGACATACAAGGACACATTCAAATGTCCACATACGCAAGCAATAAGCAAGTTGATTTAGATCCACATATAAGGGAAATCACACACAAGGATATGGGCACATGTCCAAATCATACATACTATGAAAAGAAGTGGTGTAGGGCCAAAGAGGAATGTCATGTTTAAATGCCCTCAAAAAGAAGAAGCATAGAGATACAATCAAATTTAAACTATGAAAGCTATAAATGAAATTATGCATGAACATGTAATACAAATCTATGTAAGAGTCAAGAGGTACATATGTTGAGTTTAAAGTAGTAATAACTAGAAAACAATTTGAGTATATGATGATCAATATTAAGATATAACATTGCTAAATTTGTGATGTAGAGGATATAAAGATGTAACCTTGTAATCAAAACTGTGTGTAGAGTGCCCCTAAATGGGAGAATCTGTCAAATAAAGAACTTGTGTATCTATGTAAATGCCCACAGTGGATAGATAATAAAAAATTTGGATCGATGTAGTAGACCTGAGACCTGTAGCAATCTATGCCATATACTAGTGAATAAGGAGTATCTCCTATCAGTGTGTGAATACTAGTGTAGTAAGCTCATAGTACATAGACGAGCTATTTTTTCTAATCATCATTGAATTCGGTAACTATTTTAATGAAGATATTGTTGATTGTCTTGTTTGTTGTTTCAGCTTGATCATTGCCCTATGGGTAGTATGGAGTAGAGAATGTGTACCTAATTTTATATTTAGCACAAAATTTCTTCACTATTTTATTCTTGAAATACTTTCCATTATCTATGATGATGGCCACTCGTAGGCTAAAGTGGTAAATAATGTTGGTTATGAGAAAACAACATATATCTTATCCCTTTGTGGATTGTTATGGAATGGCCTCCACCCATTTTTTAAAGTTTTTTATAGTTGTAATAATGAATCTGAGACCACTTGTGGAATCTAGATTAATCTTAATGATGAGATCAAAACCCCATAGCATGAATGGTCATTGGGATACTATGGGTTATAGTTTCTATGAAGGGACATGGTGTAGGTTGCCATGGCATTGAAATTTATCACATAACTTGGCATATTCCTGACATTCTTATTCCATCATTGGCCAATAGTAATCTTGTCTGAGTAAGTTGTGGGAAATCACTTTGCCACTAAAATGACCACCGCATTAGCTATCATGTACCTTTCTGATAGCCAATTTAGCTTCTTAGATTTTCAAACATCAGATTAAGTACCCCTAAAAAAATATTTTGAATAATTCCCTACCAATAATGAAATATCAGATGGAGTTATGTTATATTTTTCACTTTTCATTTCTTATGAAAGTATCTAGTGTAATAGATTTATGTATAAAATTGTATATATTAGAGAACCATTCAGATGTTGTTGTGTTGCATGTGGTAACTACAACTACTAGAGCTATGAGGTCCACATAGGATATTGGTGGAGATTATAATACTTTTTTAGTGAAGATAGTGTGGTCTTCATCTATGTCAATGGGGATCAATGATGTCGCACTGGCCATTACATTGACATGACAATTATCTTTACGTGAAATGTTTTCAATAGATAATTTTTCAACCTGAGCCTGTATACATTGTACCATATTTTTGTAGGGAATTAGGCATTATTTTTTGGCTTGGTAGATATTTTTTACCTGATTGATAATTAATTATGAATCCTCATAAACTTTAATTGATTTGATCTAGTGAGATTGAGTTGCTTGAAGGCCTGAGATAAGAGATTCATATTCTATGATATTGTTGATGCATGAAAAACTGAGTTAGTAAGCGAGGGGTACTATGTGTCCAAGTGGGTCGATAAAAAGAATTCAGATTTGGCACCAGATGCACATCTAGTACCATTAAAGAACATTATCCATGTTTCGAAAGTGATATTATATGTTTTGAAGTCATCCCCAAAATCATTGTTGATAAGATTTGTGTCCAATAATGGGGTCGCTACCAATTGATATGTAATTATATGGTATTTTACTATTTTTTGCAAGACTATCTTCAAGTCAAATTTTGTGAGTAACATAACCCATTTACAATATGGCCTGAAAGATGTGGTCTCAACTTGAAGAAATTTCAAGGAATGACTTTTGTAATAACTTGTGTCTCATTATTAATCATATAATGTCAGAGTTTTTAAGTAGAAAATACCATTGCTAAATAAAGTTCTTCTATTGTTGGAAAATTTCATTCATAGTCAACAAGTGTATGACTAATGTATTAAATGGTCTACTATTTATGTTGATATCATGTTGTGCTAAGAGTGCACCGAGTGTATGATCTATCGTTGAGAGGTAAAGGAGAAGTGGCTTATCAATTATTAGTGGTACTAGGATAGGTGGGTTTAGTAGGTATTGTTTGAGTGTGTCAAATATTTATTGACATGTGATGTCCCATTCAAATTATATATCCTTTTTAAGTAATCTAATGAATGATTGAGTCTTAACTATGAGTTGTGCCATAAAGTGACGTATTGCCTAGGTCCCTACTTATAAGGAGAGAAGTTACCTAAAGTTGATAAGAGGAGGCAAGTCCATTATTTATTTGACTTTCTTAGTGTCAACGTCAATACCATATTGAGATATTTTAAGTCCTAAAAGTTTACCTAATGAAACCCCAAAGAAGAACTTCTTGGGATTGAATCATACATTGTATTTCCTTAGTCTTTTAAAAATCTATCGTAAATCTATGGCATGATGTTGTCATTCTTTTGATTTTGAAAGTAAATAATCGACATAATCTTTGACTATTTTATGAATGATATCATGAAATATAAGTGTTATTTTTCGTTGGTATGTTGCACCTTCTTTTTTAGTTCAAAAAGCATGACTATATGGCAAAAGTGCCCTATAGTGTGGTAAAAGACATTTTTTCTTGGTCTTGTTCAATGATCATTATTCAGATTGTAACTAGTGAAACCATCCATAAAAGAGAGAATTTCATAGGCTATGGTGGAGTCAACTATCATATCTAAAACCCTATATATATCTTGTTTTGACTAATTTTGTGAGCAAACCCTAATCCTTCATGTTGCTAGGGCATCTTGTTGATACAAGCAGGAAAGTGTGTTTGCTAGAAGGGTAGGTTGGACATCTTCAACACCCAATTATGATGATAATTGCCTACATATAAATACTTTGAGATCAATCCTAATGTAATTCTCCCCACCTAAGTGCTAGTGCAAGTGAAGCTAGTATGATGGTTGACTTGTGTGCTTTGAATGTGCTTGAGACTATAAATATGAGTAATGTAAGCTTAGGAATGTTATAGATTTTAGTATGCAGAATAGGGATTACTAACCTTAATTGTGCACAACTTATTCAGATTTTGTATGTGTAATTTGCATCTCATTCTCATCTCGTGGTTAAAGGGATAAAAATCATGTATTTATACTATTTTGGTGTTTATATGGGTGCTGAAATAAGTTTAGGCTAAACCTAGGAGGTCTAAGATTTGAAAAGATATCCATTTATGAAAAAAGGAGGGAAAATATAGCAGCGTCATTATTGGGAAACTAGTGCCACATGGTACTACTATCACTATTATGGTGCTAGTGTATAGGTGGCAAAACACTAGGCATGAAGGGACAGGATGTAATAATGAAGGTTTGGGACTACTTTAGGGATGACTAGGGATCCCTATGGCCTGCATGTAGGCTAGATAAGTGTAAAAATAGGCCCTAAGATAGGTCTAGGGATAAGTTAGGGATAGGTGGTCTAAAATAACACTCTTAGCACTCAAGTGTCATTTTTAGGTGATTACATTTTCCCTACCCTTTATTCTAGAAATGCAGCAAAGCAAAATGACTAGGATAAATTAAAAAGAAGCATACCTAGACTTACCTAAGAATTAAATCCCAAGAAGCTAGATTTCATTATGTGAAGCATGATCCATTCCATGTTCTACAAGTGAAACATGCATAGATTAGTCCTTACTTAAGAGATATCAAAGTAAATACAATACTGAGTAAGGAAGTAAAATTGAGTAAAGGGATAACTGAGAGGAAAGGAATGAATATACCTCATTGGATACAAGAACCAATGTATAAAATTGGTGAAAACCTATGTGTATACATGTATATAGTGAGCAATCAATGAATAACTTGAACTAATTTGATGGCTTGCTCAATCCTCATGTGTGGGTGGCTCAAGAACTCAATCTAGTTTTAACTCCATCATTTCCCACCCCTGCTTGGTGGATCATGACATGTGAATAACTTGGATTAAACTGATGGTGTGTCTAACCCTCTCATGTAGGTGGCTCAAGAACTCAAGTATATTATCACTCTATCATTACCTATCCATGTTTAGTAGATGCATTTGAAATTTAAATTATGCAATGTAACTATAAATGTCTAACCGGGGATGTCATTTATATAGCCACTTAGGTAAATTAAGCTGCTTCAAGCCACTCATGAATGCTAACCACTACAAATGGAGTAAGGCATTAAATTAGTGTGTAACCTAAAATATGATGTTTTATGTATACAATGTTGAGAATGACATGGAGTTTATCATTCCATATGATCAACCAGTGTGTAAGTGAGCATAGAAAATAATGTGTCATGCACATAACCCCAAATCTGATATCTAAGCATATGGATTCTGGACTAAGTTATAATAATATGTATCTAAGTATTTGAACTAAAAATGGGGATGGTCATGCCATGCATGATGCCCCAAATATAAGAAATATGGTATGAATATAAGTTAAATTGGTATGAATTTTAGATAAATAAAGTAAATTGGTTAATATAGTAAGTAAACCTATGCAAACTCAAATTGTACCTACTATAATTTACTAGCCAATCTAGATTTTTCTAAAACTGAATCTATTGGATAGTAGTATCATGTGGTTTTAGTGTCTCAATTTAGGCACTGATGTCTATCTGCTATGATTTCTATGTAATTGTATTGATCTATGTGTCACTATTTTTTAATGTGTTTAGCTATTTTGATTTCTATAATCTAAACCTGTGTGCTAAAAAATGTATTGAGTGTATTACACGAGTATGATATATGTGACAAACCCCTATGAATGCCCCTCTATTTAAGGGAGTTTTTGAATCTATGTAATAACTATCCTCAAAATAAGAATCTCTATAAAATGTGTGTTAGCCAGAGAATATATGATATATATGTAATAATCAAATATAATATGCATATATAACAATAGAATGTAAGATAATCTAAGCATAATTTTATAATGTATGATGTATGTTATGTACAACATTCACAAGACTATCAAGATAGATATAAAAATGTATGTAACATCAAATCTAAGTAGCTACCTAGGGGATGGGGCATGATGTCCATCATGGCACCCAACTAGGAAGGGGAGATGCATGAGGTCCCTCATGGAATCTAAAATTGGAGTGTGTAACAAGTAAAATACAAGGGTCATGGCCATGATGCATATAAGAAAGCATACATACAACACACATGAGGCACACAAAGTAGGCCAAGGGACCATAATACAAGGGACATGGGCACATGTCACTAAATATCATAAAATAAGACATACAAGGACATGTCTAAATGTCTACATACGCAAGTAGCAAGCAAGTTGGTTTAGATCCACATAGAATTGAAATCACACACAAGGACATGGGCACATGTCCAAATCATACATACTGTGAAAATAAGTGTCATAAGGCGAAAGAGGAATGCCATATTTAATTGTCCTAGAATAGAAGAAGCATAGAGATACAATCACATCTAAACTATGAAAGCTATAAATGAAAGTATGCATGAACATGTAATACAAATCTATGTAAGAGTCAAGAGGTACATATGTTGAGTCTAAAGTAGTAATAGATGGTAAAAAATATAAGTGTAGGATGATCAATATCAAGATATAAAATTTTCAAATCTGTGATGTAAAGTTTATAAATATGTGACTTGGTAATCAAAAATATATGTAGACTGCCCCTAAATGGGATAATGTGTCAAATGAAGAACCCATGTATCTGTGTAAATGTCCCCAATGTGTAAATAATAAGAAATATGGATCAATGTAGTAGACCTGAGACCTATAGTAATTTGCAAGCACTCTACAACAATAAGTGAAACATGTATGTATGATAAAACTGGCTATACTAAGATAACTAGCACATGTAGTATATAGAAAATAGAGGAGATGTAAACATGGCAATGCATACAATCTATAATTTATGTTTTCTACATAAATATTCAAATGTTTTTGTGTTTTTGACATATTATATTGTTTCTGTGTTTTCTTGATATAAGTTATTTACAAGCAATATGAAAAGATTTTTTTAATTTTTTATTTAAAATATCCTTAAATGCATGATGTTCAATAGGTTTTTTATTTCCTTGCCATCAAGTGAAGCTAGATGATATACTTGAATGTGCATGGGATCCAACTATTCAAATTATATGAAGTTAGGTATATGAAGTTATGGTGAAACTTATGTGTTGGTTAATGAAATTTGAATCAAAATAATGATTATATTCAAGAATGATATTTATTTTATGGTTGACATTATTGTCGTACACTCTCATTTAAAGTATGAATTTGGGAAGATTGCCTCCTAGAATCATAATGTTGGTAGCATTCTTGTTTGAAGTATCACCAGAAATTACATAGAATAGAATGGATTAGCATACTATATAGTTCTTATTGATGTTATTACAGCTATGTTAAACATCTTGATGCAAGATATAGATTATTGTAGTGAGGTCCATCTATCCCTTTAATTGCAATATAATTTGAATTCTAAAGCATGTAGTAGTTGACAATTCATGATGTTAAGTTAAATGAGTGGGCGAGTTCTCTATGCCATATTGAATTATTGAATAACTCATTGCATAGAGTTACTTGTACTTGGATGCACTATACCTTTTATATCAACAACTTTTCCTTTACTAACTATACACACATTGACCATTTTGTTAATATGATCTCTTTTTGTATACAGCAAATATGGGTTATCCACTATGCTTCATCTGGTAACTATAGATACAAGCTCTATCAATACTCTTTAATCCATTAGAGGTTATCCATGTTTTAATGAATTGATAATCAACATGAGATTATGAGTAAAGAACCATTTTAAATTCAAAGGCCTTAAGGAGTAAGACTAATTTAGTTTATATTTTAAATTAAAAATGGGTGACTTGTGAGTTTTAAAATGAACAAGGAAAATGGTGTGATGATCTCTGATCCAATGAGGAGGATACTTACCCTCAGCTGGTAGCACCATTTTAGTTCCCCATAACTATTTATCTTCCACTCATTTACTAAGATTGTACTCTTTTATGGATAATAATGAATTCTACAATATAGTTATAGGATCATATTGTTAATTTGGCCACATGTGCTTTAATCAATTTGTTGTTTGATATATTTATGATTGGCATTTTAGACAGCATACATGATAGCTCACATTAGATTCAAACCTCAATTCTCATCTCATAGACATGTTATAACTGAATGACAACATAAAATACGTAAAGTTGTCTGTTTTTGATTTTAAAGAAGAAATCATTTAACCATCCTCAAGCAAAAACAAAACCTATTGAGGGGAATGAGATACCTAATGAGATTTAAGGACCTATAAATGATCCTATATAGAATATTAGTGCCATGTATGGTGCTTGGGACTTATCCACATAATTTTAGACTGATATGTCCTAAACTCTATAGTTTCCTTCTAGACAACTTGCTTCCTCATAACATCCTTTACAGGTATTTACCCCTAGTTAAATATCTCATATCACCTCCTTTAGTTCTAGTTGTGTGTACATGAGTACACTAAATGAGTATTGCTTGCATCAACAAGTGGAGTATTGGGCCCTACACACAGTCTAAACTATACTCTGATAATGTAATTCCAAAATTATTTTTTGGGGTTATTTCATGATCTTGCTCACATTTATAGCTATCATGCCATGCTTCCTCTTCTCCCAAATGGATTTCATGCCCATTGACATCTTTTCCTCTTGTACATATCTAAAGCTCACAATACAACCAAATCTAATTTGGGCAGGGTCTAATTTTCAAAATTTAAACAAATATGCCATGTCTACCATGTAGGATGTTGAATTCCTAAAAATTATTAATAGAAGGGAATGGGGACGGCAGAAAAACATAAATATATGGCAATTATGTTGGTGGTGACAATGTGATGGAGATTAAGGTCGTTCATGGTTAAGGGATATCGATAACATTCCTATTTATGGTTTGAAATTCAATTGTGGTGGTCTTTGAGGTGCTAGTGCTAGCATGCATGTTGGTTAAGCTCACCCATTACATTTGGCAGGAAGTTTAGTGACTAGAGTATCGGTGACTTTGGGAAATTGTTAATATGTGAATTGAAACATGTGCAGATCTATCACTTGGCAAGGGAGCACGTGACCATTCTAACCATCTTCTTCATTCTATTACAACACTGCATTAAGGGTTGATTGATCCCACCTACCTATAAATATTAAAAACATGGAGCCACTTATTATAACATTATATTATGGTTCTCTGAAATGGATTACATTGGAATTGACATTATGATCACTAGCACTACAAACATGCACACCAACAAAGCTTTTTACACACCCCCCATTTTAGATTTTATTCTTCCCAAGCACAAATCTTCCCTTTGCTCTCAAATATTTTGAATTATTTCTTGATATTCTTAAAGTGGTTGAAGGGGAGGAGTAAAAATAGGAAATGTTGTCCCAAAAATAATTAATCTACCATGAACTATACCTATAAAAGGTTGTAATAAAAATAATGTCTACACAACCACCCATCACCATCACCGACAATAGATCCACTATTTTCTTGTACTATTTTAGGTATTCATTTTTATCATTTGATAGGTATCATTATTAAATGAAATATAGATGTTGTACAAATTCTTAATTACATATGTTCATTCCTTTATTAACTTGCCCAAGGAAGATTATATGTGCTTCAAATTTGTTATTAGTGGCTTTTCATCATTCAATTATGGGGTGGTATTTGTTAAATGTAAAATTTTGGATATAGGGGGAGGGGACTAGTAGTTGGGTCCCCTTATTTCAGGGTCCCATTATTTTTTTAAAAATCAATGTTATAATTTATCGCTTTAGATTTATGTAGTTTAACTAGTAATTAGTTAAAATAAGTTGTATCAAAGGTTTATTAGTCTTCTCCAAATCTATATGATAATTTTTCACTGAACATGTCATTTTTTTATCATTTTTAAGGTGTGACTAGTAGTTCGGACCCTTAACTTCAAGTTCTCACAATTTTTTAAAAACTCTACATTATAACTAGAGGCTTTTAGCATTCTACAAATTAGATGTGTCATTTTTTATCTTGTTTTTAAAGTGTGACTAGTATTGGGGACCCCAATGCCCAATTAATTTTTATAAATTTGACTAATAACAATATCAAACAAATAATTTGTTTACATTAGCTTTAAAATTTGTGCACTTAGGCACATCATCGACTTGTGATGGGTTATTAATAAAAAGTGAAGGGACATGTTTGAAGATGCTTGGGTGATTAATATTGAACAATAAGCCATGTTTAATGACACTTAACATTTATTTCCATTAATATTGCCAATAAATTTTACCATACGTGCCATCAACCACTTGTTTGGCGTGGCATTTCTAGACTCTTTTCCCCAAATAGTCATGGAACCCTTATACCTCTTCCAACATATGAAACATTTCATAGAGCTTTCAGTGTCAGCAGTTCAAAGGGATGAAAATGTTGTTTCAATGTGTGTGTATTATTCTTGTAACTAAACCCACAATAGTCTTCAGTTGTATTTTTATGTGCCAATAATACATGATTTTTATTATTATTTTAATGATATTTTGGCATGTCTTTGTAACTGAGTCAAATTTTACTTATATGTTCATGGCGTGGCCTCAAGATTTTCATTCATATAGTAGTAAAAATTATTGTTTTTGTATCAAACAATATCATTTTCTAAATTCATTGGCCATGTTGGGACACGCTAGTGACATTAATATCCTACGAATGGCCATGTTGGAAGATGCTTGAGTTTTTAATATGCAACAAACATTTTTGAAGATCCCTATCAACTATTAATTTTGTCATTCGCACCATCTTCCATCTGTTCAATGTGACTTGTTCATGTCACTCTCCTCAAAATGGGATGGAACCCAAATGCATGTTATTGTCATCTCAATTATTTATCCATAGTGACTTTTATTTATATGTGAATTAAAATATCAAGGTTTCCATTCACATACCAGTAAATGTTATTATCAATCGAAAGTTGATATGTAGACAAATCTTTCTAAATTTTGAAATTAAGTCAACTATAAACAAATAAATGACTATGTTCATTTGATAATCAAATAGAATCAAGCATTATCAATTAGATTGAGGAACTTATAAATTCTAAGCTGGCATTCAATTGTGGATCACTTTTGGCTCACATACTAAAGTGTTTTATTGAAATATATCTATTATAATTTATGTTTATTGAAATATGTGTTCCAATTTGAGGTGTTTGATGAATTAATATATTTCTCTAATACACATTCCCAAATAAAGTGTGAATATTGTAGACTAGAAAATTAAAATCATTGCAGGAGGGCAAGATACAAGCTATGCATCTAGGACAAAAGGCAATAAGAAAGTGAGCAAGATTGGGCTTGAGCTTGGAATTTTAAATCTAGTTGAGTATAATAAGCCACATATGAAGAGAAAAATTGAAACTCCATCACTTATTTAACTTGACAAGAGATGAGAGAAGGGACTCATACTCTGATATAAAACACTAGAAAAATAATTTTTATAGTGGCATCATAATTCCACCGTTAATCCTTCCGCTAGGCAAGTAAAGGTTATAGTCCCATTTTTTTAAGAATGACATCTCGAATCAACTCTTGAATATGTAAAATAGAATGTAAGTCAGGTGCTAAAATCTTGAACTTACTTTGTAAGGCAAGCCATGGAATCCAAATTCAAGATGAGATAAGATCTCTAAAAGTGGTAATGCCTATAAAATTTAAAGGAGTTTTATACCTAGTGTTTCAATAAGATGGAGACTGGTATTTTCGATGATAGTTAACCACCTTTAATTATGATCATTGAAAGAAAGAGAAGTTTTGAATCCATCACCAATTCATTTTAGGTGAGGTTTTACAACTTCAAATGATTTCCAAATGCATTTGGCCACAAAGGACTCCTTAATTTTGACTAGGACATAAGTGACTAGGAGAGTTTAAAATCTTTTCTTTTTTCAATTTTTTTTTCATATAGTGAACTTTCCAAAATGTTAGCATATCAAAAGGATTTTCCAAGCCTTATTACTTTCAATATACACTTTCCACTTGGTGCAAAGATCTATGATTTTTCCATAAATATTGATATTATCCATACCTTCCTCATCTTGATGAAGAAAACAAGTATCCTAAAACACCTTAGTGAAAGTCCCTAATCTGTATAATATTGGCCCAAAGAAAGCATTTAAACAACTTAGGTGACTTATCATATGAGGCTCTATAAGGAGCCCAACTCGAGGAAGAATAGTAAACATTAGTAGAGGAATCTTTTTTTTGGTGCAAATGTAAAATTTTCCTATTAAATAAATGGGTTTAGTAATATAATAGGCTATTTTTTTTCCACTCTTTCAATTACATAGTATTTCCAATCTATCAATTACATAGTACCACAATTTAAAGGGAAAGCTATCAAAATAAAAAAGAATGCCTATGAGTTTGAATTTATCCCATTTTTTTATCCATTTCCATTGAAAATTCTTGATCCAATCTGAAAATGGCATCATGCTTTGTCTAAAGAATTGTTTTGTGGCCCATTACAGATTAGATCTAGAAGCTTTACAAAAAAATCAAGCCATTGTTGTGGCTCTTTAAATGAGCCCTCATGCTTTATAAGTGTGTGGAAATAATTATATATGAAGTGCACATTTATTAATTGAGTGAGGCAATTGGGAGGGATAATTCCCTAAATCAGTCCATGCTCAGGTATGTGGGAAACCAAATAGCCAAAATCTTCAGTCACAAGATCATATTGTGGTAAAATGAGAAGAAACATTTATAGATGCAATGAAATAGCTTGAAACTATCAAAATTATGGCTATTAATAGTAAAAACACCTGAGGCATTAGATAAGAACTCATCTCTATATCAAAATTACCAAACCCTAAAGTATTAAGCATGGCAAGGATAAATTTCCAATCAATAGAGCTAAAAAAATTTCCAAAATCAAGCATGAATAATATGGTCCTCTACTGAGAAGCATGGAATCACTCTATTATTTCCTATAAAACAATGATATATTCCTAAATATACAACTTTTGATAAACCCTATTTGCTTTAGTCTAGGAATTACAGGTAATTTGTGGCAAAGGTGTGATGCTAGTGCTAGTATTTTGTATGAGGAGTGATTGACCTGCAACTGGTAAGTAACTTTAGATCTCCCTCTATAGCAAATAATTTGATGTTTCTTTTGTTATTTAATGCCCATTAAATATTTATTTCAAAAGGATTTTATATAAATATAAAGTAATTCTAGCCCCAAAAAAATTACCATGTTAATTTGTAAAATTCACAAGGGAAATCGAAAACTCCAACGATAATAATAATATATATAATCATTGAGGTGTGTATAAAAATACCAAAATCTCTGAGTTAAAAATAAGCATTAGCAAAGAAGATTGTTCACCATTAAATTGAATGAAAATAAGAGTAAATATAGCCAAAAGTTGTTAGTGTTAGTGGAGTTTGACAAATGCATTAACTCCCACTTAACATCACCTATGCTAAACCTAACTAGGCTTAATCATAGTGAAGTATGCTAGTTACCAATGCTTGCATGATGCTCTGAAACCTAACAGAATCATAACTGAAAGCTAACTGGTAGAATACACTAACACCCCCCTTAAGCATAGCTTAGGTGGGTAGAAAAAAAAAGATGGGTCCCGGCAACAAGGCTTGCTGAGGTACCTACATACAATGCAACTCTCAATAAGTAAAGTAAAAAGAGAAAATCCAATGGGAAAAAACACTTCCCTCCAAAAGAGAGACAAGAAAAAGAAGTAAGAACTAGAAAGCCTTGTCTAACACCCCCTTAAGCATAACTTAGGTGGGCTTTAAAATTAGGTCCCGGCAACGAGACCTGATGAGGTACCCAAATACATAGTGATGATCCTAGTATCCTACAAAATATGAAAGATGTGTGCCTCAACAAAGAAGAGAGAGAATGTATGCACATAATGTCGCATGGTGGAGGTTGTAGTAGGTCCCTCTGCAATAAATATTGTCTCTTCCTTTCAGAGTAAAGAAACCACCAGCTGTCAAACTGTTGTATTCCCACTCAAGTGGAATTGCCTTTGAATAGGCGGTTGTATACAGCATGGAGAGACATCAATCCGTTGTCTGCTCATAGAGCTTTCTTCAGGTTCGATGGCATGCAGAGAAGTCAATACGCTCCAAGTGAATTTGTTCTCTGCTAAGACCACAAATGGTGCCGGTATTGATGCATGCACAGACTAGAAAATCAGATTCGCAGGGCAGACATGGATACCAGGTACACACCATGCAATTCCCTCAAACAAAATGCTGATTGTACAAGTCCAATCCGCAGAACACAATAATATCAGACCAGAGAATATTGATCACACAAGACGCATTTTCCCCCTACGAAGCTGGAACGGAACAACAGGGCCGTGAGGAGGAAAGGAACGCTGGAGGAAGACCGACGACTAGATCCAGACGAGGGAGGTTGACAGATGTCTCTTGAGCAGGCTCAAAAAGCAGTTCGTGGGCAAGGCAATAGCACTACGAGTGTGCTTGAACGGCGCTTGGCAGGCTGCTGGCAGATCACGTGGAGGGGTCTGGGAGGCGTCAATTCAGATCCATACCAAAGATAGCCCGAGGAATGCACTCAAGGTGCACTTCTGAAAATTCAGACTCCAAATCTCTAAATCCTGAACTGTTAATAAAATATAATCTCCTCTTAAAATTCAGACTCCAAATCTCTAAATCCTGAACTGTTAATAAAATATAATTTCCTCTTAGTAATCCAAATTTTGGGTTAACTCAGATCTGCTATGAGACCATGTAGAAAAATACAGAATCTCTGGGTTAAAAATAAGCATTAGCGAAAAAGATTGTTCATCATTAAATTAAATGAAAAGAAGAGTGTACATATAGCCAAAAGCTGTTAGTATTAATGAAGTTTGACAAATGCATTAACTCCCACTTAATATCATCTATGCCAAACTTAACTAAACTTAATCATAGTGAAATATGCTAGTTGCCGGTGCTTACATGATGCTATGAAACCTAACGGAATCATAACTGAAATCTAACTGGTAGAATACACTAACACGCTGAAGACAATACATTTAGATGAAATAAAGTAGTAAAAGATGCATGGTGAGAATGAGTTGTTATTTAATAGATGATATAATAGTTGCAGTTGTTCTGCCATCTTACAACCTGCACAGTACCCACAAATTATGAATTAGCTAAAACAAATGGAAAGGAGGAAAAAGAAAAATTGTTATTGTGATTCTTACGTGTTGCAGTTGGTGGTCTTGTTGATTTTAAAGCCAACGACGGTGTTGCATTTGGTAGGAAGATTAGCGACTGCAGTTTCGGTGAGTTAGGGAAAATTGTTAATCTGCGATTTGAAACATGTGCAGATCTGTCGCTTGGCACGGGAAGAATGTGGCCATTCCAGCCAGTTATTTCACTCCACTGCAGCACTGCGCCGAGGGCTGACCATTCCCATCTGCCTGTAAATATGATAAACACGGATCCACTGATTGTAACACTGTATTGCAGCTCTGTGCAACGGCTGCCATTGGCATTAACGTTGTCATCACCAGCGCTGCAAATGCGCACACCAACAAACCTTCCTTACTCTATAATAAATATATAAAATTACTTACTGTAATTACCAATTTACCAATCTCACTGAGAATTATTCTTATAAATATATATGAAAATGAAACAATATAATTTATTCCGTGTACAGACTTATAGTGTGATGTGTGTACTATGTGATGCATGGTGAAATGTATATGAATAGTGAAATGCATGTAAACTATTCTGTGTACACATTGCAGTCCATAGATTATAAACTTTTAAAGCTCACCTTTCTTTTGTCATTTTAATAATGATATGCACTTCTTGTCACACCATGTGTAACTTGTGTGTTCTGGTTCATATATATTAGTGGTCAAATTTAAACCTAGTTACCCATCCTAGCCCGTCTAAATTGATGTAATGAGTATTACAGAGTATACACTTTACTTTACAAATTTACAAAAAAAATAAATGAATTGTATTATTTTTTTTATGAAACCAATCTCCCTTTATGTGTGTGTGTGTGTGTGTGTGTGTAGTATTAAATAATATATATAGTTTCATATATATATATATATATATATATATATATATAAGACTAATTCAAAATGAGATTGGAATTTACTTCCTTTTTATATCTATTTATAAGTCTAATTCTAAGTTAATTGGAATTTGGTATCCCTAACTTTTAAAAGGCTATAATCAATACTTCTAGAAGAATAACATTGAGTAGGTATAAATTAATTTTATACATTTATTTTTTAATTTAAATTTGTCATTTAGTAGGTATAAGTTGGAAGAAAATAGCTTCTATTAATCGTCTTAAGAAGGATAAAAGACAACTATCACTTGTTGATGCATTTCATATCCCTCAAGATTCTAATTAGTAATGTCAGTCCAGAAAAGAAGACTTTGGTGTTCATCTACATGAAAGAAAATATGAATCAGATGAAGAATAGATTTGAGAAGAGGAACAAGCATCAAAGAAGCAAAAGTGAACATTCAAGTCCAAATGAAAAACAAGATTTTCATGGGCTTATGTTGTGAAATATTGCAATGGTGTTGAAAAGATAAAATGTTCTTGGTGTGTAAAATATAAGAGAGAGACTCAATTTGCTAAATATGGGAGTACTACCCTTCAAGTCAACGGTGTTAAAATGCATGCAGAATCAGAGTCTCATAAATTTATTTTCTAATTTTTTGAAGGAGAAAGCAAACAAAGTAGTATTCCAATAACTAAACATGTAGAACTAATGGTAGATGTTGAGAAGGAGAGAATCATATCTGTGATAAAAAATATGTATTTTGTTTCCATACATGATTTACTTTTAGAAGTTTATAAACTAATTTATGACTTGAACAAGTATAAAGGCACTTCACACATGTCTCTAACAGATAAATACTCTGCATATACAAATACCACATTTGAAAAAGAGTTTCTACAAGCTTCAAAAGAGGTATATTGAAAAAAGTTAAAAGATAAGATTTTTCATAGTCCATTTTACTCAATTTTAGTTGATGAAAGTATTGATCAGACTATACAACATTTGATAGTTTACATTACATATTTGATAAATGAGAGAAGAGGTAAATGTGTAACAAAGTTTATACGTCTCCTTCAAATAAAGGATGGAACAACTCAATCTATGTATGATGTTGTGATAAGTCTTTTAGTAGAGATGAATTTATCATTAACAAAGTTAGTTGGTTTCGGATCTGATGGGGCTTCTGCTATGAGGGGTATTCATGAAGGCTTATCTACTAAGCTTCATTGAGATGCTCCTCGATTAATAGATATTCATTACATAACTTATCAAGAAGCATTAGTAGCAAATGATGCTTCATCTTATTTTTTAGAGCTACACTTTTTTGACAAATTTATAAATAAAATTTATCTCTGGCTTGGAAAATATGTTAAAAGACATGGAGTATTAAGAGATTTGATGGATTCATTTCAAATTAATCAGTTAGAGGTGTTGTAAATTAATCAAATTAACTGGCTCTCTAAAATAAAGGTCATGGAAAGGCTTGTCAAAATCATACCTATTTTATTGAAAGAATGGGAGTTAGAAGATAAAAAAATGTATGATTTGACAAAAAAAATTCAAGTATAGTTTCAAGATGAGCATGTTGACATTACTTCCATTGGCACCACTTTAGATATTACTATTGAAATGTTTCGTAGGAGATTTCAAAGAGATATATTTGGGGCAGGTATAATACATATTTCATCTTTTTTAATAGAGCACAAGGAGGAATTCTTGAGTTTTTAAATGGAGCAGGTACAATACATATACATCCATTGAGATTTGAGAGCTTGTCTAACTCACAAAGATCAAGGACACTAGATGATTAGATTGAATTGGAAAAAAGCTTTATAATGAAGGTTATTGATTCTCTATATGCAAGGTTCATACATTTATCTATGTTTAATTTTGTTAAGTTTTTCAATCTTTATAATTATTATGATGAGGTGGATGATAGAGAACGTCAAAAAAAAAATGGTTAACATGTTTATGTGAAAAATTTAGTGTTGGAAAATTGTCTATTATAGATACTATCAAATGTTTAGGGGAGATGGATGAATTTGTTTATACTATTTATAAATCATACTAAAAAAATCATATGTTTGGAGCATGGGATCTTTGTAGAGGTGAACTTGAATGGTTTGAAAGGATTCTATGTTTAATGCAGCTATGACAAGCTATTCTTATTATTCCAGTGAGCATGACAGTATGTGAAAGAGGTTTTTCAAAGTTAAACAGGATAAATAATGATGATCAATCTAGATTTTCTTTAAAAATTTGGATATGTTAACATTTATTTCTTTTTGTGCACCTCATGCTCTAAATGAGGTAGATTATAATGTTATTTATGATGAATGGAATCATATAAAAATGTAAAGGCCTCTTCCTCTAGACCAGTAGATCCATTACTATAGTAGTTTGGAATAGAAGAATATAAAAAAACTAAAACTTCACAATAGTTATAGTATTAGAAGGAAATTTTTGAATAGAAGTTGAAACCAATGATATAAGTTAATATATATTTTATTTGTGTGATTGAATCATTCTCTAACAAATTGGAATCCAAGCTTATATAGTTCATAATTTTAATGAGCAACATTCTTGAAGTGAAGTGAAAGTTGATTGGAATTGATTTTAATATTAATTAAGACTATTTATAATCATTAATATAACATTTACATTTATATATGTTTTATTATTAGACTATAAACAAGTACTACTAATTCCCTTCTTATTGAATATAACAATAATGAGCTAGGTTATTTTTAAAAATTTGTTGTGCACTGATAAAAGTGGTGTATACAGGTAAAAACAAAAGCATCATGTTATTCTGCATCATGTTTTTGGTTTTAATTGTATGTACCAAGTTGGCTATTGTATTCCTACTTCCATTTCCAACTAATGGATGGGGTGGGTAGGGATAGTCTATTACCCACTAATGGATGGGCTCAGGAGGTGCATGGACTGAGTCTTGGCATAAATAATAATTACCATTAAATGAATCAGTTGGCTATGAAATTTATGAATATTTTAGTTGATATTATAAGTGTAACATTGCATAGCTTGATCTTCTGCTCTCTTTTTAATATTTTTTCTATCTAAGTCCTTTTTTCTCTATTTTTATTTAATGATTACCGTATGAAATCCTATGTTTTTTATCCAATATCTTAATCCTCTTTCCTTTATTTTTAAATATTTTTCTCTCTAAATTCTCTATTTTTATTTAGTGATTACCTTTTAAAGTCATAATGTTGCTTGATCCAATATTTTAATCTTCTCTGCTCTACTTTTTTTTTTCAAGTTATCTATTTTTATTTAATGATTATTTTTAGTTAAAGGTGTTAGATTCTATTTTTATAGTAAGAGGATTTTATAAATCTAACTGATTGAAATTCTATACTATATGGTAGATTTGAACACTATAAGTTATATGGCATTTTATACATTATTTTATGTTTATCCTATTTTTATCATATTTAATTTTTTATAGGCCAAGGTGACTCCATAGGTGTTAGGATTTTACAAATATGACCAATTGAGATTCTATACTATGTGGTAATTTTGAGCATTGTGTAGGTGATATGGCATTTTATAGAATGTAAACTAATTATTTACAGTGTGTTGGGTAGGATCGATCATTTGAATTATTGTGGCAAGTTGGCAACTATTATAAGATACAATATAGCTTCCTTTGTAATTACATTTTATAGTGTATATAGTGTAATTTTTCCTCTTCATTTGTGGCAATTTAATACATCTAAGATAACAAAATCTTTGCATTAGTTGTTACATACATCATAGATGAAATTTCCCTCTTCTTTTGGGATTTTTACATTGTCATGCACTTTAATACTTGGACCTTTTTCTAGATTCATTTTTTTTGCATTTCTGGGATAGAGATAAAGCCCTTTGACGTGTTGTGATGGGTTCAAATTTGACTGTTGGTTATGATTGTTATAACTTGTGACTCGTATCCTTTTGGTCTCATAAAACTCTGTGTGTGTGTGTGTGTGTGTGTGTGTGTAATTTAATGTGAGATTGGTAATTACAATGAGATTGGTTTTACATATTTATAAATTAATTCAATAAGAAGGGCATTAGTAGAATCTGTTCATAGTATAGTAATAAAAAATATATAAATGTAAATGTTGTATTATTGATTATAAACTATTTTAAGTAATATTTTTATATACGGGAGATTAATTTTAAGTGATATTGAAATTGGCAATTATAGCAGGATTGGTTTTATATATTTAGAATACTAATTCAACAAGAAGGAAATTAGCATTTAAATTTATATTTTGTAGTTACTTTATTTTTGACATTATATAGTTAAATGTTATTTAAAACTATTTATAATCATTAATACAACATTTAGATTTATGTGTTTTATTACTAGACTATAAATAGGTATTGTTAATTTCCTTCTTGTTGGATTATGTGCAAATGTAACAATAATGAGATAGGTTGGTCTTGGAAGTTTGTTGTGCACTAACAAAGGTGGTGTATATAGATAAAAATAAAAACATGATGTTATTCTACATCACATTTTTTGTTTTAGTTTTATGCTTAAGGTTGGCTATTGCATTCCTACTTCCATCTCTAACTGATGGTTGGGGTGGGTAGAAATTATATACCCGCTTATGGATGGGCTCAGGTGGTGCATGGATTAAGTCTTGACATATAGAGGAATTCTCATGAAATAAACCAACTGGATATAGAAGTTAAGAATATTTTAGTTGATATTTTAAGTGTAACATTGCATAGCTAGATCTTATTCAATCTAGTTCTATGATTTAATTTTTTTTTAGCTTGTTATTAAGAAATAGAAGTACATTTGATTTGTATAAGGTTAGATGTTATGAATTATGATTATTGTGCCCTTTTGGGTAAATATTATAAATAGGTACTACTAATTCCCCTTTTTTTTAATTCAACATAGATGTAACAGTAATGAGCTAGGTTGGTCTTGGAATTTTTTTGTACACTGGCAAAGGTGGTGTATACAGGTAAAACAAAAACATGATGTTATTTTGAATCACGTTTTTTGTTTTAGTTATATGCTCCAAGTTGACTATTGTATTCCTACTTCCATCTCCAACTAATGGTTGGGGTTGGTAGGGATTATAAACCCGCTTATGGATGGGCTCAAGGGGTGCATGGACTAGGTCTTGACATATAGAGGAATTACTGTGAAATGAACCAATTGGATATGAAAGTTATGAATAGTTGATATTGTAAGTGTAACATTACATAGTTAGATCTTATTCAATCCAGTTCTGTGATTTAAATATTTTTTAGTTTGTTATTTGAAAATAAAAGTACATTTGATTTGTATAAGTAACATGTTATGAATTATGATTGTTGTACCTTTTTGGATGAATGCTATAATTTCATTGAATAATTTTTTTACGTTGTATTTCCAAATTTTATTAAGTATTTTATTTTTGTGTTTGAATCATTCCCCAACAAATTGAAATCAAAGTTTCTTTAGTTCATAATTTTAGTGACACATACAAAATTTACTTTTATCAATCAAATGGCACTTAAATTTACACTTGTCAATCAAAGGGCACTTAAATTTACATCTATCAATTGAAGGGCAACTATTTTTATAACTTTTCATCACTGAAGGTCTGGTTGCATAAATACCCCTTAGCTTGAAATGAAGGCCATCCCTTTAAACTTGACCGCTATACACAACCACCCATCACCATCACCGACATAGATCCACTGCTTGCTTGTACCATTTAAGGTATTTATTTTTATCATTTGACAAGCATCATTATTAAATAAAATATAGATGTTGTATGACTTCATTATGATCAATGTTCATTTTTTTATTAACTTGCCCAAGGCAAGCTATATAGGTTTCAAATTTGTTATTGGTGGATTTTTATCATTTAATTCTGAGGTGGTATTGGACTAGTCATTGGGACATATAATTTTTTTTTAAATTATATTATATTTTATTGTTTTGGATTTATGTAGTTTAATTAGTTATTACTTAAAATAAATCATTTTATAATCTTTTATAAAGTTGTATCGCAATTTTTTTATCAGGTATCATTTTTATTATGACTCGTAGTTGGGACTTCAATGTTCAATTATTTTTATAAATTTGACTAATAATAATATCAAACAAACTTTTTATTTATATTGGTTTTAAAATTTGTGCACTTAGGCATGCCATAAATTGCAATGAGTCATTAATAGAAAATGAAAGGACATGTTAGAAGATACATGGGTGATTAATATGCAATGATAGACCATGTATAATGACACTTGACAAGATTTTTTTCCATTAATGTTGCAAGTAATTGCCATCAACCACCTATTTGGCCTGGCTTTTGAAGACTTTTCTCTATAAATAGTCATGGAACTCTTACACCTCTTCTACTATCTATAGATTTTCATCAATTCAAAGGGACAAAATGTTATTTCAAGGTGTGTACCTTGTTCTTATAATTGAACCCACAACAGTCTTTATTTATTTTTTGTGAGCCTATAATACATTATTATTTTTATCATTTTAATGGTTTTTTGTGTGCCTTTACAACTGAGTCAACTTTTACTTGTATGTTCATGGCATGCCCTCAAGGTTTTCATTCACATAGCACTAAATATTTTTTTTGTATCAAATGATACCATTTTCTGAATTCATTATCCATATCGGGACACCCCTGTGACATTAATATGCAATGAAGGACAATGTTGGAAGATGCTTGGATTTTTTGAATTCCACTGCTAATCCTTCCATCAAGAAATTAGAGGTTACAATGCCATTTTTAAAATGAAATTAGACATCAACCCTTGGATATGTAAGATAGAAGGTAAGTCAAAGGCTAAAAGCTTGAAATTACATTCTAAGCCAAGCTATGAAAAATAAACTCTAGATGAGATACGATCTCTAAAAGTGGTAATCCTTATAAAAGCTAAAGGAATTTTATACCTAGTATTTCAGCAAGAGAAAGGTTGGAATTTTTCATGATAGTAGTTACTCAACTATCACCCCTGTTAGAGGGATCATAAAAATTTAAAATCTTGCACTTCAATGCTAGTTTAAGGAGATGAAAGAAGCTATACAGACTTTCAAAGTCATGTGCAGGGAAAAATAGTTATATAATGTCCTTTAATCTTCTACAAGTCAATAAAAAACTTAGGAATAAGTTTCATTCTCAATAGTTGCAGACATATCCTTCTCACTCTCATCATCTCCTTCACAAGCTAGAGAAGACCAATGTCAAGCAAATAATACAAGTCATACAGGTAGAGTTGGGAGATAATATTTTGGCCAAAGTTTGGTACATCTAAGGGATTTCAATTTGTGGCATTGGTTTTTGTATTAGTTCTCTAGATTTATAAAGAATCACTAAGAGCCCAGACTACTTTTTAAGAACTCAAAACCACAAAAACTAAGTTTAGAGCAACTCCAAAATAAACTGTGAATTTGTGGGTACTTGAAATCAATTAGAGTGTGTTCTCAGATATCTGTATATGCCTCACATATGTTAATTCATCATGGTGGCATGTTTGGATGTATTTGATACCCATTCTACCCTAACTCTACATACTACCATCTATAAAAGTCTTAATCCTAGTTTTCAAATATTAAAAGCTCAAAGACATTCAAATAATCCATCTCCAATCTCATTCTACCATTCACTTGCACTTGTATTAATCAATATGTGGGATAACTACATCGGGCTTGATCCCTCTTTGGAGTATTGGTATATAGGCAACTCTCTTTGCAGTGGGGTATTGAGGATGTCTAGCCTATCTTACTAACAAACACAAAATTATTTCTCAGACTATACTTATAATGAGGATTAGAGTTCGCACATTAAATTAGATTTTATGGGCACAACATAGAGTTCCAAGTTTCATGCACATAAAAACATGACCTAAAAACACAGGCACGGGTGCTCCAAAAAAATAGGAATAATCCCACATAAGGGACACTACCACCACTTTGAGGACACTACAACAACTAGTGCTACTGTCCATACAAGGTGTTATTTTCCATTGAGCAAAAAAATTCCAAAATCCTATTTGACACTCATAATTATCCAAAACTTAGTTTTCAGAACCTAGATCATCCACGATAGTTACTTTTCAAATAAGTCTATAATTATGCATATTCACTACTATTTTTAGAAATTCAAAAGAGGTCAAAAGCTATAACAAATTAGTGCTTAATTATTGTATATTATTTGATTGATTTAAACATCTTATCCCTTTAATCTAAACATAGGATTTACATAGTTAAACCCTAAAAGGCTAAATCATCAACACTGTATAATACCTATCAACACTGTACTGAAGGTCCTTATAAACTAATATGTTCAACTCCATAATTTAAGGTGATAGGTTAAACATTTTTTTATTCACATTTAACTTATAAATTATGTTGATATATTTACAACAATGGGTAAACAAACTAAGAGAATTTTATCTCCATCTATTAGATTACATGTTTTATTGAGTAACTAATTATGTAATGTTTGATCTATTATATATGTTGTAAAATGCTTAATTGAGGTAGATGTATTTATATGAATATGTTTAGGTAAACATTAATTATTTTATTCAGTTTATAAATTCATTTTTATGAACCCAAATTTTACATGATGTTACGTAGGATAAAGCTTAATAGTGTGTCCCATTTTGGGGCCAAAGCAATTTCAAAAATAACAGTAAAAAAATTTATAATATTTAAGTTAGATTTAAATTCGCATCTCAAGTCAACTTAAGTAATTTTTTTCATGATTAAAGTCATATTTAAATTTTCCTTTAAGTTACCTTAATTTCAAATTAACTCATTAAAGTCAGATTTAAATTTTTACTTTTAACTTAGTTTGATTTATGTACACTCTATACAAAAATAGGTTAAAGTCCACTTACAGATGCCTTAATAGGGTGTCTTTGGAGCGACATTAGGGTTGAGTTACAAAGATGATGTTAGGGTGACTTTGTAATCCATAACTTTATTGAAGAGCAACCACCAATGTAAACATAGAAGCAACTTGAATTAATTTATAAACAGAATCATTATTATGTTCATTACCAGCATCTAATTTAAGAACTAGCATTATATAAAATCCAATAGATATTTACAAAGGGCATTTTGGTTCTATTCTACCTCCTATTATTTGGTCGATGCATGTAAGTTGAGGACTATTTATAAAGGGTTGGGAAAGGTTAAAACCAAATTAAATGCAATTAGTTCTTTAAAATCTGACAAAATTAGTTGATACAGAGCTTGACAAGACAATTCGACATAAGATAAACATGCAATAAAACCTAAAAGAGAAGGTTTCTTGAACAAATCCTAAGTATTAATATTACATTAATATTAATTTTAATTTTAAATATTGATAATAATGTGTATACACCTAAAAATGGACCCTTAGCATTTAGTTATTGTCATTTTATATATGTTTAGTGATTTTTTTATGTATGGATGATTAGCATAAATTAGGTGTCATATAATCATTATGTTGACTTCCCTAGCTTGAAATTAGTTTATATTATCCTCATGCAATCTTCCTTGTCTATTTTATGCGTTCTTGGTTCTTTGTTAGGACCATCTCAATGGTCTTGGCATTATTATTTGTTTCCCAAGTTTATTAGATGGATCCATTCACTCCTTCCCACCTTCTCTACTTTCAATCATTGGAAGTTGATATGTGGATAAATTTGTCCAAATATTGAAATAAAGTCACTTATAAATAGAGAGCATTAGGTTCATTTCATAATAAGATAAAATCAAGAATTAACAAATAGATTAGATAATTTATCAATTCTAAGGTAACATTGTATTATGGAGTAGTTTTGACATACACACTAAAGTTCTCTATTCATTTTTTTACAATTTCTATTTATTTACATATTTGTTCCAATTTAAGGTGTCTAATGAATTAGTAGATTTATTTAATAGACACCCCCAAATAAAACTTGATTATTGTAAACTGAAAATTTTAAATCATTATAGTAAGACAATAGTCATGTATTTAGGACAAAAGGCAACAAGGGGGAGACAATGTTTATATATTTATGTCATATTTGGAATATACATCTCAAGACTATATAGTCCTTATTAGCACTATAGTGCATGCCTTAATAGACTACTCTTATCAAATTCATACTTTAAGTTAATAGGTTGGTCATTTTTGAATTCACAATTAACTTTATATTGTGGTGGCATATTCACAACTTGTAAACAAGCAAGTATGTTCCCATATATTTGATTAAATATTTTTTTGAACAATTAATTATGTATTGTTTATTTAGTTTAAATATTTTATATTACTTAATTTGAAGTAGGTTTATTTATATGAATATATTTTAGTGAACCCTAATTGTCTTACTCCTACTAGAAATTCATTTTTATGAACCCAATTTTTGCATGTTGCTAGATAGGACAAAACATAATAATGTGTAATATTTAGGGTTCAAAGTTATTTTAAAAATTAGGTACAAAATTTTACATGATTAAAGTTGAATTAAATTTGCATTAAATTTATCTTTAATCTAAATTAACCCATTGAAGTTAAATTTAAATTCATACTTATAAATTAGTTTGACTTTAATGTAGACTCTATACAAAGATAGGCTAAAGTCCCCTAAGGTTGTCTTAATAGGGTTACTTTGGAGCAACATTAGGGTGGCTTTATATTGATGATGTTATAATGAATTGATACACTACTCTGATCAAATCCATACTTAAAGATGATAGGATGGTAATTTTTGAAATCACATTTAACATACAAATTGTAGTGACATACTTGCAACAACTTGTAAATAAACTAAGAAAATTATTTTCCCTGATATTTGATTACATGTTTTATTGAACAACTAATTATGCATTGTTTATTATAATTTATGATACGTAATTTGAGGTAGGTGTATTTATATGAATACATTTTATTCAACCCCAATTGTCTTACTCTTACTATTTAAAATCAATTTTTAGTAACCTAGTTTTTGCATGTTTTTAGGTGGGGTAAAGCATAACAATGTGTACCATTTTGGGGCCAAAATAGTTTTAAAAAATAACTACAAAATTTTGCACATAAGTCGTATTTAAATTTTCCTTTAAGTTACTTGAATTCCAAATTAACCCATTAAAGTCAAATTTAAATTTGTACATATAACTTAGTTTGACTTATGTACACTCTACACAAATATAGGCTAAAGTACACCTACAATTGCCTTAATAGGGTGTATTTGGAGTGAAATTTGGGTGTCCTTGTAAAGATGATTAATGAACCAGAATACTATCAAGGCAAAAAATAACAATAGGCTAAGATACTGAATAATAACATGTATTGATTTTTATTGAATGATTCAAATAATTACAAACCATTCATAATAAGCCTCAACTCAGAATTGGAGTTGACATGCAAAATTTGGAACTATAAAAATAAATAAAACTCAACATGTTATTTTTATTAAGTTTTGCATGCAAGTGCATAAAGCTCTAAAAATCTCCAAAACTAAACTAAACTCTAAAATTAACCTATTAGATGAATTTCAATTGAAGTTCAAGCCTAGTTTAAAAATAGATAATTTTTAAATTTATAAAAAATCCAAACTAAAATTAAGCTACAATTTCAAACCCTCAGGGGGTCACATATGGCCTCTAAAAAATATAGAAAAAGTCCCATGGGCTCAAATGGAGCCAGTCATTTTAGTGTGAAGATGGGCTCAAATAGAGCTACAAATCAAAATTTATGGCATCCAAAAATTTGACCTCTTTTTTTACTTCAAATTTGTTAGGGTGACTTGCGAATCCATAATTTTATTGAAGAGAAACCATGAATATAAATCTAGAGGAAAATTGAATTAATTTATAACTAGAATCATTATCCTATTCTCTATCAGCATCTAATTTAAGAATAACTTGCATTACAAATATACCAACAGGAATTTACAAAGAGTGTTTTGGTTCCACTTTACCTACTATTTGCAACAATGGTTGATTGTGTTAGTGTAGCATTAATATCACATTGTTTTATCATAATGTCTAGTAGTTAGCGTTAGACGGTTACATTATAGTTGATGGATT
Organism: Torreya grandis; assembly: GCA_037957365.1. Taxonomy (NCBI): domain Eukaryota; kingdom Viridiplantae; phylum Streptophyta; class Pinopsida; order Cupressales; family Taxaceae; genus Torreya; species Torreya grandis. Next base: position 2,381,081 of record JARHVA010000101.1, read on the forward strand.
ACGGTTCTGTTAACCATATTGAACCAAATTATGTACTATATAAATTTCCCATTTTGCTCATCAATAAAACATCAAAGATTATTTTCTCCTACAATCTATTATCAAAGCATCCTTTGCCTAATCAAAAGTCTTTCACAACAAAAGCAACCAAGACATAGAATGTTGGAGTAGTATCCTGTGACCTATGTAGCATAGAAGCAAAGAAGCAGATATAAAGGAGAAAGTATACAATGAACTATAGCCAAAAGACCTAAATTTGAGTGGTGATGCCTGGAGATAATATAAGAATTAAAGTATGATAGCAAAACTGTTGAAGGATCAACACATAAAGCAACTTTGTTTGCGTCATTTTGGTCATGATAGTCAGAAAATAATGCTATAGAAGCTAATCAAAACAACCATAGCATGGTAGTTTAATTGACACATGGTATAAAAATAAGATTGGAGAAAAAACCTTGCAAGATACATACAATTTTTATATAGAATTTGAAGCATAAAATATTGATTTAAGTATAAAATTTTGTATAAATAAAGTAGAAGTAAAAAAATGTCTGCACCCAAACTCCTCTTGTTTGATGCCCAACTCCTCAAAGGGCCAAATTTTTCTACATAGAAGACAAAGATGTAAATGATTCCTCAATTTGAAGAATTACAGGGCATCACCATTGGTGTGATGACCTATGCTACTAAAGTTGAATAACAAGTCAAATGCAAAAGCCCTGATGTTGATGACACTTAATGTCATCGACCAGCGTCAACCTCATATTTAGGACAAAATGACATCGAAAGAGGCTTGATACATTATATCTACCATTTATGAGGTGAATAATCAAATGAACATTCTCCATCTTCAGTAAAAGCTACATACTCTCAATATGAAATAAGGTTTGAAAGTTGAGGAATTCTTACATCAAGTAGTAGAACTATGAGATAAATTAATTATGCTTGGAGAAATGATCAATGATAAGCTATTGGTTTCTATCACATTGATATCTCTCCCCTCTTTATTTTGTATGTTCATCATGGCACTGATCATCATAAATCAAGTAGTGTATTTTAAAGAACTAGTGAATTTACTTCAACAAGAAAAAGCCATCCAGTCTGTGCAAGAAGAGTTTGAGGATAAAGCCCTGATTTCCAAGCAACATGGTTCAAATTTATCAAAAGGACCACCAAAGCAGACACAATAATAGCATAAATATGAAAAGGCAAAAATTTGGTGTCATATTTTCCATACCAATATGCATGATTATGATAGATTTTAATATAATGCCTTGACAAAAGGCTCATCTAGTCAAGAGGGCACATCGAGTAGAGCTGAGTCACATAAATCCAAAAGACATCCTTGATGATGGAAGTAGCATGAACAAGTAGCGACACAACATTAACAGGATGATGACTCTAAAGAGGATGTACCTAAAAAATTAGAATACACCGGCACATATGAGGATGGTATTCTTTTATCCCAAACCTCGTCACACATGAGTAAAGTTTGGTTGATCAAATATGGTATTAGAAAGCATATGATAAGATGAAAAGAATTATTTGATTCATTGACAACTCAACCCACTGGATAAAAAGTTTGAATTGTAGGTGATAAATAGTATGTTGTAGAAAGAATTAGCACTATCACCATTCTTTACGAGATGCAAACCTGTACTCTCACAAAGTTACTATTTATCCCTAGCTTGACAATAAATATCTTGTTTGTAAGTCAAATCTTGAATCATAAGGTTAAGGTGGATTTCATTATTAAGAATGGCCAAAAATTCTATCTCCTCTCACAAGATGGTCAAGTCATTGCTAGAGCTTTTTTCAAGGATTGATTATTTGCCTTAGATGCAATTTCATCTGATGTTGTTGCTCTCTCTACCTTTACGACAGAATCTATAACATTATGGCATTATTGATATGGGTACCTTTCTACTAATTCTTTGTACCATCTTAACTTTAAGGCCATGGTCTATGGACTTCATCAATTATCTCATTCTTTGCTTGTATACCCTAGTTGTGTTTCTCACAAACAACATAAGGTTCCTTTCAAGACAAGTTCCTTAGAAGCCAAGGATCATCTCGATGTGGTACATATCGATCTGTATGAACACTTGCTTGCTTCTTTCCAAGGATTCAAGTAATTTCAATTTTCTATTGATGATTTATCTTGCAATACATGGGTGTTCTTTCTAAATAATAAAATTGAAGCCTTAACTCATTTCAATGTATTCTACTAGCTTTTTGTCACCTAGTCAAGGATACCTCTTCAACTTCTCCACTCAGATCAAGAGGGGAATTCACATCAAAAGAATTATTGGCATTCTTGAAGTAACACGACATCAAATAAAAACTAATTTATCCCTATATGCCACAATAAAATGGAATAGTAGAGTGAAAAAATCATTCATTCATGAAGATGGCTTATGGCATGCTTTCCACTATGAAGTTGGATGTGCCATTATGGCCAGAAATAGTTCCAAAATATGTATATCTTCTCAATAGGGAACCTATAAAGATATTACATGACAAGACACCAAAATATGTATGGAGTGGTCATAAATCTTTGATCTCTCATCTTAGAGTATTTGGTTATACATCTTATACGTATGTCCCCATTAAAAAGAGGAAGAAGATCGAATCAAAGACACTCTAGTGCCTTCTATTGGGTTATAGTACTACCTCAAAATCATATTGCCTCATGGATCTTGAGACAAAGAAGATATATCAAAATTGAGATGTGGTTTGTGACGAGTCATCATTCAACTCATTATCATAGAAGGAGCAAGAACATACCACCTCTCATAGACTATTCCCATATTTAGATGATGAGAATGAAAAATCTTCTCATAAAAAAGGTGAGTTGCAAGGAGAATTTTTAATTGATCTTAGAAATATGGAAGATAATTCTTCATCGAATCAGCAGAACATCAACGTCCAAAATGGAAGGTTTTCAACTAGGTCGATTGTAGGAGTCACCTCAATTAGATGAAACTGACTATAGGTAACTTGTTGGGAGTCTCATTTACTTAACTTATACTAGACTAAACATATGCTTTATTTTCATCTATCTTTCAAGATTCATAGACAAAGAAGTATCATTGGATTGCAGAGAAGTATGTTTTGAGATATGTTTAAGGTACAATTGATTATGGTCTAGAATACAAGAAGAACTCAAATTTCTTCTTGCAAGGATACACAGACTTGAACTCTGTTGGATCTATTGATGATAGGAAATCAACCTTAGTGTATATTTTTCATCTCAGATCTAGACCAGTTTCATGATTAAGTAAGAAGCAATCTATATTTGATCTCTCATCCATAAAGGTAGAATATTGTGTTGTATGAGGAGTTGTATATGAGGTAATTTGGTTACATCGTATTCTATTTAACATAGGCATTCTTGAAGATCAGCCACCGATTCTTTTCTATGACAATCAGGGTGTGTTAAAACTTATAAAGAATCCAATATTTCATGAGAGGACCAAACACATTGAGGTCCAATGCCACTATATTCAAGAACAAGTCTTGAACCATTACATTTAGCTCCAATATTACCCAATAGATTCATAAGTAGCAGATATACTCACCAAGTCACTTGGAAAGATGAAATTTGATATATTTTTGGGTTACATTTATAAAAACAATATAATAAATAGGGGAATATTAGTATAACATTAATATGACATTGTTTATCATAACGTCTAGTAGTTAACGTTAGATGGTTACATTGCAGTTGATGGATTATGGTTATGTTAACCATATTAAATTGAATTGTGTACTATATAATTTTCCCCTTTTGCTCATCAATAAAACATCGAAGCTTATTTGCTCCTATAAATTCATGTAAGTTGAGGTCCATTTATAAAGTTTGGGTGAGGTTAAAACCAAATTAAATGCAATTACATCTTAGAAATCCCAAAAAAGTGGTTTGATACAGAGCTTGACAAGAGAAATAGACATAAAATAAACATGTAATAAACCCTAGGAGAGAAGGTTTCTCATAAAAACCCTAAGTATTAATATTCATTTTAATTTAAAATATTGATAACAAGGTGTATACACCTAAAAATGGACTCTTAGCATTTAGTTATTGGCATTTTATAAATGTTTATTGATTTTATATATGTTTAGTGATTTTTTAATGTTTAACTTAAATTAGGCATCATTTAACCATTATGTTGACTTCCCTAGCTTGAAATTAGTTTATATTATCCTTGTGCAATCTTCCTTGTCTATTTTATGTTTTATTGATTTTGTGTCAAACCATCTCAATGGTCTTAGCTATATTATTTATTCCCCCAATTTTATTAAATAATTTACTCATAACTATAAAAATAAATAAAATTTAGCCTACTATTTTTAGCAATTGCTATTTTTATTAAGTTTTGCATGCAAGTGCACACAGCTCTAAAAATCTCCAAAAATAAACTAAACTCTAAAATTAACCTATTGGATGAATTTCAACTGAATTTCAAGTCCGGTTACAAAAATAGACAATTTTTAAATTTAGAAAAAAATTGAAAATAAAATTAAGCTACAATTTCAAACCCTCAGATGGTCACATATGGCCTCTGAAAAATATAAAAGTATGCCATGGGCTCAAATGGAGTTGGTCATTTTGGTGTGAAGATGGGATCAAAAGGAGCTACAAATCAAAATTTATGGCCTCCAAAAATTTGGCCTCTTTTTTTGCATCAACAATGTTAAGGTGACTTTCGAATCCATAAGTTTAATGAAGAGAAACCATGAATGTAAATATAGAGGCAAATTGAATTAATTTACAACTGGAAACATTATCCTATTTTATACCGACATCTAATTTAAGAACAACTTACATTACAAATAAACCAATAGACATTAACAAAGGGTGCTTTGGTTCCATTCTACCTACTATTTGCAACAATGGTTGATGCATGTAATTTGAGGGCCATTTATAATGGTTGGGTGAGGTTAAAACCAAATTAAATATAATTAGATATTAAAAATCCTTAAAAAGTAGGTTGATACAAAGCTTGACAAGAGAAATAGACATAAGATAAACATGCAATAAATCCTAGGAGAGAAGGTTTCTCAAAATAAACCTAAGTATTAATATTACATTATAATTCATTTTAATTTAAATATTGATAACAATGTGTATACACCTAAAAATGGACTCTTAGCATTTAGTTATTGACATTTTACATATTTTTAGTGATTTCATATATATTTAGTGATTTTTTTAATGTTTAGCTTAAATTAGGCTTCCTTTAACCATTATGTTGACTTCCTTAGCTTGAAATTAGTTTCTATTATCCTCATCCAATCTTCCTTGTCTATTTTAAGTTTTATTAGTTCTATGCCATGACCATCTCAATGGTCTTGGCTATATTATTTGTTCCCCCAATTTTATTAGATGGACCCATACACTTGTTTCCACGTTTTCTATTTTTAACCATTGAAAGTTGATATGTGGACAAATCTATCCAAATGTTGAAATAAAGTCACTTATAAATAGAGAAAGGACTAGGTTCATTTGATAATCAAATATAATTAAACATTATCAAGTACATTAGATAATCTATCAATTTTAAGGTAGCATTGTATTGTGGAGAACTTTTGGCATACATACTGAAGTTTTTTATTATTATTTTTTAATGTCTATTTATTTTCATATTTGTTCCAATTTAGGATCTCTGATGAATTAGTAAATTTCTTTAATAGACACCCCCAAAGAAAACTTGAACATTGTAGACTAGAACTTTTAATTCATTACAAGTAAATAATAAGCATGTATTTAGGATAAAAGTCAACAAAAAGGAGACAATGTTTATATATTTATGTTATATTTGGAATACATCTCAAGACTATATAGTCCTCATCACCATTGTAGGGACATGCCCTAATAGACTACTTTGATCAACTTCATACTTTAAGTTAATAGGTTGGTCATTTTTTAATTCATATTTAACTTTATATTGTGGTGGCATATTTGCAACAACTTGTAAACAAGCTAGGAATGTTATATTCCCTATATTTGATTACATGTTTTATTGAACAACTAATTAGGTATTGTTTATTATAGTTACATATTTTATTATACTTAATTTGAGGTAGGCTTATTTATATAAATACATTTTAGTGAACCCTAATTGTCTTACTCTTACTAGAAATTGATTTATATGAACCCAATTTTTGTATGTTACTAATGGGGCAAAGCATAATAATGTGTAGTATTTAAGGGTCAAAGTTGTTCTAAAAATTAAATACAAAATTTTGTATGATTAAAGTTAGATTTAAATTTTCCTTTTAGTTAGCATAAATCTAAATTAACCCATTAAATTCAGATTTGAAGTCGTACATATAACTTAGTTTGACTTTAATGTGCACTCTATACAAAGATAGGCTAAAGTCCTCCTAAGGTTGTCTTAGTAGGGTTACTTTGGAGTGACGTTAGGGTGGCTTTCTAAATATGATGTTACAATGACTTTGTGGTGCATAAACTTATCAAAAAGCAACCACAAAATGTAAACACAAGGGGATCTTACATTAATTTATAATTTAAATCATTATTTTTTTCTCTGCCATAATCCAATTTAAGAACAACTTGCATCACATAAAATCTAATAGAATATGTTCCCTTACAATTTATTTAGTATTATTTAATATATGTTTTGTGCAATTATTTATATATGGATGGTTAGCTTAAATTATGCATCATTTAACCATTATGTTTACTTACCTGGCTTGAAACCATGTTTCTATTATCCTCATGGTATCTCCCTAATCTATTTTATATTTTTATTGTCCCATGTTTGGATTGTGTGTATGTTCTATGATTTGTTGTGCGTCTATGACAGAAGGCAACAAGGAAAGAAAAATTAAGTACACAAATTTGTATGGTTAAATTTAAATTTAAGTTTTCCTTTAAGATACCTTAAATTCAAATTAACCAATTAACCTCAAATTTAAATTCATGCATATGACTTAGTTGGACTTCAATTTACACTTTATATAAAGATAGGCTAAAGTCCCCCTAAAGTTGCCTTAATAGGGTGACTTTGGAGCAGCATTAGGGTGGCTTTGCAAATATGACATTAGGATGACTTTGGAGTCCATAAGCTTATCAAAGAACAACTACAAATTATGTAAACACAAAGGTATTTTGCATTAATTTATAATTGGAATCATTATTTTGTTCTCTGCTAGAGTTCAATTTCAGAATAACTTTCATCACATAAAATCCAATGGAGTATATTCTCTTAGCATTCAATTAATGTTATTTTATATGTGTTTTGTGCACTTATTCATATATGGGTGGTTAGCTTAAATTACGAATCATTTAACCATTATTTTGACATCCCTAGTTTAAAAGCATCTTTTGATTATCCTCGTGTTATCTTTCTAGTGTGTTTTATGTTTTCCTTATCCCATGTTTGGACTGTCTATTTGGTTTTGGCTTTGTTGTTTTTGCTTTTCTTTTTATTAGATAGATCCTTTCACCTCTTTCCACATTTTCTAGTTTTAATAATTGAAAGTCTATATACAAACAAATATTTCTAAATTTTAAAATCAAATTAATTAGAAATAAACAAATGAATAGGTTTATTTTGTAATTAAATAGAATCAAACATTATTGAGTAAATTGGAAAATTTATTATTTCTAAACTAGCAGTCTATTGTGGAACATTTTTAGTACGCGTATTAAAAAAAATTATTTATCTTTTATAATTTATATTTAATAAAATATTTATTCTAATTTAAATTAGATAAATTAATAGATATCTTTAATACACATTTCCAAATAAATTGTGATTATTGTAAAATGAAAAATCAAAATCATTACAAAAAGACAAGAAACAAGTTGTGCATATAAAATAGAAGGCAACTAGGAGACAATACTTACAGATTTTTGTTGCATTGTAAAACATCTCAAAAATGTATAGTACCTATCAACACTCTATGGAAAGTCCTTATAAATTAATATGTTCAACTCCATACTTTTAGTGATATTTTAGATATTTTTAAATTCACATTTAACGTGTGTTGTTGTATTTACAACAATATCTAAACAACTTGAGAATTCTATCCCCATCTATTAAATTACATGTTTTATTTAGTAAATAATTAGACAATGTTTACTCTAATAAAATGTTTAATTGAAATAGACGTTTTTATATGAATATATTTTTAGTGTATTTATCTTATTAATTCTAAAAATTCTTTTTTATGAACCCAATTTTTACACGATGCTAGGTGGGATAAAGCTTAATAATGTGTCCCATATTAAGGCCAAAGCAGTTTTGAAAATTACAGTACATATATTTAAGTCAGATTTAAATTCGCTTCCAAATTTTCCCAAAATTTAAATAGAAAAATAAAGAATTTTCCCAATTTTAAACCAATCCATTAAAATAGTTGACTTAATGCCATTGAAATTAGGGCGACTTTGCAGCTATTTTAGAAGCTGACATTAAACGCAGGGGCAGCTCGAATTAATTTTAAAATGGAATCAGTAATTTGTTCTCTGCTAGCGTCCAATGTCAAAACAACTTTGCATAACAGAAAATCCAACAGACATTTACAAAAGAGTGCAATTAATATTGAGATGTTTATTGTTACTGTGGGTTGATGTGTCTGTGCAGTTAATAGCGCTTGTTAAGAGGACAATAAAACTGCAACGATAATATTGATAATAATAATATATATATTCATTGAGCTGAAGACAATACATTTAGATTAAGCAGCAAAAGATGCATGGTGAGAATGAGATGTTATTTAATAGATGATATAATAATAATAGTTGCAGGTGCTCCATCATTTTACAACCTGCACAGTACCCACAAATTATGAATTAGCTAAAACAAATGGAAAGGACGAAAAAAGAAAATTGTGATTGTGATTCTTACGTGTTGCAGTTGGTGGTCTTGCTGACTTTAAAGCCAACGGCGGTGTTACATTTGGTAGGAAGATTATTGAGTGCAGTTTCGGTGACTTTGGGATAATTGTTAATCTGCGATTTGAAACATGTGCAGATCTGTCGTTTGGCAGGGGAGGATGTGGCCATTCCAGCCAGCTTCTTCACACCACTGCAGCACTGCGCCGAGGGCTGACCATTCCCACCTGCCTGTAAATATGATAAACACGGAGCCACTGATTGTAACACTGTATTGCAGTTCTGTGCAACGGCTGCCATTGGCATTGACGTTGTCATCACCAGCGCTGCAAATGCGCACACCAACAAAACTTTCTGCACACCCCCCATTTTAGATTTTATTCTCCCCAAACACAAATCTACCCTTTGCTTTTGCTCTCAGATATTCTTAAAATGGTCCAAGGGGAGGAATATAAATAGGAAAAGTTGTCCCAAATACAATTAATCTACCATGACCTGGACGTGGGGAAGGCTATAATAAAATTAATGGCTACACAACCAACCGTCGCCACCACCGACACATATGTACTGTTTGCTTGTACCATTTTAGGTATTCTTTATTACGGATGTTCGTTCCTTTATTAACCTGCCCAAGGCAGGTTATATCGGTTTCAAATTTGTTATGGGTGGCTTTTTATCATTCAATTATGAGGTGGTATTGGACTAGTCATTGGGACTAAGGGTTTTATAATTTTTTAAATATATGTTTTGGATTTATGTAGTTTAATTAGTTATTAGTTAAAATAAGTTATTTTAGGTATTCGTTTTTATTATTTGACAAGTATCATTGTTAAATGAAATATAAATGTTGATGTACGACTTCTTTCTTATGAATGTTTGTTCTTTTATTACTCTGCCTAACGCAAGTTATACAGGTTTTAAATTTGTTATTGGTGGTTTTTTATCACTTAATTATGAAGTGGTATTGTATTAGTCGTTGGGACCCTTAATTTAAAGGTTTTATAATTTTAAAAAACATTATATTATATTTTATTGTTTTGGATTTATGTAATATAATTATAGTTAAAATAAGTCGTTTCATAAGTTTTATAATGTTTTATAAAGTTGTATGGCAATTTTTTTACTAGAGGTATCATTTTTATTGTGACTAGTAGTTGGGATTTCAATGTTTAATTATTTTTATAGATTTGACTAATAATACTATCAAACAAATTTTGTATTTATATTGGCTTTAAAATTTGTGTATTTAGGCATGCCATCAAGTTGCAATGAATCATTAATAGAAAACGAAAGTAATAGCTATGATTCGATTTTATCTAGGCAACTAACATCTTTCTATTTCTTTTTAATTGTCATAGCTCTGATTCGATGATGAACTAAAATTTTCTAAGGTTCATCTCCACTAGTGGCTCTCATTCACTCCTTTTCACCTTTTCTATTTTCAATCATTGGAAGTTGATATGTACAAATCTATCCAAAATGTTAAAATAAAATCATTTATAAAAAAAAAGATTAATTTGTTTTGATAATCAAGTAGAATTATATATTTTCAATTAGATTAGATGATTTATAAATTCTAAAGTAATATTATATTGTAAAGCTCTTTTAACGTATATATCAAGGTTTTTTTTTTTAATTTCTATTTATTTAGATATTTGTTCCAATTCAAAATGTCTAATGAATTAATAGATTTCTTTAATAAACAACCCAAAAAATACTTGAACATTATACACTAATATTTTTAAATCATTACAGGAAGATAATAGTCATATATTTAGGATAAAAGGTAACAAGAGGGAGATAATGTTTACATATTTATGTTCTATTTGGAAAACATCTCAATACTATATAGCCCTTATCAAGCATTATCTAGGACGTGGTCTGATGGACTACTCTATCAAATCCATATTTTAAGTTAAAAGCTTGGTCATTTTTGAATTCATATTTAATTTTATATTTTGTTTACATATTTGCAATAACTTGTAAACAAGTTAAGAATATTATGTTCTTGTATATTTGATTATATATTTTATTGAACAACTAATTAAGTATTATTTATTATAGTTTACATATTTTATAATATTTAATTTGAGGTAGGTTTATTTATATGAATACATTTTAGTGAACTTCAATTGTTTTACTCCTATTAGATATTCTTTTTTATGAACCCAATTTTTGCATGTTACTAGATGGGGCAAAGCATAATAGTGTGCAGTATTTAAGAGTCAAATTTATTTTAAAAATTAGGTACAAATTTTACATTATTAAAGTTAGATTTAAATTTGCCTTTAACCCATTAAATTTAGATTTAAAGTCATACATATAATTCAGTTTGACTTTAATGTACACTCTATACAAAGATAGGCTAAAGTCCCCCTAAAGTTGTCCTAATAGGGTTACTTTAGAGCAAAGTTAGTGTATCTTTGTAAAGACGATGTTATGATGACTTGGAGTGCATAAAGTTATCAAAGAACAACCACAATTGTAAACACATGGCCAAATTACACTAATTAATAATTGGAATCATTATTTTATTCTCTATGGGAGTCCAATTTCAGAACAACTTACATCACATAAAGACCAATAAAATATGTTCCCTTAGAATTTATTTAGTATTGTTTAATATATGTTTTATGCATTTATTTATATATGGGTGGTTAGCAAAAATTATGCATCATTTAACCATAATGTTGACTTCCCTGGCTTGAAACCATCTTTCAATTATCCTCATGATGTCTCCTTGATTTATTTTATGTTTTTTGTGTCTGATGTTGGGACTGTTTGTATGGTATGTGATTTATTTTTTTGTCTTCCTTTTATTGGATAGGCTCACTCACTCCTTTCCACCTTTTCTAGTTTTAACAATCGAAAGTCGATACGTGGATAAATCTTTCTAACTTTTGAAACCAAGTCAACTAGAAATAGAAAAATGACTGTGTTCATTTGATAATCAAATAGAATCAAGCATTATCAAGTAGATTGAGGAATTTATCAATTCTAAGCTACGATTTTATTATGAAGCACTTTTGGCGAACATATTAAAATTGTTTATTTATCTTTTGTAATCTATATTTATTAAAATCTTTGTTCTAATTTAAAATGTTTGATGAATTAGTAGATTTCTCTAATACACATCCCAAAAAAAATTGTGAATATTGTAGACTAGAAAATTAAAATCATTGTAGGAGGACAAGAGTCAAATTGTGTATCTAAAAAAAAATGCAATAAGAAGAAGATAATACTTACATATTTTTGTCATATTTGTAAAACATCTCAACACCATATAATATCTATCAAGATTGTACAAACAGTCCCTATAAACTAAATGTTTAACTCCATAATTTAAGGTGATAAGTTAAACATTTTTGAATTAAATTTGATGTAGAGATTGTGCTAATATATTTATAGCAATGTGTAAACAAACTAAGAGAATTATATTCCCATTTATTAGATTGCATGTGCTAATTAAGAAACTAATTAGATATCATTTACGCTATTATATATGTTGTAAAATACTTAATTAAAGTAGGTGTATTTATATGAATATGTTTTTGTGAACCCCATTTGTCTTATGCATTCTATAAATTCATTTTATGAAACCAATTTTCACATGATGTTAGGTGCGATAAAGCTTAATAATGTGTCCCATTTCTAGACCAAAGTAGTTTTAAAACTATAATACAGAATTTAACAATATTTAAGTTAGATTCAAAGTCATCTCTTAAGTCAACATAAATTCAATTCCAAATTTTCTAATTTTTAAATCAAAAAATAAGAATTTTCTAAAATTTAAATCAGTCCATTGATGTCAGAGTATTTTGACCTTAATGTACACTCTATACAAAAATAAGGTAAATTAGACCTAAAGTTTCCTTAATGTCATTGAAATAACCTTAGTTTGGGTACACGAAAATGTTAGCCATCAATGTTAGGGTGACTTCAGGGTCCTTAACCAAGGACAACCATAAATGTAAACACATAATCATTATGTTTGTGTTGTGAGTGCAGAGATGTTAGCTAGCATCTAAGACAGAAGGCAACAAGAAGGAGATAATACGTACAGATTTATGTTTCATTTGTAAAACATCTCAACACTGTATAGTACCTATCAAAATTGTACGAAAGGTCCTTATAAACTAATATATTCAACTCCATACTTTAAGGTGATAGGTTAGACATTTTCGAATTCACATTTAATGTATAGATTGTGTTGATATATTTACAATAACATTTATACACACTAAGATAATTCTATTCCCATATATTAGATTACATGTTTTATTCAGTCACTAATTAAAACTAAGAGAATTCTATCCCCATCTATTAGATTACATGTTTTATTGAGTAATTAATTAGGCAATGTTTACTCTATTATATATGTTGTAAAATGTTTAATTGAGGTAGGTGTATTTTTATGGATATGTTTTCTTCTAGAAATTTATTTTTATGAACCCAATTTTATGATGTTAGGTGGGATAAATCTCAATAGCGTGTTTCATTTTGGGGCCAATGCAGTTTTTAAAATTAGAGTAAAAAATTTTACAATATTTAACTCATATTTAAATTCACTTTTCAAGTCAACTTAAGTTTAATTTCAAATTTTCCATATTTCAAATATAAAAATAATGCCTACATACCAACCCATTGCCATCACCAACACATATCCACTATTTGTTTGTACCATTTTAGGTATTCATTTTTATCATTTGATAGGCATCACTATGAAATGAAATACAAATGTTTTACAACTTCTTTATTACGAATGTTTGTTCCTTTATTTGCTTTCCCAAGATAGATTATATAGGTTTCAAATTGGTTATCGGTGGCTTTTCATCATTTAATTATGGGGTTATAGTTGTCAAATGTGGGGAAGGGTCCCACATTTTTTTTAAACTCTAGGTTATAATTTATTGTTTTTGGATTTATGTAGCTTAATTAGTTATTAGTTCAAATAAGTTGCCCAAAAGGTTTTTTTTAGTGTTCGCCAAAGTCGTATGACAAATTTGTGCACTTAGGAATGTCACCAAATAATGATGGGTCATTAATAAAATGCAAAGGGACATGTTGGAAGATGCATGAGTGATTAATATGCAATGATGGACTATGTTTAATGACACTTGACATGTTTTATTTACATTATTATTTCTACTAAATGCTACCATACACACCATCAACCACCTATTCGACATGGCTTTTTTATACTTTGCTTCCCAAATAGCCATGGAATGCTTATGCCTCTTCCACCATCTCTAGCATTTCATAGAGCTTGTAGCTTCAACAATTTAGAGGGATGAAATGTTGTTTCAATGTGTGTGTCTTGTTCTTATAACTAAACCCATGACAATCTTCAATTACTTTTTTGTGTGCCTATAATACATGTTTTTTATTATTATTTTAATGGTTTTTTGGCACACCTTTACAACTATGTCAAATTTTACTTGTATGTTCATGGCATGGCCTTGAGGTTTTCACTCACATAGCAGTAAATATTATTGTTTTTGTATCAAACAATATCTTTTTTTGAATTCACTAGCCATGTTGGGACATGCTTTTGATATTAATTTACAACAAAGGGCCATGTTTGAGGATGGTAGGGTTTTTAATATGCAACAAAAATTTTTAAAGATGCCTATTGTCCTATTGATGCTATCATACATGTCATCTTCAACCTGTTTGGTGTGCCTTGTTCAAGTCACTCTCCCAAAAATCTAATGAAACCCAAATGCCTATTATTGTCACTATAATTATTTTTTCTTAGTGACCTTTATTGGTATGCGAATGAAAATATCAATAATTTCATTCATATACCTATAAATATTATCATTTTTAAAAAATTTAATAAGTAACAAAGTGTCATGTTTGAGGATGCTTGGCGATCATTATTTCTAATAATGTGACTAGTTAATGCTGCCAATGATAAACTCTATAACCTGTTCAACGCGTCTTGCTCAAGTCACTCTCACATCATAGTCATGGAACCCAAATGCCTCTTCTACAGAATTCTTTATTTCACAAAGATTGTAGTGTAACCATGTTAGAGGGATGAAACTTTGTTGGCATGTTTTCATTCACATCTGACTCAACATTTATTAGTGTTTGGATGGAAGCCCTCAAGGTTTTCATTCACATTTATATCCATACTTGAAATATGTAGATGATATAATTATTTCACAATTAAGACAAAGTTTTGTTGTTCACTCCTTCAACCAATCTGTTGGGCTTACCTAAGAACGCATACTTAAACCACCTAGTTTGTCATTTTAATTTTTTTTATAGGTGTGATAAATAGATGGGACCCAAATTTACTAGGATGTTTTTAAAATTTGAACAATAATAATATACAAATAATGTATTTTACATTGGCTTAAAATTTTGTGCGCTTAGAGACCCTGTCAAGTTTTTGTACCTAAATTCATGTTGTTATGTTATTTAAATTTGTGACACATTTGTATTTCCCTAAATTAAAGTGTCATCTTAAGCCTATCCAGTATGCCATGTTAAATTGTCATTCACTCACAGTAAATGTGAGATAAAAATCAATTTAATCGAATGGTTTTTTATGTAAAATGCATTGTTTAACAAAGATTATAGCTTCAACATGTTAGATGGATGAAATTTTAAATAAATTAAACAAATTGAAAACTAAACATGTAATAGTGAACATTAGTTGGTATCTGGATGAAAGCCTTGAATTTTTTCAGTCACATACCGACAAATGTTATTATTTTTGTATCAAATTTAGGATTATCATTCATATACCAATAAATATTGAATAATATTTATCAAACCATATCCTTTTATGAATTCATGTTTTTTTCTATTGATATGTTGATGTCATTATTATTGATTTGTTATTCATTCATACTTTTAATGCTACAAATATTTTTGCCTTAGTTGTTATTGATATGTTATCCTTTCATGTTGCTATGTTTTTATATCTAAGACACAATTCTATTTCCCTACCTCAAACCTTGCATGGCTTCTGCAATCACCCACTAAACATTCCCACACAAAAATGATTATGTTGATGGAAAATAATTTGAAATTCAGTTGGAAGACTGGAAATTTACTAGTATACACAATGTTTTAACCTTTTAGGACTTAGTGAATGTAAATCATATGTTGTCAAAGAGCTGAGTAATAGTAAATCAAGGTATAAATATGTTACAAATATAACCACTAATTTGTTATAGAACTAACTAAAATTAACCTTTCTAAAAATAGCAATAGATAATGCAAATAAGAACTTAGATAAAAAATGACTGAGATAGATGATTAGAGGCTAAAAATTGAGGTAAAGGCTCATTTGAGTGTCACAAACAAGATTAAGGTATCAAAACTCCAAATGGAAAAGAGTACCCTAATTAGATAGTAATGCCATGTGGTGCTAGTGACCTTATTTTATTAATAGTGTCCTTTGTGCAGGACTATCCCAAGCTTATGGATGTACCTATGACTAGATCTGTAAAGTTTGTTCCTATGTGCATGAGCTCTAAAACCTTGTATATGGCCTATCTTGACTAATTTTATGAGAAAACCCTAATATTTCATGTTGTTAGGGCATCTATTTAATACAAGCAGAAAATTGTGTTTGTTAAAAGGGTAAGCTAGACATCATCAACGCACCATTGTGATGAGAATTGCCTACATAACAATACTCTGAGATCAAGCCTCAAGTAGTTCTCCCCACCTAAGTGCTAGTAAAATTGTAAGTAAAGCTAGTATGGTAGTTGACTTGAGTGTTTTGAATGTGTTTGAGACTGGAAATATGAGTAATCTTATCTTAAGAATGTTGTAGATGGTAATATGTAGAAGTAGGGCATAATAGGGATTGCTAACCTTAATTATGCACAACTTATTCTGAGTTTATATGTGTAATTTGCATCTCATTCCCATCTAGTGGCTAAAGGGATCAAAGTCATGTATTTATACTATTTTGGTGCTTGTGCAAGTGCTAAAATAGGTCTAGGCCTACCCTAGGAGGTTTAAGATTTGAAAAGATATCCATTTGTGAAAAAAGAGGGAAAAGATAGAAGTACCATTATTGGGAAACTTGTGCCATTTGGCACGACTATCCCTATTATGGTGCTAGTATCTATGTGGTGGAACACTAGGCACAAAGGGACAAGATGCAATAATGAAGGGTTGGGACTATTTCAGGGATGACTAGGGATGTTTTTGGCCCACACAAAGGATAGATAAGTATAAAAATAGGACCTAAGATAGGTCTAGGGATAAGCTAGGGATAGGTGGTTTCAAATAACACTCTTAGAATTCAAGTGTCATTTTTAGGTGATTACATATGCCCACCGCCCCCCCGCCCCCCCTTTATTATAGAAATGCAGCAAAGTAAAATGACTAGGATAAAGGAAAAAGAAGCATACCTAGACTTACTTAAAAAGTGAAGCCCAAGAAGTTGGATCTGATTATGTGAAGTATGCTCCATTACATGTCCTTCAAGTGAAACATTCATTTATCAATCCTTACTTAAGATATATAAAAGTAAAGAAAATATTGAGTAACGAATTAAAATTGAGTAAAGGGATGAGAAAGATGAAAGGAATGAATACACCTCATTGGGTACATGAGCCAATGTATAAAATTGGTGACAACCTATGTGTGTGCATGTATATAGTGATCAATCAATGAACAACTTAGACTAAGATGATGGCTTGCTCAATCCTCATGTGTGGGTGGCTCAAGAACTCAATCTAGTTTTGTCTCCATCATTTCCCACCCCTGCTTGGTGGATCATGACATGTGAATAGCTTGGATTGGACTGATGGTATGTCCAACCCTCTCATGTAGGTGGATCAAGAACTCAAGTAGACTATGACTCTATCATTACTTACTCATGTGTAGTAGATAAATCTCAAATTGAAACTATGAAATGTAACTAGAATGTCTAACTAGAGATGCTGACTCTATAGCCACTCGGGTATATTAGGTGGCTTCGAGCCACTTGTGAATGCTAACCACTAAAGATGAAATAAGGAATGAAATTGGTGTGAAACTTGTAATATGATGTTTGATGTATATAATGTTGAGAATGACATGGAGTTTATCATTCCATCTGATCAACTGATGTGTAAGTGAGCATACAAAAATAATGTACCACGCACATACTTCCAAATATAATATCTGAGCATATGGATTCTAGAATGAGTTATAATAATTTTTACCTGAGTATCTAAACTAAAAATGGGGATGGTCATGCTATGTATGATTCTCCCAATCTGAGAAAAATGGTATGAATCAAAGATAAACTAGTATGAATTTGAGATAAACTAAACAAAACTAGTAAATCAGTAACTAAACCTGAGCAAACCTAAATTATACCTACTATAATTTCTAGGCCAATATAGATTTTTCTAAAATTGAGGCTATTGGACAGTAGCACCATGTAGCTCTAGTTTCCCAATTTGGGCATTGATGTCTATCTACTATGATTTTTATACAATTGTATTCATCTATGTGTCACTATTTTTTATTGTGTTTACCTGATCTAATTTCTATAATCTGAGCCTATGTGCTTAAAAATATACTATGAGTGTATTATAGGAGCATGATCTCTGTAACAAACCCCTATGAATACCAACTCTCTTAAGGGGAGTTGTTGTACCTGTGTAATAACTATCCTAAAAATAAAAATCTCAACAAAATGTTTGTTAGCCAGAGCATATATGATATATGTGTAACAATCCAATATAATGTGCATATATAACATCAAAATATACAATAATATGAGCATAAGTTTTTAATGTGTGATGTATGTTATGTATAACATTCACAAGGCTATCAAGATAGATATAAAAATGTATGTAATAGTAAATCTAAGTAGCTACCTAGGGAGATGGGGCATGATATCCATCATGGCACCCAAGTAGGAAGGAGAGATGCATGAGGTCCCTCATGGAATCTAAGATTGGAGTGTGTAACAAGTAAACGAGAAGTGTCATATCCATGATGCATATAAGAAAGCATACTTACAGCACTCATAAGGCACACAAAGTAGGCCAAGGGTTTATAATATAAGGGACATGGGCACATGTCAATAAATATGACAAAAACAAGACATACAAGGACACGTTCAAATGTCCACATACGCAAGCAATAAGCAAGTTGATTTAAATCCACATATAAGGGAAATCACACACAAGGATATGGGCACATGTCCAAATCATACATACTATGAAAAGAAGTGGTGTAGGGCCAAAGAGGAATGTCATGTTTAAATGCCCTCAAAAAGAAGAAGCATAGAGATACAATCACATTTAAACTATGAAAGCTATAAATGAAATTATGCATGAACATGTAATACAAATCTATGTAAGAGTCAAGAGGTACATACGTTGAGTTTAAAGTAGTAATAACTAGAAAACAATTTGAGTATATGATGATCAATATTAAGATATAACATTGCTAAATTTGTGATGTAGAGGATATAAAGATGTAACCTTGTAATCAAAACTGTGTGTAGAGTGCCCCTAAGTGGGAGAATGTGTCAAAATAAAGAGCTTGTGTATCTATGTAAATGCCCACAGTGGATAGATAATAAAATTTTTGGATCGATGTAGTGGACCTGAGACCTGTAGCAATCTATGCCATATACTAGTGAATAAGGAGTATCTCCTATCAGTGTGTGAATACTAGTGTAGTAAGCTCATAGTACATAGACGAGCTATTTTTTCTAATCATCATTGAATTCGGTAACTATTTTAATGAAGATATTGTTGATTGTCTTGTTTGTTGTTTCAGCTTGATCATTGCCCTATGGGTAGTATGGAGTAGAGAATGTGTACCTGATTTTATATTTAGCACAAAATTTCTTCACTATTTTATTCTTGAAATACTTTCCATTATCTATGATGATGGCCACTCGTAGGCTGAAGTGGTAAATAATGTTGGTTATGAGAAAACAACATATATCTTATCCCTTTGTGGATTGTTATGGAATGGCCTCCACCCATTTTTTAAAGTATTTTATAGTTGTAATAATGAATCTAAGACCACTTGTGGAATCTAGATTAATCTTAATGATGAGATCAAAACCCCATAGCATGAATGGCCATGGGGATACTATGGGTTATAGTTTCTATGAAGGGACATGGTGTAGGTTGCCATGGCATTGAAATTTATCACATAACTTGGCATATTCCTGACATTCTTATTCCATCATTGGCCAATAGTAATCTTGTCTGAGTAAGTTGTGGGACATCACTTTGCCACTAAAATGACCACCGCATTTGCTATCATGTACCTTTCTGATAGCCAATTTAGCTTCTTAGATTTTCAAACATCAGATTAAGTACCCCTAAAAAAATATTTTGAATAATTCCCTACCAATAATGAAATATCGAATGGAGTTATGTTATATTTTTCACTTTTCATTTCTTATGAAAGTATCTAGTGTAATAGATTTATGTATAAAATTGTATATATTAGAGAACCATTCAGATGTTGTTGTGTTGCATGTGGTAACTACAACTACTAGAGCTATGAGGTCCACATAGGATATTGGTGGAGATTATAATACTTTTTTAGTGAAGATAGTGTGGTCTTCATCTATGTCAATGGGGATCAATGATGTCGCACTGGCCATTACATTGACATGACAATTATCTTTACGTGAAATGTTTTCAATAGATAATTTTTTAACCTGAGCCTGTATACATTGTACCATATTTTTGTAGGGAATTAGGCATTATTTTTTGGCTTGGTAGATATTTTTGACCTGATTGATAATTAATTATGAATCCTCATAAACTTTAATTGATTTGATCTAGTGAGATTGAGTTGCTTGAAGGCCTGAGATAAGAGATTCATATTCTATGATATTGTTGATGCATGAAAAACTGAGTTATTAAGCGAGGGGTACTATGTGTCCAAGTGGGTCGATAAAAAGAATTCAGATTTGGCACCAAATGCACATCTAGTACCATTAAAGAACATTATCCATGTATCGAAAGTGATATTATATGTTTTGAAGTCATCCCCAAAATCATTGTTGATAAGATTTGTGTCCAATAATGGGGTCGCTACCAATTGATATGTAATTATATGGTATTTTACTATTTTTTACAAGACTATCTTCAAGTCAAATTTTGTGAGTAACATAACCCATTTACAATATGGCCTGAAAGATGTGGTCTCAACTTGAAGAAATTTCAAGGAATGACTTTTGTAATAACTTGTGTCTCATTATTAATCATATAATGTCAGAGTTTTTAAGTAGAAAATACCATTGCCAAATAAAGTTCTTCTATTGTTGGATAATTTCATTCATAGTCAACAAGTGCATGACTAATGTATTAAATGGTCTACTCTTTATGTTGATATCATGTTGTGCTAAGAGTGCACCGAGTGTATGATCTATCGTTGAGAGGTAAAGGAGAAGTGGCTTAGTAATTATTGGTGGTACTAGGATAGGTGGGTTTAGTAGGTATTGTTTGAGTGTGTCAAATATTTCTTGACATGTGATGTCCCATTCAAATTATATATCCTTTTTAAGTAATCTAATGAATGATTGAGTCTTAACTATGAGTTGTGCCATAAAGTGACGTATTGCCTAGGTCCCTACTTATAAGGAGAGAAGTTACCTAAAGTTGGTAAGAGGAGGCAAGTCCATTATTTATTTGACTTTCTTAGTGTCAATGTAAATACCATATTGAGATATTTTAAGTCCTAAAAGTTTACCTAATGAAACCCCAAAGAAGAACTTCTTGGGATTGAATCATACATTGTATTTCCTTAGTCTTTTAAAAATCTATCGTAAATCTATGGCATGATGTTGTCATTCTTTTGATTTTGAAAGTAAATAATCGACATAATATTTGACTATTTAATGAATGATATCATGAAATATAAGTGTTATTTTTTGTTGGTATGTTTCACCTTCTTTTTTAGTTCAAAAAGCATGACTATATGGCAAAAGTGCCCTATAGTGTGGTAAAAGACATTTTTTCTTGGTCTTGTTCAATGATCATTATTCAGATTGTAACTAGTGAAACCATCCTTAAAAGAGAGAATTTCATAGGCTATGGTGGAGTCAACTATCATATCTAAAACCCTATATATATATTGTTTTGACTAATTTTGTGAGCAAACCCTAATCCTTCATGTTGCTAGGGCATCTTGTTGATGCAAGCAGGAAAGTGTGTTTGCTAGAAGGGTACGTTGGACATCTTCAACACCCAATTATGATGATAATTGCCTACATATAATTACTTTGAGATCAATCCTAATGTAATTCTCCCCACCTAAGTGCTAGTGCAAGTGAAGCTAGTATGATGGTTGACTTGTGTGCTTTGAATGTCCTTGAGACTATAAATATGAGTAATGTAAGCTTAGGAATGTTATAGATTGTAGTATGCAGAATAGGGATTACTAACCTTAATTGTGCACAACTTATTCAGATTTTGTATGTGTAATTTGCATCTCATTCCCATCTCGTGGTTAAAGGGATAAAAATCATGTATTTATACTATTTTGGTGTTTATATGGGTGCTGAAATAAGTTTAGGCTGAACCTAGGAGGTCTAAGATTTGAAAAGATATCCATTTATGAAAAAAGGAGGGAAAATATATCAGCGTCATTATTGGGAAACTAGTGCCACATGGTACTACTATCACTATTATGGTGCTAGTGTATAGGTGGCAAAACACTAGGCATGAAGGGACATGATGTAATAATGAAGGTTTGGGACTACTTTAGGGATGACTAGGGATCCTTATGGCCTGCATGTAGGCTAGATAAGTGTAAAAATAGGCCCTAAGATAGGTCTAGGGATAAGTTAGGGATAGGTGGTCTCAAATAACACTCTTAGCACTCAAGTGTCATTTTTAGGTGATTACATTTTCCCTACCCTTTATTCTAGAAATGCAGCAAAGCAAAATGACTAGGATAAATTAAAAAGAAGCATACCTAGACTTACCTAAGAATTAAATCCCAAAAAGCTAGATTTCATTATGTGAAGCATGATCCATTCCATGTTCTACAAGTGAAACATGCATAGATTAGTCCTTACTTAAGAGATATCAAAGTAAATACAATACTGAGTAAGGAAGTAAAATTGAGTAAAGGGATAACTGAGAGGAAAGGAATGAATATACCTCATTGGATACAAGAACCAATGTATAAAATTGGTGAAAACCTATGTGTATACATGTATATAGTGAGAAATCAATGAATAACTTGAACTAATTTGATGGCTTGCTCAATCCTCATGTGTGGGTGGCTCAAGAACTCAATCTAGTTTTAACTCCATCATTTCCCACCCCTGCTTGGTGGATCATGACATGTGAATAACTTGGATTAAACTGATGGTGTGTCTAACCCTCTCATGTAGGTGGCTCAAGAACTCAAGTATATTATCACTCTATCATTACCTATCCATGTTTAGTAGATGCATTTGAAACTTAAATTATGCAATGTAACTATAAATGTCTAACCGGGGATGTCATTTATATAGCCACTTAGGTATATTAAGCCGCTTCGAGCCACTCATGAATGCTAACCACTACAAATGGAGTAAGGCATTAAATTAGTGTGTAACCTAAAATATGATGTTTTATGTATACAATGTTGAGAATGACATGGAGTTTATCATTCCATATGATCAACCAGTGTGTAAGTGAGCATAGAAAATAATGTGTCATGCACATAACCCCAAATCTGATATCTAAGCATATGGATTCTGGACTAAGTTATAATAATATGTATCTAAGTATTTGAACTAAAAATGGGGATGGTCATGCCATGCATGATGCCCCCAATATAAGAAATATGGTATGAATCTAAGTTAAATTGGTATGAATTTTAGATAAATAAAGTAAATTGGTTAATATAGTAAGTAAACCTATGCAAACTCAAATTGTACCTACTATAATTTACTAGCCAATCTAGATTTTTCTAAAACTGAATCTATTGGATAGTAGTATCATGTGGTTTTAGTGTCTCAATTTAGGCACTGATGTCTATCTGCTATGATTTCTATGTAATTGTATTGATATATGTGTCACTATTTTTTAATGTGTTTAGCTGATTTGATTTCTATAATCTAAACCTGTGTGCTAAAAAATGTATTGAGTGTATTACACGAGTATGATATATGTGACAAACCCATATGAATGCCCCTCTATTTAAGGGAGTTTTTGAATCTATGTAATAACTATCCTCAAAATAAGAATCTCTATAAAATGTGTGTTAGCCAGAGAATATATGATATATATGTAATAATCAAATATAATATGCATATATAACAATAGAATGTAAGATAATCTAAGCATAATTTTATAATGTATGATGTATGTTATGTACAACATTCACAAGACTATCAAGATAGATATAAAAATGTATGTAACATCAAATCTAAGTAGCTACCTAGGGGATGGGGCATGATGTCCATCATGGCACCCAACTAGGAAGGGGAGATGCATGAGGTCCCTCATGGAATCTAAAATTGGAGTGTGTAACAAGTAAAATACAAGGGTCATGGCCATGATGCATATAAGAAAGCATACATACAACACACATGAGGCACACAAAGTAGGCCAAGGGACCATAATACAAGGGACATGGGCACATGTCACTAAATATCATAAAATAAGACATACAAGGACATGTCTAAATGTCTACATACGCAAGTAGCAAGCAAGTTGGTTTAGATCCACATATAATTGAAATCACACACAAGGACATGGGCACATGTCCAAATCATACATACTGTGAAAATAAGTGTCATAAGGCGAAAGAGGAATGCCATATTTAATTGTCCTAGAATAGAAGAAGCATAGAGATACAATCACATCTAAACTATGAAAGTTATAAATGAAAGTATGCATGAACATGTAATACAAATCTATGTAAGAGTCAATAGGTACATATGTTGAGTCTAAAGTAGTAATAGATGGTAAAAAATATAAGTGTATGATGATCAATATCAAGATATAAAATTTCCAAATCTGTGATGTAAAGTTTATAAATATGTGACTTGGTAATCAAAAATATATGTAGACTGCCCCCAAATGGGATAATGTGTCAAATGAAGAACCCATGTATCTGTGTAAATGTCCCCAATGTGTAAATAATAAGAAATCTGGATCAATGTAGTAGACCTGAGACCTATAGTAATTTGCAAGTACTCGACAACAATAAGTGAAACATGTATGTATGATAAAACTGGCTATACTAAGATAACTAGCACATGTAGTATATAGAAAATAGAGGAGATGTAAACATGGCAATGCATACAATCTATAATTTATGTTTTCTACATAAATATTCAAATGTTTTTGTGTTTTTGACATATTATATTGTTTTTGTGTTTTCTTGATATAAGTTATTTACAAGCAATATGAAAAGATTTTTTTTATTTTTTATTTAAAATATCCTTAAATGCATGATGTTCAATAGGTTTTTTATTTCCTTGCCATCAAGTGAAGCTAGATGATATACTTGAATGTGCATGGAATCCAACTATTCTAATTATATGAAGTTAGGTATATGAAGTTATGGTGAAACTTATGTGTTGGTAAATGAAATTTGAATCAGAATAATGATTATATTCAAGAATGATATTTATTTTATGGTTGACATTATTGTCGTACACTCTCATTTAAAGTATGAATTTGGGAAGATTGCCTCCTAGAATCATAATGTTGGTAGCATTCTTGTTTGAAGTATCACCAAAAATTACATAGAATAGAATGGATTAGCATACTATATAGTTCTTATTGATGTTATTACAGCTATGTTAAACATCTTGATGCAAGATATAGATTATTGTAGTGAGGTCCATCTATCCCTTTAATTGCAATATAATTTGAATTCTAAAGCATGTAGTAGTTGACAATTCATGATGTTAAGTTAAATTAGTGGGCGAGTTCTCTATGCCATATTGAATTATTGAATAACTCATTGCATAGAGTTACTTGTACTTGGATGCACTATACCTTTTATATCAACAACTTTTCCTTTACTAACTATACACACATTGACCATTTTGTTAATATGATCTCTTTTTGCATACAGCAAATATGGGTTATCCACTATGCTTCATCTGGTAACTATAGATACAAGCTCTATCAATACTCTTTAATCCATTAGAGGTTATCCATGTTTTAATGAATTGATAATCAACATGAGATTATGAGTAAAGAACCATTTTAAATTCAAAGGCCTTAAGGAGTAAGACTAATTTAGTTTATATTTTAAATTAACAATGGGTGACTTGTGAGTTTTAAAATGAACAAGGAAAATGGTGTGATGATCTCTGATCCAATGAGGAGGATACTTACCCTCAGCTGGTAGCACCATTTTAGTTCCCCATAACTATTTATCTTCCACTCATTTACTAAGATTGTACTCTTTTATGGATAATAATGAATTCTACAATATAGTTATAGGATCATAGTGTTAATTTGGCCACATGTGCTTTAATCAGTTTGTTGTTTGATATATTTATGATTGGCATTTTAGACAGCATACATGATAGCTCACATTAGATTCAAACCTCAATTCTCATCTCATACACATGTTATAACTAAATGACAACATAAAATACGTAACGTTGTCTATTTTTTATTTTAAAGAAGAAATCATTTAACCATCCTCAAGCAAAAACAAAACCTATTGAGGGGAATGAGATACCTAATGAGATTTAAGGACCTATAAATGATCCTATATAGAATATTAGTGCCATGTATGGTGCTTGGGACTTATCCACATAATTTTACACTGATATGTCCTAAACTCTATAGTTTCCTTCTAGACAACTTGCTTCCTCATAACATCCTTTACAGGTATTTACCCCTAGTTAAATATCTCATATCACCTGCTTTAGTTCTAGTTGTGTGTACATGAGTACACTAAATGAGTATTGCTTGCATCAACAAGTGGAGTATTGGGTCCTACACACAGTCTAAACTGTACTTTGATAATGTAATTCCAAAATTATTTTTTGGGGTTATTTCATGATCTTGCTCACATTTATAGCTATCATGCCATGCTTCCTCTTCTCCCAAATGGATTTCATGCCCATTGACATCTTTTCCTCTTGTACATATCTAAAGCTCACAATACAACCAAATCTAATTTGGGCAGGGTCTAATTTTCAAAATTTAAACAAATATGCCATGTCTACCATGTAGGATGTTGAATTCCTAAAAATTATTAATAGAAGGGAATGGGGACGGCAGAAAAACATAAATATATGGCAATTATGTTGGTGGTGACAATGTGATGGAGATTAAAGTCGTTCATGGTTAAGGGATATCGATAACATTCCTATTTATGGTTTGAAATCGTGGTCTTTGAGGTGCTAGTGCTAGCATGCATGTTGGTTAAGCTCACCCATTGCATTTGGCAGGAAGTTTAGTGACTAGAGTATCAGTGACTTTGGGAAATTGTTAATATGTGAATTGAAACATGTGCAGATCTATCACTTGGCAAGGGAGCACATGACCATTCTAACCATCTTCTTCATTCTATTACAACACTGCATTAAGGGTTGATTGATCCCACCTACCTATAAATATTAAAAACATGGAGCCACTTATTATAACATTATATTATGGTTCTCTGAAATGGATTACATTGGAATTGACATTATGATCACTAGCACTACAAACATGCACACCAACAAAGCTTTTTACACACCCCCCATTTTAGATTTTATTCTTCCCAAGCACAAATCTTCCCTTTGCTCTCAAATATTTTGAATTATTTCTTGATATTCTTAAAGTGGTTGAAGGGGAGGAGTAAAAATAGGAAATGTTGTCCCAAAAATAATTAATCTACCATGAACTATACCTATAAAAGGTTGTAATAAAAATAATGTCTACACAACCACCCATCACCATCACCGACAATAGATCCACTATTTTCTTGTACTATTTTAGGTATTCATTTTTATCATTTGATAGGTATCATTATTAAATGAAATATAGATGTTGTACAAATTCTTAATTACATATGTTCATTCCTTTATTAACTTGCCCAAGGAAGATTATATGTGCTTCAAATTTGTTATTAGTGGCTTTTCATCATTCAATTATGGGGTGGTATTTGTTAAATGTAAAATTTTGGATATAAGGGGAGGGGACTAGTAGTTGGGTCCCCTTATTTCAGGGTCCCATTATTTTTTTAAAAATCTATGTTATAATTTATCGCTTTAGATTTATGTAGTTTAACTAGTAATTATTTAAAATAAGTTGTATCAAAGGTTTATTAGTCTTCTCCAAATCTATATGATAATTTTTCATTGAACATGTCATTTTTTATCATTTTTAAGGTGTGACTAGTAGTTGGGACCCTTAACTTCAAGTTCTCACAATTTTTTAAAAACTCTACATTATAACTAGAGGCTTTTAGCATTCTACAAATTAGATGCGTCATTTTTTATCTTGTTTTTAAAGTGTGACTAGTATTGGGGACCCCAATGCCCAATTAATTTTTATAAATTTGACTAATAACAATATCAAACAAATAATTTTTTTACATTAGCTTTAAAATTTGTGCACTTAGGCACATCATCGACTTGTGATGGGTTATTAATAAAAAGTGAAGGGACATGTTTGAAGATGCTTGGGTGATTAATATTGAACAATAAGCCATGTTTAATGACACTTAACATTTATTTCCATTAATATTGCCAATAAATTTTACCATACGTGCCATCAACCACTTGTTTGGCGTGGCATTTCTAGACTCTTTTCCCCAAATAGTCATGGAACCCTTATACCTCTTCCAACATATGAAACATTTCATACAACTTTCAGTGTCAGCAGTTCAAAGGGATGAAAATGTTGTTTCAATGTGTGTGTATTGTTCTTGTAACTAAACCCACAATAGTCTTCAGTTGTATTTTTATGTGCCAATAATACATGATTTTTATTATTATTTTAATGATATTTTGGCATGTCTTTGTAATTGAGTCAAATTTTACTTGTATGTTCATGGCGTGGCCTCAAGATTTTCATTCATATAGTAGTAAAAATTATTGTTTTTGTATCAAACAATATCATTTTCTAAATTCATTGGCCATGTTGGGACACGCTAGTGACATTAATATCCTACGAATGGCCATGTTGGAAGATGCTTGAGTTTTTAATATGCAACAAACATTTTTGAAGATCCCTATCAACTATTAATTTTGTCATTCGCACCATCTTCCATCTGTTCAATGTGACTTGTTCATGTCACTCTCCTCAAAATGGGATGGAACCCAAATGCATGTTATTGTCATCTTAATTATTTATCCATAGTGACTTTTATTTATATGTGAATTAAAATATCAAGGTTTCCATTCACATACCAGTAAATGTTATTAACAATCGAAAGTTGATATGTAGACAAATCTTTCTAAATTTTGAAATTAAGTCAACTATAAACAAATAAATGACTATGTTCATTTGATAATCAAATAGAATCAAGAATTATCAATTAGATTGAGGAACTTATAAATTCTAAGCTAACATTCAATTGTGGATCACTTTTGGCTCACATACTAAAGTGTTTTATTGAAATATATCTATTATAATTTATGTTTATTGAAATATGTGTTCCAATTTGAGGTGTTTGATGAATTAATATATTTCTCTAATACACATTCCCAAATAAAGTGTGAATATTGTAGACTAGAAAATTAAAATCATTGCAGGAGGGCAAGATACAAGCTCTGCATCTAGGACAGAAGGCAATAAGAAAGTGAGCAAGATTGGGCTTGAGCTTGGAATTTTAAATCTAGTTGAGTATAATAAGCCACATATGAAGAGAAAAATTGAAACTCCATCACTTATTTAACTTGACAAGAGATGAGAGAAGGGACTCATACTCTGATATAAAACACTAGAAAAATAATTTTTATAGTGGCATCATAATTCCACCGTTAATCCTTCCGCCATGCAAGTAAAGGTTATAGTCCCATTTTTTTAAGAATGACATCTCGAATCAACTCTTGAATATGTAAAATAGAATGTAAGTCAGGTGCTAAAATCTTGAACTTACTTTGTAAGGCAAGCCATGGAATCCAAATTCTAGATGAGATAAGATCTCTAAAAGTGGTAATGCCTATAAAATTTAAAGGAGTTTTATACCTAGTGTTTCAATAAGATGGAGACCGGTATTTTCCATGATAGTTAACCACCTTTAATTATGATCATTGAAAGAAAGAGAAGTTTTGAATCCATCACCAATTCATTTTAGGTGAGGTTTTACAACTTCAAATGATTTCCAAATGCATTTGGACACAAAGGACTCCTTAATTTTGACTAGGACATAAGTGACTAGGAGAGTTTAAAATCTTTTCTTTTTTCAATTTTTTTTTCATATAGTGAACTTTCAAAAATGTTAGCATATCAAAAGGATTTTCCAAGCCTTATTACTTTCAATATACACTTTCCACTTGGTGCAAAGATCTATGATTTTTCCATAAATATTGATATTATCCATACCTTCCTCATCTTGATGAAGAAAACAAGTATCCTAAAACACCTTAGTGAAAGTCCCTAATCTGTATAATATTGGCCCAAAGAAAGCATTTAAACAACTTAGGTGACTTATCATATGAGGCTCTATAAGGAGCCCAACTCGAGGAAGAATAGTAAACATTAGTAGAGGAATCTTTTTTTTGGTGCAAATGTAAAATTTTCCTATTAAATAAATGGGTTTAGTAATATAATAGGCTATTTTTTTTCCACTCTTTCAATTACATAGTATTTCCAATCTATCAATTACATAGTACCACAATTTAAAGGGAAAGCTATCAAAATAAAAAAGAATGCCTATGAGTTTGAATTTATCCCATTTTTTTATCCATTTCCATTGAAAATTCTTGATCCAATCTGAAAATGGCATCATGCTTTGTCTAAAGAATTGTTTTGTGGCCCATTACAGATTAGATCTAGAAGCTTTACAAAAAAATCAAGCCATTGTTGTGGCTCTTTAAATGAGCCCTCATGCTTTATAAGTGTGTGGAAATAATTATATATGAAGTGCACATTTATTAATTGAGTGAGGCAATTGGGAGGGATAATTCCCTAAATCAGTCCATGCTCAGGTATGTGGGAAACCAAATAGCCAAAATCTTCAGTCACAAGATCATATTGTGGTAAAATGAGAAGAAACATTTATAGATGCAATGAAATAGCTTGAAACTATCAAAATTATGGCTATTAATAGTAAAAACACCTGAGGCATTAGATAAGAACTCATCTCTATATCAAAATTACTAAACCCTAAAGTATTAAACATGGCAAGGATAAATTTCCAATCAATACAGCTAAAAAAATTTCCAAAATCAAGCATTAATAATATGGTCCTCTACTGAGAAGCATGGAATCACTCTATTATTTCCTATAAAACAATGATATATTCCTAAATATACAACTTTTGATAAACCCTATTTGTTTTAATTTAGGAATTACAGGTAATTTGTGGCAAAAGTGTGATGCTAGTGCTAGTATTTTGTATGAGGAGTGATTGACCTGCAACTGGTAAGTAACTTTAGATCTCCCTCTATAGCAAATAATTTGATGTTTCTTTTGTTATTTAATGCCCATTAAATATTTATTTCAAAAGGATTTTATATAAATATAAAGTAATTCTGGCCCCAAAAAAATTACCATGTTAATTTGTAAAATTCACAAGGGAAATCGAAAACTCCAACGATAATAATAATATATATAATCATTGAGGTGTGTATAAAAATACCAAAATCTCTGAGTTAAAAATAAGCATTAGCAAAGAAGATTGTTCACCATTAAATTGAATGAAAAGAAGAGTACATATAGCCAAAAGTTGTTAGTGTTAGTGGAGTTTGACAAATGCATTAACTCCCACTTAACATCACCTATGCTAAACCTAACTAGGCTTAATCATAGTGAAGTATGCTAGTTACCAATGCTTGCATGATGCTCTGAAACCTAACAGAATCATAACTGAAAGCTAACTGGTAGAATACACTAACACCCCCCTTAAGCATAGCTTAGGTGGGTAGAAAAAAAAAGATGGGTCCCGGCAACAAGGCTTGCTGAGGTACCTACATACAATGCAACTCTCAATAAGTAAAGTAAAAAGAGAAAATCCAATGGGAAAAAACACTTCCCTCCAAAAGAGAGACAAGAAAAAGAAGTAAGAACTAGAAAGCCTTGTCTAACACCCCCTTAAGCATAACTTAGGTGGGCTTTAAAATTAGGTCCCGGCAACGAGTCCTGATGAGGTACCCAAATACATAGTGATGATCCTAGTATCCTACAAAATATGAAAGATGTGTGCCTAAACAAAGAAGAGAGAGAATGTATGCACATAATGTCGCATGGTGGAGGTTGTAGTAGGTCCCCCTGCAATAAATATTGTCTCTTCCTTTCAGAGTAAAGAAACCACGAGCTGTCAAACTGTTGTATTCCCACTCAAGTGGAGTTGCCTTTGAATAGGCGGTTGTATACAGCATGGAGAGACATCAATCCGTTGTCTGCTCATAGAGCTTTCTTCAGGTTCGATGGCATGCAGAGAAGTCAATACGCTCCAAGTGAATTTGTTCTCTGCTAAGACCACAAATGGTGCCGGTATTGATGCATGCACAGACTAGAAAATCAGATTCGCAGGGCAGACATGGATACCAGGTACACACCATGCAATTCCCTCAAACAAAATGCTGATTGTACAAGTCCAATCCGCAGAACACAATAATATCAAACCAGAGAATATTGATCACACAAGACGCATTTTCCCCCTACGAAGCTGGAACGGAACAACAGGGCCGTGAGGAGGAAAGGAACGCTGGAGGAAGACCGACGACTAGATCCAGACGAGGGAGGTTGACAGATGTCTCTTGAGCAGGCTCAAAAAGCACTTCGTGGGCAAGGCAATAGCACTACGAGTGTGCTTGAACGGCGCTTGGCAGGCTGCTGGCAGATCACGTGGAGGGGTCTGGGAGGCGTCAATTCAGATCCATACCAAAGATAGCCCGAGGAATGCACTCAAGGTGCACTTCTGAAAATTCAGACTCCAAATCTCTAAATCCTGAACTGTTAATAAAATATAATCTCCTCTTAAAATTCAGACTCCAAATCTCTAAATCCTGAACTGTTAATAAAATATAATTTCCTCTTAGTAATCCAAATTTTGGGTTAACTCAGATCTGCTATGAGACCATGTAGAAAAATACAGAATCTCTGGGTTAAAAATAAGCATTAGCGAAAAAGATTGTTCATCATTAAATTAAATGAAAAGAAGAGTGTACATATAGCCAAAAGCTGTTAGTATTAATGAAGTTTGACAAATGCATTAACTCCCACTTAATATCATCTATGCCAAACTTAACTAAACTTAATCATAGTGAAATATGCTAGTTGCCGGTGCTTACATGATGCTATGAAACCTAACGGAATCATAACTGAAATCTAACTGGTAGAATACACTAACACGCTGAAGACAATACATTTAGATGAAATAAAGTAGTAAAAGATGCATGGTGAGAATGAGTTGTTATTTAATAGATGATATAATAGTTGCAGTTGTTCTGCCATCTTACAACCTGCACAGTACCCACAAATTATGAATTAGCTAAAACAAATGGAAAGGAGGAAAAAAAAAATTGTTATTGTGATTCTTACGTGTTGCAGTTGGTGGTCTTGTTGATTTTAAAGCCAACGACGGTGTTGCATTTGGTAGGAAGATTAGCGACTGCAGTTTCGGTGAGTTAGGGAAAATTGTTAATCTGCGATTTGAAACATGTGCAGATCTGTCGCTTGGCACGGGAAGAATGTGGCCATTCAAGCCAGTTACTTCACTCCACTGCAGCACTGCGCCGAGGGCTGACCATTCCCATCTGCCTGTAAATATGATAAACACGGATCCACTGATTGTAACACTGTATTGCAGCTCTGTGCAACGGCTGCCATTGGCATTAACGTTGTCATCACCAGCGCTGCAAATGCGCACACCAACAAACCTTCCTTACTCTATAATAAATATATAAAATTACTTACTGTAATTACCAATTTACCAATCTCACTGAGAATTAGTCTTATAAATATATATGAAAATGAAACAATATAATTTATTCCGTGTACAGACTTATAGTGTGATGTGTGTACTATGTGATGCATGGTGAAATGTATATGAATAGTGAAATGCATGTAAACTATTCTGTGTACACATTGCAGTCCATAGATTATAAACTTTTAAAGCTCACCTTTCTTTTGTCATTTTAATAATGATATGCACTTCTTGTCACACCATGTGTAACTTGTGTGTTCTGGTTCATATATATTAGTGGTCAAATTTAAACCTAGTTACCCATCCTAGCCCGTCTAAATTGATGTAATGAGTATTACAGAGTATACACTTTACTTTACAAATTTACAAAAAAAAAAATGAATTGTATTATTTTTTTTATGAAACCAATCTCCCTTTATATGTGCGTGTGTGTGTGTGTGTAGTATTAAATAATATATATAGTTTCATATATATATATATATATATATATATATATATATATATATATATATATATATATATATATATATATATATATATATAAAATACTAATTCAAAATGAGATTGGAATTTACTTCCTTTTTATATCTATTTATAAGTTTAATTCAAAGTTAATTGGAATTTGGTATCCCTAACTAATAAAAGGCTATAATCAATACTTCTAGAAGAATAGCATTGAGTAGGTATAAATTAATTTTATACATTTATTTTTTAATTTAAATTTGTCATTGAGTAGGTATAAGTTGGAAGAAAATAGCTTCTATTAATCGTCTTAAGAAGGATAAAAGACAACTATCACTTGTTGATGCATTTCATATCCCTCAAGATTCTAATCAGTAATGTCAGTCCAGAAATGAAGACTTTGGTGTTCATCTACATGAAAGAAAATATGAATCAGATGAAGAATAGATTTGAGAAGAGGAACAAGCATCAAAGAAGCAAAAGTGAACATTCAAGTCCAAATGAAAAACAAGATTTTCATGGGCTTATGTTGTAAAATATTGCAATGGTGTTGAAAGGATAAAATATTCTTGGTGTGTAAAATATAAGAGAGAGACTCAATTTGCTAAATATGGGAATACTACCCTTCAAGTCAACGGTGTTAAAATGCATGCAGAATCAGAGTCTCATAAATTTATTTTCTAATTTTTTGAAGGAGAAAGCAAACAAAGTAGTATTCCAATAACTAAACATGTAGAACTAATGGTAGATGTTGAGAAGGAGAGAATCATATCTGTGATAAAAAATATGTATTTTGTTTCCATACATGATTTACTTTTAGAAGTTTATAAACTAATTTATGACTTGAACAAGTATAAAGGCACTTCACACATGTCTCTAACAGATAAATACTCTGCATATACAAATACCACATTTGAAAAAGAGTTTCTACAAGCTTCAAAAGAGGTATATTGAAAAAAGTTAAAAGATAAGATTTTTCATAGTCCATTTTACTCAATTTTAGTTGATGAAAGTATTGATCAAACTATACAACATTTGATAGTTTACATTACATATTTGATAAATGAGAGAAGAGGTAAATGTGTAACAAAGTTTATACGTCTCCTTCAAATAAAGGATGGAACAACTCAATCTATGTATGATGTTGTGATAAGTCTTTTAGTAGAGATGAATTTATCATTGACAAAGTTAGTTGGTTTCGGATCTGATGGGGCTTCTGCTATGAAGGGTATTCATGAAGGCTTATCTACTAAGCTTCATTGAGATGCTCCTCGATTAATAGATATTCATTGCATAACTTATCAAGAAGCATTAGCAGCAAATGATGCTTCATCTTATTTTTTAGAGCTACACTTTTTTGACAAATTTATAAATAAAATTTATCTCTGGCTTGGAAAATATGTTAAAAGACATGGAGTATTAAGAGATTTGATGGATTCATTTCAAATTAATCAGTTAGAGGTGTTGTAAATTAATCAAATTAAATGGCTCTCTAAAATAAAGGTCATGGAAAGGCTTGTCAAAATCATACCTATTTTATTGAAAGAATGGGAGTTAGAAGATAAAAAAATGTATGATTTGACAAAAAATATTCAAGTATAGTTTCAAGATGACCATGTTGACATTACTTCCATTGGCACCACTTTAGATATTACTATTGAAATGTTTCGTAGGAGATTTCAAAGAGATATATTTGGGGCAGGTATAATACATATTTCATCTTTTTTAATAGAGCACAAGGAGGAATTCTTGAGTTTTTAAATGGAGCAGGTACAATACATATACATCCATTGAGATTTGAGAGCTTGTCTAACTCACAAAGATCAAGGACAATAGATGATTAGATTGAATTGGAAAAAAGCTTTATAATGAAGGTTATTGATTCTCTATATGCAAGGTTCATACATTTATCTATGTTTAATGTTGTTAATTTTTTCAATCTTTATAATTATTATGATGAGGTGGATGATAGAGAACGTCAAAAAAAAAAATGGTTAACATGTTTATGTGAAAAATTTAGTGTTGGAAAATTGTCTATTATAGATACTATCAAATGTTTAGGGGAGATGGATGAATTTATTTATACTATTTATAAATCATACTAAAAAAATCATATGTTTGGAGCATGGGATCTTTGTAGAGGTGAACTTGAATGGTTTGAAAGGTTTCTATGTTTAATGCAGCTATGACAAGCTATTCTTATTATTCCAGTGAGCATGACAGTATGTGAAAGAGGTTTTTCAAAGTTAAACAGGATAAATAATGATGATCAATCTAGATTTTCTTTAAAAAATTGGATATGTTAACATTTCTTTCTTTTTGTGCACCTCATGCTCTAAATGAGGTAGATTATAATGTTATTTATGATGAATGGAATCATATAAAAATGTAAAGGCCTCTTCCTCTAGACCAGTAGATCCATTACTATAGTAGTTTGGAATAGAAGAATATAAAAAAACTAAAACTTCACAATAGTTATAGTATTAGAAGGAAATTTTTGAATAGAAGTTGAAACCAATGATATAAGTTAATATATATTTTATTTGTGTGATTGAATCATTCTCTAACAAATTGGAATCCAAGCTTATATAGTTCATAATTTTAATGAGCAACATTCTTGAAGTAAAGTGAAAGTTGATTGGAATTGATTTTAATATTAATTAAGACTATTTATAATCATTAATATAACATTTACATTTATATATGTTTTATTATTAGACTATAAACAAGTACTACTAATTCCCTTCTTATTGAATTCGGTGTAAATATAACAATAATGAGCTAGGTTATTTTTAGAAATTTGTTGTGCACTGATAAAAGTGGTGTATACAGGTAAAAACAAAAGCATCATGTTATTCTGCATCATGTTTTTGGTTTTAGTTGTATGTACCAAGTTGGCTATTGTATTCCTACTTCCATTTCCAACTAATGGATGGGGTGGGTAGGGATAGTCTATTACCCACTAATGGATGGGCTCAGGAGGTGCATGGACTGAGTCTTGCCATACATAATAATTACCATTAAATGAATCAGTTGGCTATGAAATTTATGAATATTTTAGTTGATATTATAAGTGTAACATTGCATAGCTTGATCTTCTGCTCTCTTTTTAATATTTTTTCTATCTAAGTCCTTTTTTCTCTATTTTTATTTAATGATTACCGTATGAAATCCTATGTTTTTTATCCAATATCTTAATCCTCTTTCCTTTATTTTTAAAAAATTTTCTCTCTAAATTCTCTATTTTTATTTAATGATTACCTTTTAAAGTCATAATGTTGCTTGATTCGATATTTTAATCTTCTCTGCTCTACTTTTTTTTTTCAAGTTATCTATTTTTATTTAATGATTATTTTTAGTTAAAGGTGTTAGATTCTATTTTTATAGTAAGAGGATTTTATAAATCTAACTGATTGAAATTCTATACTATATGGTAGATTTGAACACTATAAGTTATATGGCATTTTATACATTATTTTATGTTTATCCTATTTTTATCATATTTAATTTTTTATAGGCCAAGGTGACTCCATAGGTGTTAGGATTTTACAAATATGACCAATTGAGATTCTATACTATGTGGTAATTTTGAGCATTGTGTAGGTGATATGGCATTTTATAGAATGTAAAGTAATTATTTACAGTGTGTTGGGTAGGATCGATCATTTGAATTATTGTGGCAAGTTGGCAACTATTATAAGATACAATATAGCTTTCTCTGTAATTACATTTTATAGTGTATATAGTGTAATTTTTCCTCTTCATTTGCGGCAATTTAATACATCTAAGATAACAAAATCTTTGCATTAGTTGTTACATACATCATAGATGAATTTTCCCTCTTCTTTTGGGATTTTTACATTGTCATGCACTTTAATACTTGGACCTTTTTCTAGATTCATTTTTTTTGCATTTCTGGGATAGAGATAAAGCCCTTTGACGTGTTGTGATGGGTTCAAATTTGACTGTTGGTTATGATTGTTATAACTTGTGACTCGTATCCTTTTGGTCTCATAAAACTGTGTGTGTGTGTGTGTGTGTGTGTGTGTGTGTGTGTGTGTGTGTGTGTGTGTGTGTGTGTGTGTGTGTGTGTGTGTGTGTGTGTGTGTGTGTAATTTAATGTGAGATTGGTAATTACAATGAGATTGGTTTTACATATTTATAAATTAATTCAATAAGAAGGGCATTAGTAGAATCTGTTCATAGTACAGTAATAAAAAATATATAAATGTAAATGTTGTATTATTGATTATAAACTATTTTAAGTAATATTTTTATATATGGGAGATTAATTTTAAGTGATATTAAAATTGGCAATTATAGCAGGATTGGTTTTATATATTTAGAATACTAATTCAACAAGAAGGAAATTAGCATTTAAATTTATATTTTGTAGTTACTTTATTTTTGACATTATATAGTTAAATGTTATTTAAAACTATTTATAATCATTAATACAACATTTAGATTTATGTGTTTTATTACTAGACTATAAATAGGTATTGTTAATTCCCTTCTTGTTGGATTGCGTGCAAATGTAACAATAATGAGCTAGGTTGGTCTTGGAAGTTTGTTGTGCACTAACAAAGGTGGTGTATATAGATAAAAATAAAAACACGATGTTATTCTACATCACATTTTTTGTTTTAGTTTTATGCTTAAGGTTGGCTATTGCATTCCTACTTCCATCTTTAAATGATGGTTGGGGTGGGTAGAAATTATATACCTGCTTATGGATGGGCTCAGGTGGTGCATGGATTAAGTCTTGACATATAGAGGAATTCTCATGAAATAAACCAACTAGATATAGAAGTTAAGAATATTTTAGTTGATATTTTAAGTGTAACATTGCATAGCTAGATCTTATTCAATCTAGTTCTATGATTTAAATTTTTTTTTTAGCTTGTTATTAAGAAATAGAAGTACATTTGATTTGTATAAGGTTAGATGTTATGAATTATGATTATTGTGCCCTTTTGGGTAAATATTATAAATAGGTACTACTAATTCCCCTTTTTTTTAATTCAATGTAGATGTAACAGTAATGAGCTAGGTTGGTCTTGGAATTTGTTTGTACACTGGCAAAGGTGGTGTATACAGGTAAAACAAAAACATGATGTTATTTTGAATCACGTTTTTTGTTTTAGTTATATGCTCCAAGTTGACTATTGTATTCCTAGTTCCATCTCCAACTAATGGTTGGGGTCGGTAGGGATTATAAACCCGCTTATGGATGGGCTCAAGGGGTGCATGGACTA
This sequence comes from Torreya grandis, assembly GCA_037957365.1. NCBI lineage: Eukaryota > Viridiplantae > Streptophyta > Pinopsida > Cupressales > Taxaceae > Torreya > Torreya grandis. Next base: position 2,420,669 of record JARHVA010000101.1, read on the forward strand.
GGTCTTGACATATAGAGGAATTACTGTGAAATGAACCAATTGGATATGAAAGTTATGAATAGTTGATATTGTAAGTGTAACATTGCATAGTTAGATCTTATTCAATCCAGTTCTGTGATTTAAATATTTTTTAGTTTGTTATTTGAAAATAAAAGTACATTTGATTTGTATAAGTAACATGTTATGAATTATGATTGTTGTACCTTTTTGGATGAATGCTATAATTTCATTGAATAATTTTTTTACGTTGTATTTCCAAAATTTTATTAAGTATTTTATTTTTGTGTTTGAATCATTCCCCAACAAATTGAAATCAAAGTTTCTTTAGTTCATAATTTTAGTGACACATACAAAATTTACTTTTATCAATCAAATGGCACTTAAATTTACACTTGTCAATCAAAGGGCACTTAAATTTACATCTATCAATTGAAGGGCAACTATTTTTATAACTTTTCATCACTGAAGGTCTGGTTGCATAAATACCCCTCAGCTTGAAATGAAGGCCATCCCTTTAAACTTGACCGCTATACACAACCACCCATCACCATCACCGACATAGATCCACTGCTTGCTTGTACCATTTAAGGTATTTATTTTTATCATTTGACAAGCATCATTATTAAATAAAATATAGATGTTGTATGACTTCATTATGATCGATGTTCATTTTTTATTAACTTGCCCAAGGCAAGCTATATAGGTTTCAAATTTGTTATTGGTGGCTTTTTATCATTTAATTCTGAGGTGGTATTGGACTAGTCATTGGGACATAATTTTTTTTTTAATTATATTATATTTTATTGTTTTGGATTTATGTAGTTTAATTAGTTATTACTTAAAATAAGTCATTTTATAATGTTTTATAAAGTTGTATCGCAATTTTTTTTATCAAGTATCATTTTTATTATGACTCGTAGTTGGGACTTCAATGTTCAATTATTTTTATAAATTTGACTAATAATAATATCAAACAAACTTTTTATTTATATTGGTTTTAAAATTTGTGCACTTAGGCATGCCATAAGTTGCAATGAGTCATTAATAAAAAATGAAAGGACATGTTAGAAGATACATGGGTGATTAATATGCAATGATAGACCATGTATAATGACACTTGACAAGATTTTTTTCCATTAATGTTGCAAGTAATTGCCATCAACCACCTATTTGGCCTGGCTTTTGAAGACTCTTCTCTATAAATAGTCATGGAACTCTTACACCTCTTCTACTATCTATAGATTTTCATCAATTCAAAGGGACAAACTGTTATTTCAAGGTGTGTACCTTGTTCTTATAATTGAATCCACAACAATCTTCATTTATTTTTTTGTGAGCCTATAATACATTATTATTTTTATCATTTTAATGGTTTTTTGTGTGCCTTTACAACTGAGTCAACTTTTACTTGTATGTTCATGGCATGCCCTCAAGGTTTTCATTCACATAGCACTAAATATTTTTTTTGTATCAAATGATACCATTTTCTGAATTCATTATCCATATCGGGACACCCCTGTGACATTAATATGCAATGAAGAACAATGTTGGAAGATGCTTGGATTTTTTGAATTCCACTGCTAATCCTTCCATCAAGAAATTAGAGGTTACAATGCCATTTTTAAAATGAAATTAGACATCAACCCTTGGATATGTAAGATAGAAGGTAAGTCAAAGGCTAAAAGCTTGAAATTACATTCTAAGCCAAGCTATGAAATCTAAACTCTAGATGAGATAAAATCTCTAAAAGTGGTAATCCTTATACCTAGTATTTCAGCAAGAGAAAGGTTGGAATTTTTCATGATAGTAGTTACTCAACTATCACCCCTGTTAGAGGGATCATAAAAATTTAAAATCTTGCACTTCAATGCTAGTTTAAGGAGATGAAAGAAGCTATACAGACTTTCGAAGTCATGTGCAGGGAAAAATAGTTATATAATATCCTTTAATCTTCTACAAATCAATAAAAAACTTAGGAATAAGTTTCATTCTCAATAGTTGCAGACATATCCTTCTCACTCTCATCATCTCCTTCACAAGCTAGAGAAGACCAATGTCAAGCAAATAATACAAGTCATACAGGTAGAGTTGGGAGATAATATTTTGGCCAAAGTTTGGTACATCTAAGGGATTTCAATTTGTGGCATTGGTTTTTGTATTAGTTCTCTAGATTTATGAAGAATCACTAAAAGCCCAGACTACTTTTTAAGAACTCAAAACCACACAAACTAAGTTTAGAGCAACTCCAAAATAAATTGTGAATTTGTGGGTACTTGAAATCAATTAGAGTGTGTTCTCAGATATCTGTATATGCCTCACATATGTTAATTCATCATGGTGGCATGTTTGGATGTATTTGATACCCATTCTACCCTAACTCTACATACTACCATCTATAAAAGTCTTAATCCTAGTTTTCAAATATTAAAAGCTCAAAGACATTCAAATAATCCATCTCCAATCTCATTCTACCATTCACTTGCACTTGTATTAATCAATATGTGGGATAACTACATCGGGCTTGATCCCTCTTTGGAGTATTGGTATATAGGCAACTCTCTTTGCAGTGGGGTATTGAGGATGTCTAGCCTATCTTACTAACAAACACAAAATTATTTCTCAGACTATACTTATAATGAGGATTAGAGTTCGCACATTAAATTAGATTTTATGGGCACAACATAGAGTTCCAAGTTTCATGCACATAAAAACATGACCTAAAAACACAGGCACGGGTGCTCCAAAAAAATAGGAATAATCCCACATAAGGGACACTACCACCACTTTGAGGACACTACAACAACTAGTGCTACTGTCCATACAAGGTGTTATTTTCCATTGAGCAAAAAAATTCCAAAATCCTATTTGACACTCATAATTATCCAAAACTTAGTTTTCAGAACCTAGATCATCCACGATAGTTACTTTTCAAATAAGTCTATAATTATGCATATTCACTACTATTTTTAGAAATTCAAAAGAGGTCAAAAGCTATAACAAATTAGTGCTTAATTATTGTATATTATTTGATTGATTTAAACATCTTATCCCTTTAATCTAAACATAGGATTTACATAGTTAAACCCTAAAAGGCTAAATCATCAACACTGTATAATACCTATCAACACTGTACTGAAGGTCCTTATAAACTAATATGTTCAACTCCATAATTTAAGGTGATAGGTTAAACATTTTTTTATTCACATTTAACGTATAAATTATGTTGATATATTTACAACAATGGGTAAACAAACTAAGAGAATTTTATCTCCATCTATTAGATTACATGTTTTATTGAGTAACTAATTATGTAATGTTTGATCTATTATATATGTTGTAAAATGCTTAATTGAGGTAGATGTATTTATATGAATATGTTTAGGTAAACATTAATTATTTTATTCAGTTTATAAATTCATTTTTATGAACCCAAATTTTACATGATGTTACGTAGGATAAAGCTTAATAGTGTGTCCCATTTTGGGGCCAAAGCAATTTCAAAAATAACAGTAAAAAAATTTATAATATTTAAGTTAGATTTAAATTCGCATCTCAAGTCAACTTAGGTAATTTTTTTCATGATTAAAGTCATATTTAAATTTTCCTTTAAGTTACCTTAATTTCAAATTAACTCATTAAAGTCAGATTTAAATTTTTACTTTTAACTTAGTTTGATTTATGTACACTCTATACAAAAATAGGTTAAAGTCCACTTACAGATGCCTTAATAGGGTGTCTTTGGAGCGACATTAGGGTTGAGTTACAAAGATGATGTTAGGGTGACTTTGTAATCCATAACTTTATTGAAGAGCAACCACCAATGTAAACATAGAAGCAACTTGAATTAATTTATAAACAGAATCATTATTATGTTCATTACCAGCATCTAATTTAAGAACTAGCATTATATAAAATCCAATAGATATTTACAAAGGGCATTTTGGTTCTATTCTACCTCCTATTATTTGGTCGATGCATGTAAGTTGAGGACTATTTATAAAGGGTTGGGAAAGGTTAAAACCAAATTAAATGCAATTAGTTCTTTAAAATCTGACAAAATTAGTTGATACAGAGCTTGACAAGACAATTAGACATAAGATAAACATGCAATAAAACCTAAAAGAGAAGGTTTCTTGAACAAATCCTAAGTATTAATATTACATTAATATTAATTTTAATTTTAAATATTGATAATAATGTGTATACACCTAAAAATGGACCCTTAGCATTTAGTTATTGTCATTTTATATATGTTTAGTGATTTTTTTATGTATGGATGATTAGCATAAATTAGGTGTCATATAATCATTATGTTGACTTCCCTAGCTTGAAATTAGTTTATATTATCCTCATGCAATCTTCCTTGTCTATTTTATGCGTTCTTGGTTCTTTGTTAGGACCATCTCAATGGTCTTGGCATTATTATTTGTTTCCCAAGTTTATTAGATGGATCCATTCACTCCTTCCCACCTTCTCTACTTTCAATCATTGGAAGTTGATATGTGGATAAATTTGTCCAAATATTGAAATAAAGTCACTTATAAATAGAGAGCATTAGGTTCATTTCATAATAAGATAAAATCAAGAATTAACAAATAGATTAGATAATTTATCAATTCTAAGGTAACATTGTATTATGGAGTAGTTTTGACATACACACTAAAGTTCTCTATTCATTTTTTTACAATTTCTATTTATTTACATATTTGTTCCAATTTAAGGTGTCTAATGAATTAGTAGATTTATTTAATAGACACCCCCAAATAAAACTTGATTATTGTAAACTGAAAATTTTAAATCATTATAGTAAGACAATAGTCATGTATTTAGGACAAAAGGCAACAAGGGGGAGACAATGTTTATATATTTATGTCATATTTGGAATATACATCTCAAGACTATATAGTCCTTATTAGCACTATAGTGCATGCCTTAATAGACTACTCTTATCAAATTCATACTTTAAGTTAATAGGTTGGTCATTTTTGAATTCACAATTAACTTTATATTGTGGTGGCATATTCACAACTTGTAAACAAGCAAGTATGTTCCCATATATTTGATTAAATATTTTTTTGAACAATTAATTATGTATTGTTTATTTAGTTTAAATATTTTATATTACTTAATTTGAAGTAGGTTTATTTATATGAATATATTTTAGTGAACCCTAATTGTCTTACTCCTACTAGAAATTCATTTTTATGAACCCAATTTTTGCATGTTGCTAGATAGGACAAAACATAATAATGTGTAATATTTAGGGTTCAAAGTTATTTTAAAAATTAGGTACAAAATTTTACATGATTAAAGTTGAATTAAATTTGCATTAAATTTATCTTTAATCTAAATTAACCCATTGAAGTTAAATTTAAATTCATACTTATAAATTAGTTTGACTTTAATGTAGACTCTATACAAAGATAGGCTAAAGTCCCCTAAGGTTGTCTTAATAGGGTTACTTTGGAGCAACATTAGGGTGGCTTTATATTGATGATGTTATAATGAATTGATACACTACTCTGATCAAATCCATACTTAAAGATGATAGGATGGTAATTTTTGAAATCACATTTAACATACAAATTGTAGTGACATACTTGCAACAACTTGTAAATAAACTAAGAAAATTATTTTCCCTGATATTTGATTACATGTTTTATTGAACAACTAATTATGCATTGTTTATTATAATTTATGATACGTAATTTGAGGTAGGTGTATTTATATGAATACATTTTATTCAACCCCAATTGTCTTACTCTTACTATTTAAAATCAATTTTTAGTAACCTAGTTTTTGCATGTTTTTAGGTGGGGTAAAGCATAACAATGTGTACCATTTTGGGGCCAAAATAGTTTTAAAAAATAACTACAAAATTTTGCACATAAGTCGTATTTAAATTTTCCTTTAAGTTACTTGAATTCCAAATTAACCCATTAAAGTCAAATTTAAATTTGTACATATAACTTAGTTTGACTTATGTACACTCTACACAAATATAGGCTAAAGTACACCTACAATTGCCTTAATAGGGTGTATTTGGAGTGAAATTTGGGTGTCCTTGTAAAGATGATTAATGAACCAGAATACTATCAAGGCAAAAAATAACAATAGGCTAAGATACTGAATAATAACATGTATTGATTTTTATTGAATGATTCAAATAATTACAAACCATTCATAATAAGCCTCAACTCAGAATTGGAGTTGACATGCAAAATTTGGAACTATAAAAATAAATAAAACTCAACATGTTATTTTTATTAAGTTTTGCATGCAAGTGCATAAAGCTCTAAAAATCTCCAAAACTAAACTAAACTCTAAAATTAGCCTATTAGATGAATTTCAATTGAAGTTCAAGCCTAGTTTAAAAATAGATAATTTTTAAATTTATAAAAAATCCAAACTAAAATTAAGCTACAATTTCAAACCCTCAGGGGGTCACATATGGCCTCTAAAAAATATAGAAAAAGTCCCATGGGCTCAAATGGAGCCAGTCATTTTAGTGTGAAGATGGGCTCAAATAGAGCTACAAATCAAAATTTATGGCATCCAAAAATTTGACCTCTTTTTTTACTTCAAATTTGTTAGGGTGACTTGCGAATCCATAATTTTATTGAAGAGAAACCATGAATATAAATCTAGAGGAAAATTGAATTAATTTATAACTAGAATCATTATCCTATTCTCTATCAGCATCTAATTTAAGAATAACTTGCATTACAAATATACCAACAGGAATTTACAAAGAGTGTTTTGGTTCCACTTTACCTACTATTTGCAACAATGGTTGATTGTGTTAGTGTAGCATTAATATCACATTGTTTTATCATAATGTCTAGTAGTTAGCGTTAGACGGTTACATTATAGTTGATGGATTACGGTTCTGTTAACCATATTGAACCAAATTATGTACTATATAAATTTCCCATTTTGCTCATCAATAAAACATCAAAGATTATTTTCTCCTACAATCTATTATCAAAGCATCCTTTGCCTAATCAAAAGTCTTTCACAACAAAAGCAACCAAGACATAGAATGTTGGAGTAGTATCCTATGACCTATGTAGCATAGAAGCAAAGAAGCAGATATAAAGGAGAAAGTATACAATGAACTATAGCCAAAAGACCTAAATTTGAGTGGTGATGCCTGGAGATAATATAAGAATTAAAGTATGATAGCAAAACTGTTGAAGGATCAACACATAAAGCAACTTTGTTTGCGTCATTTTGGTCATGATAGTCAGAAAATAATGCTATAGAAGCTAATCAAAACAACCATAGCATGGTAGTTTAATTGACACATGGTATAAAAATAAGATTGGAGAAAAAACCTTGCAAGATACATACAATTTTTATATAGAATTTGAAGCATAAAATATTGATTTAAGTATAAAATTTTGTATAAATAAAGTAGAAGTAAAAAAATGTCTGCACCCAAACTCCTCTTGTTTGATGCCCAACTCCTCAAAGGGCCAAATTTTTCTACATAGAAGACAAAGATGTAAATTATTCCTCAATTTGAAGAATTACAGGGCATCACCATTGGTGTGATGACCTATGCTACTAAAGTTGAATAACAAGTCAAATGCAAAAGCCCTGATGTTGATGACACTTAATGTCATCGACCAGCGTCAACCTCATATTTAGGACACAATGACATCGAAAGAGGCTTGATACATTATATCTACCATTTATGAGGTGAATAATCAAATGAACATTCTCCATCTTCAGTAAAAGCTACATACTCTCAATATGAAATAAGGTTTGAAAGTTGAGGAATTCTTACATAAAGTAGTAGAACTATGAGATAAATTAATTATGCTTGGAGAAATGATCAATGATAAGCTATTGGTTTCTATCACATTGATATCTCTCCCCTCTTTATTTTGTATGTTCATCATGGCACTGATCATCATAAATCAAGTAGTGTATTTTAAAGAACTAGTGAATTTACTTCAACAAGAAAAAGCCATCCAGTCTGTGCAAGAAGAGTTTGAGGATAAAGCCCTGATTTCCAAGCAACATGGTTCAAATTTATCAAAAGGACCACCAAAGCAGACACAATAATAGCATAAATATGAAAAGGCAAAAATTTGGTGTCATATTTTCCATACCAATATGCATGATTATGATAGATTTTAATATAATGCCTTGACAAAAGGCTCATCTAGTCAAGAGGGCACATCGAGTAGAGCTGAGTCACATAAATCCAAAAGACATCCTTGATGATGGAAGTAGCATGAACAAGTAGCGACACAACATTAACGAGATGATGACTCTAAAGAGGATGTACCTAAAAAATTAGAATACACCGGCACATATGAGGATGGTATTCTTTTATCCCAAACCTCGTCACACATGAGTAAAGTTTGGTTGATCAAATATGGTATTAGAAAGCATATGATAAGATGAAAAGAATTATTTGATTCATTGACAACTCAACCCACTGGATAAAAAGTTTGAATTGTAGGTGATAAATAGTATGTTGTAGAAAGAATTAGCACTATCACCATTCTTTACGAGATGCAAACCTGTACTCTCACAAAGTTACTATTTATCCCTAGCTTGACAATAAATATCTTGTTTGTAAGTCAAATCTTGAATCATAAGGTTAAGGTGGATTTCATTATTAAGAATGGCCAAAAATTCTATCTCCTCTCACAAGATGGTCAAGTCATTGCTAGAGCTTTTTTCAAGGATTGATTATTTGCCTTAGATGCAATTTCATCTGATGTTGTTGCTCTCTCTACCTTTACGACAGAATCTATAGCATTATGGCATTATTGATATGGGTACCTTTCTACTAATTCTTTGTACCATCTTAACTTTAAGGCCATGGTCTATGGACTTCATCAATTATCTCATTCTTTGCTTGTATACCCTAGTTGTGTTTCTCACAAACAACATAAGGTTCCTTTCAAGACAAGTTCCTCAGAAGCCAAGGATCATCTCGATGTGGTACATATCGATCTGTATGAACACTTGCTTGCTTCTTTCCAAGGATTCAAGTAATTTCAATTTTCTATTGATGATTTATCTTGCAATACATGGGTGTTCTTTCTAAATAATAAAATTGAAGCCTTAACTCATTTCAATGTATTCTACTAGCTTTTTGTCACCTAGTCAAGGATACCTCTTCAACTTCTCCACTCAGATCAAGAGGGGAATTCACATCAAAAGAATTATTGGCATTCTTGAAGTAACACGACATCAAATAAAAACTAATTTATCCCTATATGCCACAATAAAATGGAATAGTAGAGTGAAAAAATCATTCATTCATGAAGAATGCTTATGGCATGCTTTCCACTATGAAGTTGGATGTGCCATTATGGCCAGAAATAGTTCCAAAATATGTATATCTTCTCAATAGGGAACCTATAAAGATCTTACATGACAAGACACCAAAATATGTATGGAGTGGTCATAAATCTTTGATCTCTCATCTTAGAGTATTTGGTTATACATCTTATACGTATGTCCCCACTAAAAAGAGGAAGAAGATCGAATCAAAGACACTCTAGTGCCTTCTATTGGGTTATAGTACTACCTCAAAATCATATTGCCTCATGGATCTTGAGACAAAGAAGATATATCAAAATTGAGATGTGGTTTGTGACGAGTCATCATTCAACTCATTATCATAGAAGGAGCAAGAACATACCACCTCTCATAGACTATTCCCATATTTAGATGATGAGAATGAAAAATCTTCTCATAAAAAAGGTGAGTTGCAAGGAGAATTTTTAATTGATCTTAGAAATATGGAAGATAATTCTTCATCGAATCAGCAGAACATCAATGTCCAAAATGGAAGGTTTTCAACTAGGTCGATTTTAGGAGTCACCTCAATTAGATGAAACTGACTATAGGTAACTTGTTGGGAGTCTCATTTACTTAACTTATACTAGACTAAACATATGCTTTATTTTCATCTATCTTTCAAGATTCATAGACAAAGAAGTATCATTGGATTGCAGAGAAGTATGTTTTGAGATATGTTTAAGGTACAATTGATTATGGTCTAGAATACAAGAAGAACTCAAATTTCTTCTTGCAAGGATACACAGACTTGAACTCTGTTGGATCTATTGATGATAGGAAATCAACCTTAGTGTATATTTTTCATCTCAGATCTAGACCAGTTTCATGATTAAGTAAGAAGCAATCTATATTTGATCTCTCATCCATAAAGGTAGAATATTGTGTTGTATGAGGAGTTGTATATGAGGTAATTTGGTTACATCGTATTCTATTTAACATAGGCATTCTTGAAGATCAGCCACCGATTCTTTTCTATGACAATCAGGGTGTGTTAAAACTTATAAAGAATCCAATATTTCATGAGAGGACCAAACACATTGAGGTCCAATGCCACTATATTCAAGAACAAGTCTTGAACCATTACATTTAGCTCCAATATTACCCAATAGATTCATAAGTAGCAGATATACTCACCAAGTCACTTGGAAAGGTGAAATTTGATATATTTTTGGGTTACATTTATAAAAACAATATAATAAATAGGGGAATATTAGTATAACATTAATATGACATTGTTTATCATAACGTCTAGTAGTTAACGTTAGATGGTTACATTGCAGTTGATGGATTATGGTTATGTTAACCATATTAAATTGAATTGTGTACTATATAATTTTCCCCTTTTGCTCATCAATAAAACATCGAAGCTTATTTGCTCCTATAAATTCATGTAAGTTGAGGTCCATTTATAAAGTTTGGGTGAGGTTAAAACCAAATTAAATGCAATTACATCTTAGAAATCCCAAAAAAGTGGTTTGATACAGAGCTTGACAAGAGAAATAGACATAAAATAAACATGTAATAAACCCTAGGAGAGAAGGTTTCTCATAAAAACCCTAAGTATTAATATTCATTTTAATTTAAAATATTGATAACAAGGTGTATACACCTAAAAATGGACTCTTAGCATTTAGTTATTGGCATTTTATATATGTTTATTGATTTTATATATGTTTAGTGATTTTTTAATGTTTAACTTAAATTAGGCATCATTTAACCATTATGTTGACTTCCCTAGCTTGAAATTAGTTTATATTATCCTCGTGCAATCTTCCTTGTCTATTTTATGTTTTATTGATTTTGTGTCAAACCATCTCAATGGTCTTAGCTATATTATTTATTCCCCCAATTTTATTAAATAATTTACTCATAACTATAAAAATAAATAAAATTTAGCCTACTATTTTTAGCAATTGCTATTTTTATTAAGTTTTGCATGCAAGTGCACACAGCTCTAAAAATCTCCAAAAATAAACTAAACTCTAAAATTAACCTATTGGATGAATTTCAACTGAATTTCAAGTCCGGTTACAAAAATAGACAATTTTTAAATTTAGAAAAAAATTGAAAATAAAATTAAGCTACAATTTCAAACCCTCAGATGGTCACATATGGCCTCTGAAAAATATAAAAGTATGCCATGGGCTCAAATGGAGTTGGTCATTTTGGTGTGAAGATGGGATCAAAAGGAGCTACAAATCAAAATTTATGGCCTCCAAAAATTTGGCCTCTTTTTTTGCATCAACAATGTTAAGGTGACTTTCGAATCCATAAGTTTAATGAAGAGAAACCATGAATGTAAATATAGAGGCAAATTGAATTAATTTACAACTGGAAACATTATCCTATTTTATACCGACATCTAATTTAAGAACAACTTACATTACAAATAAACCAATAGACATTAACAAAGGGTGCTTTGGTTCCATTCTACCTACTATTTGCAACAATGGTTGATGCATGTAATTTGAGTGCCATTTATAATGGTTGGGTGAGGTTAAAACCAAATTAAATATAATTAGATATTAAAAATCCTTAAAAAGTAGGTTGATACAAAGCTTGACAAGAGAAATAGACATAAGATAAACATGCAATAAATCCTAGGAGAGAAGGTTTCTCAAAATAAACCTAAGTATTAATATTACATTATAATTCATTTTAATTTAAATATTGATAACAATGTGTATACACCTAAAAATGGACTCTTAGCATTTAGTTATTGACATTTTACATATTTTTAGTGATTTCATATATATTTAGTGATTTTTTTAATGTTTAGCTTAAATTAGGCTTCCTTTAACCATTATGTTGACTTCCTTAGCTTGAAATTAGTTTCTATTATCCTCATCCAATCTTCCTTGTCTATTTTAAGTTTTATTAGTTCTATGCCATGACCATCTCAATGGTCTTGGCTATATTATTTGTTCCCCCAATTTTATTAGATGGACCCATACACTTGTTTCCACGTTTTCTATTTTTAACCATTGAAAGTTGATATGTGGACAAATCTATCCAAATGTTGAAATAAAGTCACTTATAAATAGAGAAAGGACTAGGTTCATTTGATAATCAAATATAATTAAACATTATCAAGTACATTAGATAATCTATCAATTTTAAGGTAGCATTGTATTGTGGAGAACTTTTGGCATACATACTGAAGTTTTTTATTATTATTTTTTAATGTCTATTTATTTTCATATTTGTTCCAATTTAGGATCTCTGATGAATTAGTAAATTTCTTTAATAGACACCCCCAAAGAAAACTTGAACATTGTAGACTAGAACTTTTAATTCATTACAAGTAAATAATAAGCATGTATTTAGGATAAAAGTCAACAAAAAGGAGACAATGTTTATATATTTATGTTATATTTGGAATACATCTCAAGACTATATAGTCCTCATCACCATTGTAGGGACATGCCCTAATAGACTACTTTGATCAACTTCATACTTTAAGTTAATAGGTTGGTCATTTTTTAATTCATATTTAACTTTATATTGTGGTGGCATATTTGCAACAACTTGTAAACAAGCTAGGAATGTTATATTCCCTATATTTGATTACATGTTTTATTGAACAACTAATTAGGTATTGTTTATTATAGTTACATATTTTATTATACTTAATTTGAGGTAGGCTTATTTATATAAATACATTTTAGTGAACCCTAATTGTCTTACTCTTACTAGAAATTGATTTATATGAACCCAATTTTTGTATGTTACTAATGGGGCAAAGCATAATAATGTGTAGTATTTAAGGGTCAAAGTTGTTCTAAAAATTAAATACAAAATTTTGTATGATTAAAGTTAGATTTAAATTTTCCTTTTAGTTAGCATAAATCTAAATTAACCCATTAAATTCAGATTTGAAGTCGTACATATAACTTAGTTTGACTTTAATGTGCACTCTATACAAAGATAGGCTAAAGTCCTCCTAAGGTTGTCTTAGTAGGGTTACTTTGGAGTGACGTTAGGGTGGCTTTCTAAATATGATGTTACAATGACTTTGTGGTGCATAAACTTATCAAAAAGCAACCACAAAATGTAAACACAAGGGGATCTTACATTAATTTATAATTTAAATCATTATTTTTTTCTCTGCCATAATCCAATTTAAGAACAACTTGCATCACATAAAATCTAATAGAATATGTTCCCTTACAATTTATTTAGTATTATTTAATATATGTTTTGTGCAATTATTTATATATGGATGGTTAGCTTAAATTATGCATCATTTAACCATTATGTTTACTTACCTGGCTTGAAACCATGTTTCTATTATCCTCATGGTATCTCCCTAATCTATTTTATATTTTTATTGTCCCATGTTTGGATTGTGTGTATGTTCTATGATTTGTTGTGCGTCTATGACAGAAGGCAACAAGGAAAGAAAAATTAAGTACACAAATTTGTATGGTTAAATTTAAATTTAAGTTTTCCTTTAAGATACCTTAAATTCAAATTAACCAATTAAACTCAAATTTAAATTCATGCATATGACTTAGTTGGACTTCAATTTACACTTTATATAAAGATAGGCTAAAGTCCCCCTAAAGTTGCCTTAATAGGGTGACTTTGGAGCAGCATTAGGGTGGCTTTGCAAATATGACATTAGGATGACTTTGGAGTCCATAAGCTTATCAAAGAACAACTACAAATTATGTAAACACAAAGGTATTTTGCATTAATTTATAATTGGAATCATTATTTTGTTCTCTGCTAGAGTTCAATTTCAGAATAACTTTCATCACATAAAATCCAATGGAGTATATTCTCTTAGCATTCAATTAATGTTATTTTATATGTGTTTTGTGCACTTATTCATATATGGGTGGTTAGCTTAAATTACGAATCATTTAACCATTATTTTGACATCCCTAGTTTAAAAGCATCTTTTGATTATCCTCGTGTTATCTTTCTAGTGTGTTTTATGTTTTCCTTATCCCATGTTTGGACTGTCTATTTGGTTTTGGCTTTGTTGTTTTTGCTT